>JADLSH010000178.1:0-347727 GCA_016169945.1 Trachythela sp. YZ-2020
ATTCACAGCATGATTCACTTTATGAGGTTTTTATGGCCAAAGCAAGTAAACACGAAGATATCCTTATCGAAGAAACACGGAATACCAGAAAACCAGGCCAAAACCTTTCATTCCTATGCTTTTCTACTGCCATATTTAAAAATATTGTGTACATTTTAACAGAAACTATGGTTTTTTGTGAGTTTCTTGCTAGTTTTCTTGAGTTTCCGTCTTCGTGTTTTCTTTTAACGTACGTTCAAGTTTTGTCAGCGTCGCTTTGAATTCACAATTGCACTGATCTCAAATTATTTCGCTACACAAGAATTTTCAATTTTAATAAATTCTTAAACACGTTATTTACCGGCAGCTTCGGTCCGGATGAGAAAAACTGTGCCCTCGGTCTTGAAAACGTCCCTCGCCCTCCGGGCTCGGGCCGTTTTCAAGACCTCGGGCACAGTTTTTCTCATCCGGACCTCGCAACCGGTAAATAACATATATGTACTAGAAATGCACTCATGCAGAATCCCCTCGCCTATTCGAACTCAGGAACATATATGAAGTATTCCGTCAATCATTGTAATTTGTAACCATAGCAACACGCAATTTTTTACTTTTGGTACAAAATGATAAAATAGTAATATAATATTTGTACTTTTAGCTATAAACTTATGAATTGCCCCACTATATAAAGTAGATATGTTATTACGTACTCTTTTAGCTTTGGTTTGCTGTAAAATTTAACCTTAGACATTTCATAAAAAACGTCAAAAATTTTCAGAAAACTTCAACTGTTTTTTGACAGTATAATTTTTTAAATTTATCTTTAAAATAGTTTCTGACATTACGTTGTTGCCTCAAAATTCAAATTTAAACTTGCTAAAATACCTTTTAGGTTTAATCGATATTATATTAATAACCTCACAGAGTGACATACGCTTTGCAAATCCACAAACTAAAATATGCAAAATAGACACTTACCCGTTTAAAACACTTCAAAAGTGTGCTTTTTTCAGCCATTCGACTGTTTCTCGTTTATCTTCTTTTGAAGACTCTATTCATCGGTATGTTTTTCCAATAGCCCGAGTATTAAAAATCATTTTTTGATTCATATATTAACAAAATATTTATCCGTAAATCTTTAAATGTTTATCCGTATGTTTCTCTCGACCTGACTCGCCCATGCGTATAACGTAGAAAACCCTGAACCGTCCATGGCATCGCGGCGGACGACTTTGGATTCCGCTATGTTTTCACATACCCGGGTGTAAATATCCGAGCGGAATTAGTACCCTCGCACGGCGCTTCGCGCCGGCTCGGGGATGATATATGGCCTTCACTTAGTGTGCCTTAAGTAAGTGTGCACTTAATCTACCAGTACATTCCCCCTAGTGGCACGAGAACCCCAAGTTTTTAGCTTATTATTGTCCTGACCATGACCTGTCAACCAAAATGACAAACACACACATCAATGTTTAGACTGGCAAGTTACGCCCCAGGTCATTTCAGGTAGAAAATGATGAACAAATTCCACTTTTAATACCCCATTAATTGCCAATGCACCCATATGTACATACTTTATTTTACTCTGTCTAATGCCAGGCAATTCTATTGGTTGGTGGAAGAGTACTGCCGGATAACGAATGTAAAAAATTATGTAAAAAACGTACAGGTTAGGGCCTCCACAGACAAGTGATTTGTAGTCAACAACTATTTTGTAGTCAATGTACGACTCATAGCTAGTGTCCGAAGTAACTTGGTGAGAAATAAGCTTTGTTTCGATTAGTTGTCGAGAACTATGCAAACCTTACATAGTTACACTGCGTTTGTAGTTTATAGCAAATATTAGTCGACTGCAAAATCCTTAGTTTGTGTAGGCCATTAAAAGGCTTGAAATATATTGGAAAATACAACACCAAACCTATAAATATCTACAAAGAGCAATATGATTTAAGCCATATTTAATAGCTACAAAATCAAATTGAAAATGAGGCATCCAGACTATATGACTAAATACATTTATACACATTAATAATACTAAAAAAAAAATAGACATAAGAACGCCAAATCGCATACTCACAAAACTTTACGTAGCATTCAATTTATGTAAAAGGTGAAGGAGTCAGGAGATTAAACGGGAATGTGTGCAGCAAATTCATTGTCATTTGTACAAGATATACAAGAAACGTCTGTTTACACGCAGCGACAGAAAAAATACGAAGATTCGGTAAAGACACATGAAAGCAAATAGCAATATAAGTAAACATGACAACAAGCAAATCAATGCTTTAATAGCCTTCGGCTCAATTTTAATAATTGAACACACCCTCCTGTTTAGGAGGAGGGGCTTATTAATGGCATATATATATATCAGTTTCGGGCAAGAAATGCTAATTTCGGAGATGGACAAGGCAAACTAAAATCCTTGGCTTTATAAAACTTGGAGTTACATTCACGGAAACTTGGAGAAACAAAGCAAATTTAAACGTCAAATTTTAAATAATTGTCAAAGCTCATGGTCAAGAAAAGTTTTTCATCTTGAAACTACACGAAAACTCTGCAACGAAAGCTCGGCTAGTGTTGGACATACGCCGGATAAATATATCTCAAGAGGAAAGGCGCAAAGGCTAGCGATATTTCTGGGTTTTTTTCACCATAAATCATCATTGTTTTAGTTCTATCGTTAATACATTGCTTACTAGGCCAGGAAAATACATTCGTGCGCGTATTAACACAAGTGATAACGAGTCCAGATCTTTTGCCTCGCCGTTTTCAAAATGTGGGAAAAGTTGGCAGGAAGATATTTCCTCCCTATCTCGTCCATGAAACGCCCCAAAAATTTCATTATTGGCATCTATTGACAAACTTGAACTAAAAATTATATATGTGCGGTGCCAGTGTGAGTAGAGTATAGCAAATACGGCGTTCAGTCACTGTTGCGTGAGGTCACTGTTGCGTGCAAAGGGCCTTCGCTTGAAACGTCGAAGTTCTCGCTGTATTTTTCAGGTTGTTTTACACAACAGTGAGTCAACCGCCGTAATATTAGATATGAATAAATTTATTTGAGGGGTATATACTGAAGAGAAAAGTCTAAATATGTGACTAGTATTAAACGCGTTGTAATAAAATTATGCCCTGACCATGTTCAGACGAGCTATTCCTCGACACGTTTTCTGTGCACGTTTGCATAACTAACTAAAAAACTAACTAGGTTTTTATTTAAGCCCCTCGGGAATCTTTTTAACCCTTAAAGCTAATAGTGCCCTGTTGTTACGCCGGAGGCCACCCAAGCCTGAAAAATGAAAACTTGTTCGGACTTGCCCGTCTGCGTCGCTTCTCGTGCCTATGAAAGTTTACTAAATATTCACCTACCAGTGATTAAGTTAACAACCTCCTGCAAGTTCTTCCCTTTAGTCTTTCAACAAATACCTCCAGGAGGTCAATTGTAGATGCCATTTTCCAGAAAAAAATTTTAAAACGGTGTCGACGGTGGGTCTGTGTGAAACTCTTTTTCGCGCTCAAGTCCTTGACATTGGCACAGAATAGAGACGTACAGAAGTATGACTGCTGATTAAAAATGCGCAAGCCGTTTTTGCGAAAAAGCCGCCATGTTCTTAGCAAGTGCCGTCCAGAGAGGCGGTCACCCCCCTGAAAATATTCAAAATGGCGGCATGTGAAGGCGTGAAAAGTACGAAAATATTTGTTTAAAACATGGGCTAAAATATTGTAAATTGACTTAAAATTTACCGACAGTAATCTTTTTTGTTACTATCAAGTCTATGTGTGGAATGGGTTAATCGGAAAGAGATTTCACACCAAATTTTGACAATTTCACCTCGTGATTTTGGTATTTGCCTATTTGGCTATTTGGTGTATTCATTGGACCCGTATTGACGGTATTGTCTTGGATCATCCATTCAGGGATCCTTGCATTTGTTAAATTGCCCGATTTGCACATCTAGCTTTCTGCAGTCTACCTTTCCAACATTGTCTGACCGTCATTTTGGATTAAAAACGTGCTGTTACAGGGAACTGTCAAAGTGTCGGTATGATTAAAGCAAAGCCTCTATGAGAGTTAAATCCTTGGTATTTTATCCCGGCCTTTGTGTCTCTGTTGAAACCCCTGGATAGCATGATGGCAAGCGTGTTAAAAACATTGATGAGAACTTATCCTGGAATGTTCATATTGAGAAACTGAGTAAAAAAGTTGCTTCCGGTATTGGTGCACTAAAACGCATTAGACCTTATGTTCCTTTTACCACAATGCAACTTATTTACAAGTGCTTAGTTCAACCATATTTCGACTACTGCTCTGCTGTCTGGGACAGTTGCAGTAGTTATCTAGTTAACAAATTGCAAAAATTACAAAATCGTGCTGCCAGGGTATTAACATCTTCTAGTTATGATACAAATGCCGATTATCTTTTCGAAAGTCTTGGATGGAAAAATCTTGTATCTCAGCGTAGGCTTTCCAAGGCTATCATGGTGTATAAATCCTTGAATGGTCTTGCTCCAGATTATCTTTCTAATATGTTTGTTGATCGCAATAGTATCACAAATTATGCATTGAGAGACACCAGTAACAAACTAGCTTTGCCACTACCGCGTACTAATTACTTGAAAAATAGCTTTAGTTATAGCGGTGCAGTACTGTGGAATTCTCTTCCTACTGAGTTAAGACAGGCTAGTACTTTACATAAATTTAAGTCTGACTGTAGCAACTTTATTCAATAATTTTTAAATATTTTAATCTAATTTTAATCAATTTAATGCACGGCACTCATGAAAAACAGGTAGTTTTGTAAATATGTATAGTATAATTTATCATATAGCTAATTTCCTTTGTTACTTTATCATAAGTGTGTAAAATCCTGATGAGTCCACCGTGACTAAATAAAGTTCACTAACTATATTTCCCCCACACAGGCTGTAGAGTATGGCAGCGGCGCACACAAGATAAATTAATGCAATAACAATGGCGCACTTAGGGGCGAACATTAGAAAAGTGATGAGGGGGAGGACTTTTTTCCCATGCACAATATTTTTCCGGCTTCTTTGGCTTTGCAGAAATATTTTTGCACTACAATTTTGTGCATAAATGTTTCATTATGAAAGCTCTGATTGCAATTTGGAACATGAGCAAATAAAGCAGGCATGCATGGAATAACAGGGCCTTAAGAATTCTTCAGTGGGGGGACCATTAATGTAAAGGGACCTAGGGGATCTGGGGGTCCTCCCCCAGAAAATGTTTGTCATTCCCTGTGGCTTGATTTGCTGCATTTTAGTGAGAGCTTTTTAGTCTATCCCCTGTAGCATGAATTTATTTTTTGCAAATTTGATCTTGCATGAAATTTTTCCTTTCATTTTCCTTTGTGCACAGCACCCCGCATAAGCATTTCAGGCCGCACCTGAGAAGATGCACCTGAGAAATTTTAGGTAGTTTTGCGCACCCGCACGTCAGGTGCGGCCTGATTGCGCACCCAAGATCTTGTTGAAAAGTGCCATACTCTGCAGTCTGATACCGCAAAATCCTGTTAAAACCCTGCATATGCCCAGGGGGTGGGGTTTCAATTGACTACTACACTATAACCACACAGTGGCATTACCATAGTATGATGCACCTATCAAGGATATCAATGTAAATTTTTGTTAAATCTAGGATACATAATATTGCAGTTTTTTATATTTTCACCTACAAAATCCCTATGTACAGTATAATCCATTAACTGGCAGTACTCTGCCACTGACAAGTAAAATAGTCTGGCATTAGACGGAGTAAAATAGTAAAGTAGGGCGCAGTGCCAGTAAATTAATGGGTTAACATTTAAGGTCATGTTACACAAGGCAATGCCTAGTTACTGCAACTTAGGGGCTGTTTATATGAAAGCCGGGCTGGCTCGCTGACCGGGCCAGCCCGGTAAGCGGGATGAATTTGTCTTGTGTTTATATGAGAAAATTTCATCCCGGCAGGCGGGATGATTTTGCTGTTTTGACCTTTGACATTGTTTTGACAGTTCTTAAAAATAGCTCGCAGACAAATTAGCGGCGGCGTCTCTTTCAACTTTCATCCCGGCAACCGGGCAGGCCCGGCTAGTGAGTGTTTATATGGGGAAATTTTCATCCCGGTAAGCGAGATCTCGCCTTTTTCAAGCGAGATCTCGGGAACCGGGCCAGCCCGCTTCTCCATATAAACGCACAGTAGTTTTTACCATAAAATCAATTACATGGCGAGATCTCGCTAAGCGGGCTGGCCCGGTCAACGAGCCAGCCCGGCTTCCATATAAACAGCCCCTTAGTATATAGTTGATAATATCTATATAGTGTTATATCTAAAGAATAATTTTATTCTTAACTTGAACTTATTCTTTGAACTTGTTTATACAGTTTATAATTAAAATTATATATTAACTAAGGGTCTAAGTAAAAAGCCTATCAAGGTTTCTAGTAGGCCCCTAGCCCAAATGTAAAATAGATTACTACAAATGTAAAATGTTTTTCTTTATATGAGTGAAATTATTAAAATAAATAAAAAGCTTTGGGAGATGGGAAATTCGTCTAAGACGAGAAACTTGTCTTAAATTCATAGTTATATTCAGACGGGTTTCTAGAGAAAACTTTTTACCACATAATAGCTGAAGTCAAATTAGAGATGAGAATCTCTAATTTGACTTCAGCTATTATGTGGGTAATAAATTGTCTGTGTTCTTTATCGACTGTTTTCCATATCTATATACTTCTCTCAGGCAGTGTTACCTGCTACACAACAAACCATTATGAAACTTTCCATTAAATATACATAAGGGTCCAAAACAAGTTTGATCATTTTATAAAATTTACATTGCTTTTTGTTTCAATTCGTTTAGTTTCCATTTACTTTTTCAGTTTTATAACTTCCAACTTTGTCTTGTTTATATGAAAGCCGGGCTGGCTCGCTGACCGGGTCAGCCCGGTAAGCGGGATGAATTTGTCGTGTTTATATGAGAAAATTTCATCCCGGCAAGCAGGATGATTTTGTTGTTTTGACCTTTGACATTGTTTTGACAGTTCTTAAAAATAGCTCGCAGACAAATTGGCGGCGGCGTCTCTCTGAACTTTCATCCCGGCACCCGGGCTGGCTCGGTTAGTGAGTGTTTATATGGGGAAATTTTCATCCTGGTAAGCGAGATCTCGCCTTTTTCAAGCGAGATATCGCCTTTTTCAAGCGAGATCTCGCCTTTTTCAAGCGAGATCTCGGGAACCAGGCCAGCTTGCGTGTCCATATAAACACACAGTAGCTTTTACTATAAAATCAATTACACGGCGAGATCTCGCTAAGCGAGCTGGTCCGCTAAGCGAGCCAGCCCGGCTTCCATATAAACAGCCCCTTATCAAGTATATCATTGACCCATGTCTTCTGAATATTGTCTTGTTTTAGAAATTTTGCTGACTTCCCAAATATACATTATGTTATCTTTAATCCTTCTATCAAATCATTCAACTGTGGAGGAAGTTCTCTTGGTACTGAGGATTGTACAAAAAGATTGTACACTGTAGCAAACATGGTGTTTTTAATATCTGACTAAAGTAATTGAGTATGAATTGTTATATTATTATGCTCTCCACTCCTAAGAGGGTAAAAAAACAAAAAAAAATATTAAGAAGATTTCCTTTAACTTATATCTTATGCGCACACATTATTTGAAGTTGTAATAAATCATTCGGTAACAATAAACCTTAATCAAGAGAATAAAAAAGCGTATCTATTGCTTTCTACTTCTTGAAAAGGCTAAAATTAAGGCCGCCATCTTGAAATTTTTATGTTCGGGGGGGTGCATGCCTCTCTTTACAGCACTTGCTAAGAACATGGCCGCAAAAAAAATCCGGCTTACGGTTTTGGCATAGAAGTGAGACATCTGTATATTATTAATCTGTGGCCTTGGCAGGGCGTAGTCAAACAAGTTTTAAACCAGGTTTTAAACGTGTTTTACTACGCCCTGACCTTGGCTTGCAGAGCTCTGCCCTTGACCTTACCCTCTTTTCGCGCGCTTCGGGATTGCACGTGATAATCATGCATAGGTATGCCTTCACACCATATTTATCCTGAAGTTGCAAAGTAGTACTGATAGCGTAAACCAATAAACTAATTAAATAGTTATATTAAGTTCAATGCCTCAAACATATAATTTTTAATTGATTCAGCAAGAAATATTTTAAAAATAATAAGTTTAGAACAATAATTTAAGAATTTTGGTCATTGGGAAAACTAAGGAAGTTCAGGTTAGGCCAAGGAATGTTTCACTTCCATGCCCTGCATGTCCTATATATTCATGTATATGTTTCTTCTATCAGCAAGCTCTATATATATCTACATGATCTACAGTATATACTAGTAGATACTATTGCAAGTGAGGTGATGTAGCTAGGTCTATATAGAGCTCACTGATCTTTAAGACTATGACTACTCTGAAATGACTCAAGTTTGTTCAATATGTCATTATGAAACCAACAATGGCAAAAGCTATTATGATCATATGGTTAGATTTCACCAATATGATGCAAATTTTAAAGTAGCTTGTACATTTTGTAACCGAACATACAACAAGATAAATTCGTTTCAAAGACATCTGAGCCGGAGGCACAGTTGTGAAACATCAGAGCTTGGAAATAATGAAGAAGGTAACGAAGAAGAAATTCCTCCTGATGGTGGCGACAATGAAGGAGATGAAGGGCACCATAGTATTTTACGCAAAAATTCAGCAAAATATTTACTAACTTTAAAATCCAGCCACAATGTCACTGACGCAGCCATTAACAGAATAGTCAATGTGACACAAAGTTTTGTAAGCGATATAATGGAGACTGTCAAGAAAACAGTTAAAGATAAATTGAATGAAAATGATGTAGATATTGATCTAGATGAGATCTGCAACCTTGATGGCATGTTTGAGGACCTGTCAACTGCCCAAATGAGGAAAACATACTTCAAAGATCACTTTGGTTTGCTGGTAATTGTTCAGTATATTATTTAAAGTGGGTTTTCCAACATTACAGTTATAATTGTTAAATATTGGGCCACATTGTATTTACAATTTCCATTTACTGCAGGAATAAAGGTCAATTATTGCATACTCTGTACTACCATGTGATAGTGCTCCCATTACATTGTGGGTCACATAAGCTCATGGAATTGCATGCAACTAATGGTCTCAAACTCTTATCAACTCTCATCGGTTATACCTGGGGTAGGGAGTTGTTTATTCTTATTTCATACTTAATCAAACTCAATTACTGTAGTCATTATGCATGTGTCAACAGCTGCCGCTTGGGGACCCAGAGCCCTTGGGGATACAGCCCTTGGGGTGGGGATTGTATTTAACACCTGTACATCGAACACAGGGGAATTTTCTAAGGTTTGACTGGATTAGTAGACCAATCCCCCTGGATCTCTGGGGGTTGACCTCAGGGGGAAGTCACTGATACATGCATTAACTATTAACTTAGCACTTGTCGTAACCTGCAATTCACTGACAATGAGAGTTGATGGGATATGTTTAAGAAAATTATCCATGTACCAATTTTACAGAATTCTGATAGGTTCATGTTTTTGCTATTCATATCAGAAAACTTAAGAACATGAATATTTTGCCTGTCATAAATGTAAGATCATATTTTATTCCTTAAATCAATGCATGCATGCAAATACTTTCCATTTCTCCACATCAGAAAATGCCAATGGCATTGTAGATATGCCTAAAAATATCAAGCAGTCAATCAAAAATACAAAAGATAACCATGCATAGTCCTATAAATTGGGGGTAACCATTACAGTAAATGGAAGATGGAAAACTGAATTATATACCATTGTTGGAATTTTTTAGGAACCCCAAACAGGGATTTTGGGTGAAAAAAGGGATTGGAAGACCCAGAAATCAAGTCCAGATTTGATCACAGAAATAGTTGTATCTGATGTCAACTTCTATTATGTATCTTTAATTAGCAATCTGGAGGTAAAATTAATATACATAACAATTGTACTAGTTTGCATTACTAATTGCTAGCACATTTTCAAAAAAGATACACAGGGTATATATTTACTGTCTCTACAAATTTTCTAATTGATTTTTAGATAATGCTCAAATATCCATAGGTGCTGGAATCTGTACAAGACAGTCATGTAAGCAGTGACGGATTGCTAAGAGATTTTTGTGATGGATATTACGTTCGCACCCACCCAGTTTTCCAGAACACAGATAATTCTCTCCAGATTGTGGGCTACTATGATGACATAGAAGTTGCCAACCCACTTGGTTCCAAATCAACAAAGCATAAACTTGGTATGTGTAACTAGACATACAAAGTTCAGAACTTCAAAGTCCCCACGAAAATGCCCACCCCCAAAAAATATGCTAGCTATAAAAAAAGCACCAGGACCCGGTTGGCGGTTGTACAAAGGCAGTTTAGCTTAAACTGCATGTGGATAAGCTAAAATTAAAAAACACTTTCACACATTTGGTGAACGACTGAACTTAAATCTTATGCCCTTAATATGTAGTTGCAAATATAATTGTTCTATTCAAGTTGAAATATTTTAGGTTGGTTGTTCGATGAATGTATAGACTTGATCTATATTTTCAAGTTATCCACCGTTTAAGCTAAACGGCTGCGTACAAGTCCGGCCCCAGGTTTTATTCTAGATATAATAACTATCCATTATATCCAATCATCAACTCGCCAAACCAGTGTCTCCTTGTTGATTAAAGAGAATTGTTACCTTCTTTTTGCAACATCGAATGATGTCACTATAGAAAGTATGAATTAAAAATCTAATTTTGGTGCTGCTTTATTGATGCAATCCATTAAATGACCAATGTCTGTTGTAAATGACTTAAAGTGGCTTAAACATAATCCATGCACATACTGTATGTACCAAAGGGCATTACCTAGACAACAAACAATAATATATCACTCAAAATATTTCCATGTCAACACACCCTTTCAAACGCAATTATATACATTAAAATATAAATTAATTTTAGTTTTTAATTACTATATTTTCTAGGTTGTTTCTACTGGACCCTTGTAAATATCCACCCAAGGCATCGCTCAATGTTAAGGGTGATTCAGTTATTTGCTCTAGCAAAGTGCAAAGATATAAAAGACTTTGGAATAAAACCGATTTTGCAACCATTTGTGGATGATATAATTTTAATCCATTTTTATAGCCTGCAGGCAGTGTCAACACAAAGTAATCAAATAATGGATTGAGGGCTGCACACAGGCTATTTGAGTATTTATTTTTTTACTACTCTACTTTTAGATTGCATTGCCATTAGCGTGGATTATAATAGAGTTGTGTCACTCTTCAAATGGTACTAGATTAATTAATAATAAAAACATCCAGAGGCCAGAGACAGAGTAGGATACATGCACAAACACAATAAAATTACAGTATATTTTCTATTGTTAAATGTTACAAATTGCAACTTACATTTGTCCAAAAACCAAACCCTTTACTTACAGAAAACCTTTTAACATACTTCTATTAAAAGTTTTGATATCTTTAATATTTTTTATAAGACATGTTGGCCATGGATGGAGTGACTTAAAGCTTCGTGCAATCTCGTACCCCGAACCCTTGTACCCAGAGCCATCCCATTTTACTCATGGCTCTCAATCTCGTTCCCCGAACCCGCGATCCTTCGGGGGAAGGAACGGAGGCTCTGGGATAATCCGACTCAGAGGTACAGAAAACTGTACCTCGACCAAACTGCGCATGCGTTCGCGAAACTCAAAACAAATTCTATTTGTTTCGTATATAAATCATGAAAATATATCTAAATGTTCTTCGTACCACGTTGCAAGAGAAGTATAAATACGACAGAGCAAAGAAAATATTGTAATAAAAACAGTCGATATGGAGCGGTGAAGTGTGTTTTATATCGAAGAAAATGTTGCAATTATAAAGTATAAATTAAGTATATTGTTCTCCTTTGGGCTTTGGCACTGTCACAATGGAAAATCTTGAATTATACGGGTCTTTGTCTTTCTACCATCAAAATTAAGCCGTTTCGCGCTCTAAAGTTCGTCCAAGCCGAAAAAATGCGTGAAATTTTGGGTATTAAAAGTCCAGTCTAAAAACATGACTGGAACGTACTATACGATTGGACTACAAGAGGATCTATTAACTTTAAACATTTTGTAGATCAAAGGAAAGTTATGAACTGAAAATTGGTTCCATTACATTATTATGAGCCATATAGTATAGTAATAAACTTCATTTGAAATACAAACACAATTTTTGTCAAAAGTTAGATCAGACCTGCAGTTCAATCTTTTAATGGACTGTTCTTATGAACCAGATATACCCGGCAAAGTGAGCAAGCCTGGCTTGCCATGTCAGTTTATCATATTCCTCATACAAGGCAAGCACAACCCGTGACCTGGGATCTTGTCATTCATGCAGGCACTCTGTGAGCCAGGCTGGCCCCATTCCAATCGAAATACCACCTTGAAAATATACAGAATAAATATATGACAGAATCTTCGTACTAGTAAGCCAGCCTGGTTGAACAACCTGTAAACTTCAAACTTTACATAACCCTGTTGATTTCTACCAGTGATTAAGTACTTGGAAGATGGGGGCATATATAACACCCTTCTTGTAGCTTGCTCAAAATATTTTGCAATTTTGGACTGTGGCTACAATCTTGAACATAACTGGTTGAGACTACCTTTACTTCTATTCAAAATTTTCATACCCTCATAATAATTTCCCTTTTGCGCTTCTTAAGCCCCGACTCTCAATATTGAACTTGTTATATGGTAAGTTGATTCAATGACATTGTTACTTGAAATAACAATTGAACTTGTTATATGAAAAGTTGATTCAATGACATTGTTAACAACACTCAACTGGGAAAGTAGGTATGATGAAGTTTGTTTTGTCAATGTATACTAACTTTGCAATATTGTGAGGAATGGTCTCAAGCATTATGTCAAAGATTGTACCTACCTTGCATAGGCGGTGGAAGATCTGTATTATTGGGGGGCTTAGAATGTAGCGCACCAATGTAGGGGGGTCTGGGGGAATGATAATCCTTCCCCAGAAAAGTTTGAAATCTAGTATCTCTGAAACCACATTTCCTGCATTTTGTGGGGAGAATTTTATGGAAATTTCAACATTACAAGCTTTCATCTCGAGTACTAAAAACATAGTTCAATAATCTAATATTCAAAATTTGTTATATAAACATATTTAATTGAAAGACTGAAACAGGGGGGCACAAGGCCCCCATTTCCCGGCTATAGCCCTCCCCCTTTCTGGTTCCACCACCTATGCTACCTTGTATTTGGCTACCCTAGACTCTTCCTTGGGAGCAATTCATGTACCTTGGCACATAGTACTAGGCATTGATTCTAGCACTCCACAGTTTATTAACAATGGCAAAATTTGTATTATCATGATTTTAGAAATTATTTTGTCACAACACTATTTTCAGAATGGCTTTTCTTCAATGTACCTGTATGATTACAATATTTCCCTGTGCCATGGGCAAGTTCCCATGCAGGGATTATGACTTGGTCCTGGCTGGCATGTGAGCAGACTAGATCCTGGCCAACAACTATAGAACCAGTTTAGTAGTGATCTTGTATTTACTAATTATAAGATGATCAAGATTAGGCCACCAAACTAAAATCAACTGCTTTTTCTAATGGATATAGATAAAATATTGTGATAAAGTATAACCATTTTCAAAAGCAAGCATATTTCCAAAAAATTTACAGCACAAAGTTTCACGTTCTATTTCACCATTGGTACATTTATAAAATAGTACAAACTTAATAGTACCTTTCTTTATATTTTCCGTGTAATATTACAGAAGATTATACACCTTATCACTGCCAAAATTACTCTGAAATACAAAAAAAATATTCCTACACTCCTAAACAGCAGCCATTATGTATATATAATTTACCCGGTTAATAATTTATTGTTGCATTATTGCGACATCCATTCCGTATCAACGACCAATCATATTCACTTCCGGTTATGGATTATCCCAGAGCTTACGATTCTTCCCAAAGGATCGCAGGCTCGGGGGATGAGATTGTCATGGTTCTGGGTACGAGATTGAGAAGCCCTGGGACCGAGGATGTTTCAGCCCAATTCATTTAGGAGGACTGCGCCCGGCAGTTTCCAGTAAATTATAAATTTGGCTCCCCTTGGCTCTGGGTGCGAGAGCGTCACCTATAGGATTTTGTAGATGGAAAATTATTGAGTGTAAATTATATACATTTATTAGACCTAACCAGGAATTGCGAAAAATGCAAGGCCCCTGGCAGGAATCGAACTGCGATTTCAGTGCAGCGCTCTGACCAACTGAGCTACAGAGTCCAGTTGTCGAGCTCTGTCATGTTACGTTGCGGGTAAATATCAAAATTTTGTTGGCATCTCACTCGATTGAATAATAATTGAACGGTTTTGTAGATGAAAAATAATCGCAGGGCCGCAGATTCGATTCCTGCCAGGGACCTATAGTTGCATTTTTCGCAGCTGTTCCTGGTTAGGTCTAATAAATGTATATAATTTACACTCAATAATTTTCCATCTACAAAACCCTTCAATTATTATTCAATCGAGTGAGATGCCAACAAAATCTTGATATTTGTCACCTATAGGTCTAGATAGGCTGGTCATGTAGTGTACTAATATAGACGAAGACATTTAGACCTTGGGAACGAGGTTCCCCCCATTGATCCCCCACCCCCAAATGGACGAACTTCTTTCGTCCTCGTGACTTCGCAATTCAATCGACTTGTGTATCCATATTCCATATCTTTCCATCTTTATCAGTTGAAGCAACAATCTCGTGACCGACATGCGAACAACCTGCTCTGACCGTCTTGCGAACAACCTGATCTCAACAATTTCGCCAACCACTTTCTTTTGAACTTTCTTCGATTTGTTGACAAAACGCAAATCGTTTATTATGGGTATAAGAACAATGAGTCACGCAGGTCTGTTGAAAAGCGACCTGGGCCATTTTGGTGAGAGAAAATACGACATAATGAAATTCACCTTTTCGATAAGTACGTCACGAATACTTCATTGGCTTGGAAGCCTCGCCCTCGTGATTCGAGACAAAAGAATACTCACTCATAAGAATCGAGTGAACGGTGAAGTAATTATCGAAACGGTGTGTTACTAGTATTCGAGGATTCGTTGCCTCGTACAAAAACATTAGTGTAACTGTTTGCATTGATTGGAATCTTTTTAAGGCTGATGGTGTCTACATTGAAACATTTCATGGGCGCCAAACATTTAGAGGAGCTTTGGTGGCCTTTTTAGGGGATACTCCAGCTGCAAATAAAGAGGGGGTTGGAGGTGCAATGAGAATGTGCAGGACATGCTACTGCACCAGGAATGCAGAAACGAATGAAATCGTATCAAAAGTAAAAGAAAAAAACCTTTCACAAAACCAAGGCATACGTACACTGTTATATATCATTATTAAAAAGCTTATCGAAACAAACATCCCATTCAAAATAATTATTATGAAGAACCGCTGATGCATTTAATCTGTTATTTAGCTGACACACGATGACTGTAATTTGAGGGAACTAGACCAACACCTTCGGAAGACTTTCGATGTCATGGAACCAACCCTAACAGCGAGAACACGGGCATACTGGTCCAAATTTTGAGGTATAAATGATTTAAGCATTCTTCAACAGGCCAAGTACTTCGATGTCTGCCAATGTTTGCCGCATGATATTATGCATATATTACTCGAAGGATTGGTGACATCAGAGAGTAAGTTGGTCTTGAGACATGCCATAGATGATCTTGGGCTGTTTACCATCAATTGGTTTAATGGGGAAATCAACGGATGCGCCTCATTGGTTTAGAAGTCCGTGACCGGCCATCTGCTATTGACCGTAGTTACATTAACTCAAGTGGTCACAAGCTAAATCAATCCGGTATGTACGCATTGCTCATTAAGTAAGTGCTCATATTTTGGTTGTCATATTACGTGATCCATAGGCATGTTTGAGAGTATCTGGCAGCAGTATACCTTGTCCTTAGGGTCATTTGGTGTACTGTGCCTGAATAACACTGTATGACTTTTTTAGCTGCCCAAGTCATGACTATGTGCAATATTTTACCATTTATCATTGGAAGACGTTTTCCTGATGATGATATGCACTGGTATTGCTTGAGATTGCTTCTTCAAATCACAAACATATGGTACATTAAACCTATTTAAAATGTAAACATTATGTACTATTAGAATGTGAATAATTTGTTCATTAAATAATTAACTTAATTGTGAATGGGATATACCGTACAGTCAAGATAATTAATGTATTACAAAATGAAAATTAACTGTGACACTGAATTAATTATATTGTTACATCATCTGTATTCACAGCTTAGCATACGAACTGAAACCTGAAGATGCATCAACTCTGGCCACCCTCATTCAAGAGCACCATCACATCCTTTTGTCCATTTATGGACCTGATGCTGTCACACCAAATGGAATTGCATGGTACATCTACCAGACCAGATTCTCAAGTAAGAATATTATTCTTAATAATGTGATAATTTGATGGAACTTATATTTTTAGATGAACTTATAACATCCTCCTTAACATATTAGCTGACAATGTTAAGATGCACTCATTTTAGTGTTTTAGTTCATTATCTAACAGGAGACAACAATCACAGCATTACTTGTCAGTGGTAGAGAACCACCAGTTAATGGATTAATAGAGTGAAAGACAGGAACATAATATTTAATTGCATAATATTTATTTAATTGTTAAAATTTTTCTTTAAATGGGATACGCCCATTAACTGGTAGTCTGGCTTTAGATAGAGTAAAATAATAAAGCACAGTTCAAGTTGCATCTGAACATATTGTCAGCTAATCGGTTACAGTATAATGACAAAACTATCACTCCGGTTGTACTTCTTACCTTTCAACGCCAGTCTCTGGTAGAGGCTTGCAGTTTCTGGTAGAGGCTTGCAGTTTCTGGTAGAGGCTTGCAGTTTCGATCATCAAAATACAGTTGATGTTCATTTTTGTTCTTTTATATTTAAAACAGGTTCGGGCCATTGAGAACACAATGGTGCATGCGGTTTGAAGCCAAACACCATTTATTTGAGCAAGCAATGGCAACATCAAGCTTCAAGAATGTTCCGAAGACAATAGCTTACCACCATCAGTACCACATGTGTCATCAACATATACTCAACGAGGGACAACAAGGATCCAGTTATCTAAAAAGTGATGACAGCCATTTATTGAGTAAGTTTGACATGCATTCAAACATGGTAAAAAGAACAAAAATGTAAAAAATACTAGGCACATTTTATCCACAAAGGATGCACTGCTGACAGGGGCGCACATTCCAAAAAAATTTGGGAGGTGTCCATTGTTCAGGGACCGACTTTTTATATTTGTTCGACCACATCAAAACATGTATTACGAGTTAATGTAAAAGCATGTGTAGTGACAGGGATGTAGAAGGATTGTTAAAAAATAGGGGGCCAACTCTTGAAAAACTTGAGTCTGTAGATCGTCAGAAATGGCATTTTCAGAGTCTTCTCTACCTCTTTCGTTATGGGTCCTTCCATTAATATATATAAGATTTCAAACACTCTAGTTTCGAATTCAAATAGTTCGCTGCAATTTTCTTTAAATACAGTTATTAAATTTTAAAGAAAACGCCCCCCAAAACGTAACCTTCAACATCATAAAGATCCAATTAAGAACTGCACTTTTACAACAGAGTTGACTTAATTTTACTCTAGAATACTGACGTGGAAATAGAACGCACAAGGAGGTTTTGCGCAGTCGTGTATGGCTATGTCATCTTACATTTGAGTATATTGCTTTAAGAGGAAAATATATCTCTGGGTTTTGCAATGTTGATTTCTTTTATTGACAATTTTTGTATCGTTTATTATATGTTTTTTAGAAATGATGTTTCGGACCAACTCGGACCGAATTAAGTAGTGGAATTTTACAATTTGAGACCGACTTTTTGAAAAATTCACAAATGATGGGGGGGTGTCACACCTCCCCAAATGGGCGTCCCTGGAAGCTTAGAGTGTATGCTACTCTTTCCCCAACCCGAGGGCTTGATGCTCAGGCTAATATTGTAGCCTGAGTATCCGGCTTTCTGGGGGGGGGGAGGAAAAATGGGGGCGAAGGGGGAGGAAAAATGGGGGAGAAGGGGGAGGTAAAATGGGGAGGAAGGGGGAGGGAAAGGGGAAGAAGGGGGAGGGAAAGAGGGAGAAGGGGGAGGAAGGGGAAACCCGAGGGCCTAATACTCAGGCTATGTATATTGTACCCTAAAAAATAATCCATTCCAACATTTTAGGCAATAAACCATTTGACATGCCCATCGAATTGGAGGATGTTATAGATGATGTGACAGAGGAGGTTGGACAGCAGGCCGCTAAGCATCATGGGTAATGAGCGTATGTTTCCACGTGCGGCCTCATTTATGCGTTGACTGCCGTGAAGTCAACATCTCTGGCCATAGCAATTTCTACCAAAATAGACGCTATTGTTACAGAGACTCAATGCCATCATTATGGATGTGTTTAGTGTTTTGTAATGGAGGTATAACAAGGCTCTTTGAGTCTCTCTGAGGATTTATTTGTGCAGAAAAAGGCTGCGTGTGATCGTCTGTATTTGTAATGTACATTGTGCAACTAGTGAGGAGTGTAGTACAGACAGTTAACTAAATATTTATTGGCCAGATTGATTCTGCTGGCATCAAAGGATTCGACTTTTAATATGTATTTAGTTATTTATATATCCCAATAGCACATTGTGACTAGTGAAAACCCGCATATTGAGGTTGTCAAAGAACTTCTATATACTTTTTTGCAACAGAAATTACGGGTGAAATGTAGACGAAACAAACTTTACAGTAATATATACATAGCACATGCATATTCTCTACATATATAAAGAAATATTAAAGAAAGCAAATATTCACCAAGAAGGCAAATTAACAATACAATGATAGAATTCAACCCAAAATACAAATCTGTAAATAAACAACAAATTTTACTTCTAAAATGTTCTTCTAAAACTCAGCACTTATTTTAAACAGTAAAGCACACTTCTTCAGAAAAAACGAGCAATCACTGCATCAATTGTGGAAATTCGAGGTGTTCAACTTCAAAGATTGTTGACAGAGATGGCATCGGATTAATACAATATGACGACGTACAGCCTACAAAAAAGATCAAAATAATGTTTACCTTACAAAATACTGCTCACATAGGTAGATCAATAGTTATTGAAATAGCATGGATGCATTCCAGAAAAAAAATTGAATAACAACGACAAAATATTCCATATTTGCAAGTCGAGCGGGCCATCAGACAACAAAATTGCAGACAGAGCCAGACACTAGCCCAGATATAAAATCTCTAAACAACACGCAAATAACTCCTAAATCTCCTAAAATTCATTCAAAAGTACTTTAACGCTTGCTCTAAAGAATAACGCTCTTTCTATTAAAGAGGTTTCAAGATTCATTGGGAAAAACAAGCTTTGGTGGCTCAATATCTTCCTAAACTATTAGATGCCATTTTGGCAAACGTCGAAATGACTATGATCACTTCGATGCCTAATATCTCGAAAACTGCCAGGGGATCACCGGGATCATTCCAGCAGATTTAAAGTTTATACATTTGTCTTCATCATTATACAAAAATTACGAAAATCGAACCATGGAAATTCTAGATACTTTAGTTGGAAAATTGTAAACACACGCGGACTTTCGTCAACACGTCGCGAAGACACGACTAACTTCAATCATGAAAACAAACAAAAACACGTTTCATAATTTCTAAAATATCCATCAAAAACTGATCAAGCAAATGCGTTTAAACATATAATTCATTGATATTACAAAAAGTTTAAAATATTTTAATAAAATGCAAATGATAAGAAGGGAAACTTCAAAAGTAGAAAGTGCAAAATCGTATTGAAAATTCAGCAGCGAATATCTCGAAAACGGTGAGTTGCGCGGATAGGGGGGGGGGCAGTTAAAACGAAAGATTAGGCTTTAATCTATCACATTATGCGAAAATTAGCGAAATCGAACCATGGAAATTCGATATTTTCTATTTCAAAAGTTGGTAGTTGAAACAGCCTCGTGTTTCCACGTGACGCATAAATGCCTGCATTAAATATAAAAATATAGTACGAAACGACGTTTACCTTCCAAAATTCTTCGCTTGGGAGTAGATTAATATTCATTGAACGGGTGTGCATCGAATTTAATTGCAAATTTGAATAACAAAGCGAAATATTTCCGTATTTATGAGACCAATGCAAATTTCACAGTCCACTTGCTTCTTGCGAGCGCTGAGAAAATAGCGTCTCCTCATTGGTCGAAAAATATCAGGTGACAGCTGTCCACCCTCTTCTGGTGACAAGTGGTGGAGACCTTTCATACTCATTGTAAGATATAAACTGGTGCTTTATAACATTAGAGAGTTCTCAGAAGTAAAAGTTCTCATTTTTTACCAACACTGGGCAGGGATGGATTTACTGCGGGGGTGCGCACCCCTCCTAGCCTTGGCCAAGGGGGTGCAGGGGGTGCCAATTCCCATGTCAAATCCAAATTTTGAATTTGACAGGGCATTTATCAAACAAAAATATAATATCAGGCCATTGATGGGTGTTTTTGACCATCTAGGCCATTCTGACAAGATATAAATTCCCTTGACCTTGTAGAGCCATTCATGTAGTTCGAAATGGCATTCGACTTGATGTCACCAATGCGGTCTGCTTAAGGACAGAAGACGAAGAGTTGCCTTGTTTTGGCTTCATTATCCAAATTCTGATCCTGGATAATGGTCATACGCTGTTCGTGATTCAGAAAGCTGTGACTGAGCATTACGATTACAGTTTTTTGTCGTACGAAGTACACAAAATAGATGAAGCAACAATCGTCCGTTTGGAAGCAGGTGGGAATTTCGCCAGCGCTGGTCAACAAATTGCGGGCGCACGCGAAATTTTTTTTTAAAAATTGTTAAAATGAACAAAAACAAGTTTTTTGTGTATTTTTTGGCCAGAAAACAGTGGATGTATCAGTACTAATATATTTTCTACAAAGTTTATGACAAAATGAACAGGAGGAAATAAATCGAATTGAAATAAAAGAAATATAAAGATATTTTCCTACGACGGAACATGAGCGAAATTTTACTTTGTTCGAAGAAGCTAGTTGTCTTGGCTTCGTAAACATATAAAATTAGAAAGTTTAACTTACGGTTGGTTTGAATTTCATTTTTCAACGCATGTTTCTATACAAAAGTTGCTATAATAGATTTCTCATTATCAAAACCTGTGAGATTTCGTACGGCCAAAATCGACATTTTTCAAAAATTAGGAAAATGTCAAATTTTCAACTTAAGATTGCAAAAAATCTAGCCGGGAGCCTCAAAACGAGACTATCCTTAAACGCTAGTTTGAAGCTTTCTTAATCCCTTAATCAAAGTAATTTAGATATAAAAATTCGCGCTGATTCCAAAAACGGCGACACTATTTATGTGATCTGAAATTGTTCACAAAAGTACCTTTAAAAATGCTGCCAGAAATTGCATGTTTATATTATTCTTGCTTGTTAAAGCGATTCGGTTGAGAGATTAAAGTCCATTAATTCCAGAAAAATTGGCAGTTTTGAAATCATATGAATATTTTGCGTTTTTTCTCTGTGCAAATCAGCACAGTAAAATGATAAAGAAATAAAATATTTCAAAATTTTGTCGAGAGCCTCAAAAGCAAATATGGTTTAAAATACCCCTAATAGCATATACATATTATTGGGGAAGAATTTGTTTACATCAAAATTCGCGCTAGTACGAATTTTGGTGATTTTCTGAGATTTTCCGTCGAATTCCGACAGTCTCCGATCTTTTCCGATACGTATAAAGATGTTTCTTTACCCAATTTTTAAATTTTTAAAAGTTTTTATTCATTTGGTTGCACTCTCAGTCAATCAATCAATTAAATCATTTAGTTGGTAGAAAAAACTAGCTCAAAATTTGTAAGAATCGCTCGGAAATTCAATAGCCGAGTTTACTCGCCCCAGGTCTCATTTCTAACAACCGCGCGAAATCCAACGCATGCTCAAACAAAATTCCCACCTGTTCCGTTTGGAGGAACTGGCACATTGTATACCGCTGTATCCACAAACCGTAAATGGAACTGTGTTTGTCAAGCTTAGGCACAGCAGAGTTTACGAGTTTATAACTCAGTAGAAGGTTCGTATATAAACACATGGTAGACGCAGTGTGACCAGATTTTGTCAGCGGTATTTACCAAATGACATGCTGAAATTTTACCAAATTGGATTATTTTTTACCAAACACGTGTTAAGCACGGGTTTTACCCTTTTTGGTAACAAAATGTGCACAAACCATCAAATAAAAATTTAAGCACACTTTCAAACTCTTTTCGTGGCATCCAAAAAGATCTTGTTAATAGTATTGTGAAGAATGCAAGGATAAGTACAAGATTAAAAAAATGATATGAAAACTCCTGATGAGCAATGATATATTTTGAATTTCGACAATAGTTTTCTTTATGTTAATTATGTATGGCGCGTTTTTACGGTCAAAATTCAATAGTTACAAGTCGAGCGTCAATGGTTTAAATCGATCAACACTTGCTCGAAACGAACATAGCGATATACAAATCGAACAGTCAAATCGCCATCAATGGTTTAAATCGATCAACACTTGTTCGAAACGAACAGAGCGATATACAAATCAAATCAAATCGAATCGATCAATGCATATTCAAATCGAGCATACGTTATTCGAATCGATCGTCAAACTTGCAGTGAGCAGTGTTTCCACCTTTTTGAAACGTAACTTCCATTGCCGCTGTCCAAATGAAATTTTCGTCTAAAAATTTCCTTGAATTTCGAATTTACTTCCTTTTTCCCTTACGTCTAAATTTCCTTCAAAATGGTATCCGCTGTCAATATACGTGTGCTCGGTCCTTTCCACAATAGCGTTGTCCCAAGTAGCTAAAAATAGATTCCCTCAGCTAAGACCCCCCACGAGATTCAGACAAACAAACTACTATTTAATATAGAACAAGACGCCTGCTGAGGCGTTCACACTGGCCCTGCGGAGCAGGTTTTGCCCCATCTGGACGGTCAGGGTTTAGGGGCACCTGGGGCGGTGTAACATTTACTGTCTGTGTGAGGTTTCAAGTTTCAATCTCAGATCAGTGTTTTCAATCTTATTTTGAGGTGCTTGGGTATATTAATGATATATGCTAGGTTTATATAGCCGATTGTCAGATATATAGACAATATTATACCTCAACTATAAATTGTCCAAACGGAAAACAGTATTTGTACCACATGACCAGTCGATTTTTCGCGGTGTCGTATCCCAGTCCCCGATTTCCGAGCTGGGGGTGTGATATTAAAGTTATCACACTGTGATATTAAATTTATCTCACGCGACGTCTCGCGAGGACTACACGCACCCACTCAAAACAATGAAAAATGGCGGGAGCTGAGAGTTTGTCTTACGATGTAAACGACTCGGATGAAGAAATTGCTCGCATTTTGGAAAATAAAGACTCAAAAAACACAAAACGATCAACGAAAAATGCACTTCGTGTGTTTCACGGGGCGGTTGGCGACGTCGGAAAAGCAGAAAAAAACGAAGAGAGCCTGGACAAAAGCTTGGCAAAGTTTTTCGCGAATGCAATGTAAGTTTGATGGTTGTACAATTAATATAAATTATAATTCGTAAATACGTTGCTGACATTTAAAGGTTGACTTTCTATTGTTCTATATATATATCTACAGAATGTATATTGTATATATTGTTAAAAAATCTTAATATAACAAAATAAATGTATTTTTATTTTCGCATGACTCTGTACTGTTCAAACTAGTATCGCATGTTCAAATTTTCGGTATAATATATCATTTATAGACCCTCCGCTCGGGGGATACGGCGAAATATTACATGAAAGATGATATTTCCCTCTTGCTTCGCTCTCGGGAAATATCATCTTTCATGTAATATTTCGCCGTATCCCCCTCGCTCCGGGTCTATAAGTGATAATTGTCCTATCATTACCGAGTATGATATATTCACTTCTTAGTTTAAATTGTTTAATATATGTATTAAAGACAAAATTCTAATAAATATTTAAACCAAATTCATCGTGTTATTGTAATTATTTTAGTAATATACTCCATATGCCCAGCCTCGACAATGTTATTCTGAGTTGACACGTCAGTTGTATTTCACACAAACTAAAAATAGCAAACGTAAACAAGACATTTTGAGCCATATTTTGTGGTATTTAATAATACCTAAAGTCGTAAAGAACAATATTGAATCGAAATACCATTATTGTTAAAAAGCAAGAACAAAGCATCATATAAATTTAACTGTGTATCAAAGCGAGTTAAGAGCAGGTAGGAAATGAAACTCCCTCGCGCTAGACTTATGCAATTGTATATTAAATTTTGAAACAATTGTTACTAAAGCCGTACTTCTTGAGAACATTCCAAATTATTTATACAAAGGCAACAAAGCTAATATATAATAGCTTTGTAGTTTAATATGAAATAACTGTATTCTACGTTGCACTATCTAAAATTATGTTGTAAACTTAAACAATCTCAGCTATATTAACAGTCGAAAGTCGCTTAAACATACGGGCAACCTTTTCGCCATAATTTCCAGGGATTTTACCAACTGTAACTGCAGCTATTGAATACGCAAAGAAATCTACAACGAACTCATGTGTTGTTTATATCAAAGAAAACCACCCATGAAACAAACACAAGAAAACATTTCCCAATAGACATATTTGTCATATAGCCCGCTCCTCAATGACTGCCATTTCGTAATCACCACATGGTCTCTGAGCCTGCGATGCGCTAACGCAAACTCGATTTCTCGACGATGAAAAAACCCCAGAAAATTAGGGATTTAAGACACTTGGCCTACAGGCCAGTGTAATTATACTAGCAGCGAATTATAATTGGCATATTTTTTATTTTATCTGCACTAAAACTCATTCAAATTTACACCAAAGTTAGAACATGGTTAGTACTAAGCACTGTTGCTGGGGACCGTGTGCAAGTGATTCGAGATACCCAGAAAAATTGCCGAAATCGCTTCAGGAAATGAGAGCTTCTGGGCACATAAAGGTATTTATACCTTTTCCAAAACCGTCGCAAGGAATTGAAAAGTCTCGTCGCTTGGTTTCAGCATGTTCGCGGAAAAACTTTGATGCATCAATGATAAATAGGAACACATATATTTGTGCAGTTCATTGGCCAGGCGAGAAAGAGCCCACGGATAAAGGGCCAAAGTGGTAAAGGGCCTTCGGCGTTTACCACTTTGCTTCAAGCCTCTACATTTTAACCACCGCTTGAGTTGATCGACAGTATATTAATCCGATGGTCATGCTCAAAATATGAGCCGGGAACGCCGTCGTTTTCAGTGAGAGTTGTTAAATTTATCGGAGAAGCACTAGTTGTAGAATTCATTTTTAAACCAGACACAGTTCTCTATTTTACAGAACTGATATTTAAAAATAGACTATTAATCAATAAGTTAACCAGCTTGTGAAATATTTTTTCACCCAATTTTTTTTATTGTCAAAGCGAAATAGTTTTACTTATCAACGGAAGATTCCTCAGTGAAAAGAGTTTATATTTGAAATTATTTTACGTATAAGTGACAATTAATCTTTCATTTGAAATAAATCCGTATTTTAAATATAGAATATAGTCGATAGAATAGTAGACAATCCTAGACCTAGCTTCTTTAGTATTAAAACTAAAAGGTAAACAAAATAGACTATAAATAGTGGATACTAATACAGCGACAAAATAGTTAATTTAAAAAGAGCAAAAAAATGGGCACTAAATCGACAAAAAATGGTTTTTAAACGTCCAAACTTAGTATAAACACGAAAGGAACAATATATTAATATATAGACTATATAGGGTAGTAGATCTATTTATAGCAGCGACAGAATAGTCCATACTAAAGCGACGAAATAGCCTATATTACAACGGGTTGGGATAAAACACGGATACGGATGGCACGGATACGGATACGGATGAGGGGATAAAACACGGATATGGGGATAAAACACGGATGAGGGGATAAAACACGGATGGGGGGATAAAACACGGATGAGGGGATAAAACACGGATGAGGGGATAAAACACGGATATGCGGATAAAACACGGATGAGGGGATAAAACACGGATGAGGGGATAAAACACGGATGGGGGGATAAAGCACGGATGAGGGGATAAAACACGGATGAGGGGATAAAACACGGATGGGGGGATAAAACACGGATGGGGGGATAAAACACGGATAGGGGGGTAAAACACGGATGGGGGGATAAAACACGGATGAGGGGATAAAACACGGATGAGCGGATAAAACACGGATGAGGGGGTAAACATTTTTTAGTATTTAAATGTACTGACAAATAAAACGTTGATACTCTCTTCTAAAACTGGAACCCGTGGACTAGCATAGAAGTAAAGTTTCTAAAAGCTGATATACGTAGACTGCGCATTCAATAAGTGCGAACTTCTGCGCGCATTTGTTGGAAGAAGATAAGTAAAGGTAATACTTTTTGTTTAATATACTTTTGAGAATAACAGATAACCGATGGAGATTTTTTTCTTGTCAGAGGAGTTTCCATTTACGCGGATCTGATTATAACTGCGAAGTGGTTTGTTTCCACTGTTTAAGCGGTAGATTATTTTTATAATGCAACATGAATTTTGCTTGTATAAGGATAACACTTTAGTTAACCTTAAAATTAAACTTGCCACACTCTCATGAGGTTGTATTCCCACGCTTATATATAGAACATAATAATCTACGCCTTAACACGCGCGCCGGCAAATCACAAGGCGAATTTATAGTTTCATAACCACAAAAAGTACGCGTTTGTCTGGCTGTTCGGCTGTTCCATAAATAACATTAACTCGATTTAGACTTTCTTGTGTAGACATACGTTTGAAAAACGCAGCACTGGAAAGCACCCTTTGTTAACTAAATAACAATATTATTAAAGTTCATATATATTATCTACATACTTTGACAAGGTTAATAAAGTCTATACCCATAGATCGTATAACTCAACAGCACTACAAATGTTATGCAAATGTTGGTAAGCCGACAATAAATGCCGACCGCGTCAATTTAAACCAAGGGCAACAAAACAACTTGTCAGGTAGAATATGAGAAGCCTTTAATTTGCAACACTTGTCATGAGAAGCCTTTGCAACATTTGTCATGAGAAGCCTTTGCACTAACACTTCACATGAGAAGCCTTTGCAACACTCCCATGTTTTGGCATTTATTCAAAATCACCTTATTCTGGCTATGATTTGTATCAAATATATAAAATATCTTGTCGTAGACTGTATACAAAAAAACAATAAATAACATCGCGTACTTTTTGTGGTTATCAAACTATAAATTCATCTTGAAATCTACATAAGAAGCCTTGTCATGTCGCTTCCCATGTTTTGGTATTTATTCAAAATTACCTTATTTTAAGATTTGTATCAAAATTCATTACAAAATATCTTGTCATAGATTTTTAAAAGAAAACTATTTTTAAAAGAAAACATTTAACCCGGTAACATAAATTAAATGACAAACGCGTACTTTTTGTGGTTATCAAACTATAAATTCGCCTTGTAATCTGCCGGCGTCTTGCACTGCGAGTTAATTATAATCAGATCCGCGTAAATGGAAACTCCTCTGACAAGCAACATATCTCCATCGGTTATCTGGTATTCTCAAAAGTATATTAAATAAAAAGTATTACCTTATCTTCTTCCAACAAATGCGCGCAGAAATTCGCACTTATTGAATACGCAGTGACGTATATCAGCCTTTAGAAACTTTAGTTCTATGCTAGTCTATGGGTTCCAGTTTCACTGAGAAGAGAGTATCAACGTTTTACTTGTCAGTACATTTAAATACTAAAAAATGTTGGGCAATTATTATCTCATCCACAGAATAGGAAACTTCCTATTCTGTGCCTCATCCATATTTTATCCCCATATCCGTATTTTACCCCCTCATCCGTGTTTTATCCCCCAATCCGTGTTTTATCCCCTCATCCGTGTTTTATCCCCCATCCGTGTTTTACCCCCCCATCCGTGTTTTACCCCCCCATCCGTGTTTTATCCCCTCATCCGTGTTTTATCCCCCCATCCGTGTTTTATCCCCTCATCCGTGTTTTATCCCCTCATCCGTGTTTTATCCCATATCCGTGTTTTATCCCCATCCGTGTTTTATCCCCTCATCCGTGTTTTATCCCCTCATCCGTGTTTTATCCCCATATCCGTGTTTTATCCCCCCATCCGTGTTTTATCCCCTCATCCGTGTTTTATCCCCTCATCCGTGTTTTATCCCCATATCCGTGTTTTATCCCCTCACCGTATCCGTATCCGTGCCATCCGTATCCGTGTTTTATCCCAACCCTATTACAACTACCAAAGCAAAAATATCGACACTGGCACTTCGACTAAAGTAAATTCCTGAATATAATTATAGTATTGAATATTGAAACTGCTAATTCAGCTAATGATACACTGTATGTATTGATTTATTTTGTTGTCAAAACATTGAGATTACAACACTGTGACTACAACACTAGACTATTGTAAATAGTATATACTGTACAGTATTAAGCAAGATATCTAAGAGTGCTATTGTTCATGGAACTCTTGGTACCAACATCAAATGTTAATAGAAGTCATTGTTTACTTCAAAGTTGTTGTCAATGGGATCTTGAATAACTAACTTGAAATCATAAAAGCAATCTCTTTTAATATTTTTGATGTACATTTAGCTGGTTGTCTGTGTTCATAAGATATTAATAATGCATTTGCCATGTGCAGTCTGTCAGAACAGTCTTTGACTCTTTGTTCCCATCTGTAGATGTTTCATACATGTATTTAATCAACATTTGGTTTCATCAGTGTTCATCTGTACTGCGCAGTATATTGTCGAAATGCATGATTATACAGCAAACCAACATGATAATGGTGTCTCTTTCCAAAACAACTTTGAAACACATTAGGCCGAGGGAAGTGAAGTCATAGAATACCGTCCTGATGATTTCAAAAATACATGAGGCTTTTTTTCATTTTTCATTATTCATTACTCATTATTTTTAGAAATGTGTTAAAATTGGTTGAATGTCAATAGACCCGTTCAGTAATATACCAACAATCTTTAAAACTAGGCTTTATATAGCCAATATTGCAAAATATAGACAAAAATATTGGCTATTTAGATAATGATTTTATTGCGGCAGCATTTTGGACATTGCGGGCGGCGGACGGTATTCTATGACTTCCATTCCCTCGGCCTTACACATACAGTAATTTTTTTGGGGCCATTTTGGGCCCAGGGGGCCGTTTGGGCTCTTCTAAACAGGGGCCGTTTTGGCCCTGACAGGGGCCAAAACACAACTCTGGGGCCGTTTTAGCCCCAGGGAACCGTTTGGGCTCTTTTAAATAGGGGCCGTTTTGACACCCTGACAGGGGCCAAAACGCAACTCTGGGGCCGTTTTAGCCATAGGGGGCCGTTTTGGGCCAATTTGAAAGGGGGTCGTTTTGGCTCTGACAGGAGCCAAGACACAACTCTGGGGCCGTCTTGTCACATTATGGGCTGTATAGCCCCTTTTAGAATTTAGAGCTGTTTTTGCCACGAAATTATTTTGAGTAATTTTTTTATTTTTAAACACGGAGGCCGTTTTTGGCCAAATTGCCAAAACAGGAGAGCAGTTTGTTTACAAATCTCTTCAAATGACAAATTCAACATGGAATGTCTTTTTAAAATTGTGATGCTTGGTCACTACCAAAATAAATAACAAGGCTGTACTATTACTACACAATTACTACACAAATGCTATTTTGAACCCATTTGCTTCTCCTTATATGACCCCATTTGCTTCTCCTTATTGGGGACCACCTTAATATATATGTTAATAATCTTATACTGAGAAATCCACATGTATGCTATAATATTTCTACGAAAATATTGAAATATATCGGGAAATTTATATCGGTATGCTCAAGTTCGAATTTATGAGCTCTCTATAGACCACTTTCATAATTAAGATGAGTTTAAATATTCTTTTATGTGCATCTTAATAAGCCTCATTGACCTCGTTCAGGTTAATAAATTCTATTCAATTCAGTCACAGAAACGAGGCTGATAAGGCTTATTAAGATGCACATAAAAGAATATTTAAACTCATCTGAATATTCATGTGAATTATGAAAGTGGTCAAAATGTAACACAAAATCTTAAACATTTACTGGTGATTGCAGTTTTGTTACAAAGCCAATGAACGAAAAATGAATAAATTCCGCAATGCGCGCTGACTGACAGACTGGTGCCTAGTCTTCTTACTACACGCGCAGAGGTTCTTGGGATAGAGTCATGACACCTCCATATTTGAAATTGTTTTATTTTTGTTCTGTTAATCGAATCGAGCTCGAAATTTTATATTTTCGACCCGAGATAAACTGGATTTTCAGAAGCAATACATCGGCAACTACTGAATAATATTCAGGTAAGGTTATTGTTATGTTTTATATGTAATAGAGCGATTTTGTTAGAAAATATTTGCAATCTTGGTTCGTGAATGTTAAGCATGTTGCCCCGTTTAAAATTTGAATTTTCCGCGACAATGATTTAAAACGCTGAAAATAATACAGTTCCAATTTAAAATTACTTCAGCAAATGCTACTATACAAAATCTTCAATTTTATTTGGGCTTTCAATGTTTATATTTACCAACTGTATATGAAAGATTGGCAGTTAAATACTCAGAGCCCATCTTGTCCTCAGGTACAAATTTCATATAAGATTTTAATATAATTATGTTGATACATATACAGTGAAAATGGAGAAAAAACAAAGTATTGCCTATTCTAAATATATTATTTGAGTTCAAGAGATTGCATCCTTGTGACCTTGTCATCACTAACTGGTATACTGTCAATCAGAGTCATGTATCTAAATTCTGCTGTATTTTGTAAGCTGAAATGTTTCATCGATACTAATAGGTCAGATTCGTATGACTTTTATATATTTTCACATATCCGAAACCTGTCCAAGAATGTAAAATCACTGAGCCCATTGTCCAACTACATGTAAATGTTCAAATGCCTGGTTGATATATTTTGATTGTGAGAAGTTTATGCACCAGTCAATGTAAATCCATGATGCTCTCATGCTACCGATAAGTGGATATTTGGCAGTACCAGGAACATACTTTTACACAAAAATAGCTTGCTTCAATGATAGATGTTAAATTATATCAAGCCTATGTTCCAAGAGTAGAGAGGACTAACACTATGCCCTGCTTATCCATGTATCAGCAGCTTCCCCCTGGGGTCGACCCCTGGGGACCCAGAGACATTTCCCAAACTGTGTTTGCATCCCATGGGGGTGGGGGGAATGTCAAAACCCACAGGAAAGTACCCAGGAGATTTTGATTTAGAAACTCCCGAGTGTGACTTTGACGCATTGAATTTATTATGAATTTATAGGATTGGTCTAGGGCCATTCATATTATACATTTCCTATCTTTTGCTACAAGTCATTGTCAGAGGGTGGGGGTTGTATTTAGTACCTGTATCTTGTACCCAGGGGAATTTGCTAAGGTTTGACTGGGTGAAAAGACCAATCCCCCTGTATCCCCGGGGGTCGACCCCAGGGGGAAGCCACTGATACATGCATTTCCTAAGGGCAATAATGGCTGTGGTACAACATATCTATTTCTCACTCTACACTAGTATTTCCTTCCCACATTCTAATGGGGCCAGACAGAAACAATGTGTGGATATGGATATGGAACTTATTGCCAGTGTGGACACTTCGTGAAATATTGGGGTGCAAATAAGTTAGGTTGCCAACATATAACCATCCTTTTGTTACTGCACATCTCCATTCTTAAAACCTTTTTCACTTAAATTTCATGCAAATTTACTTAAATTACAGCCTATCAAGGCTTTCGTGGTTGTAAAATCATAAATTGATACAGCTTTGTTACACAGTTAACCAGCTATCATTTAAAGGCTTTGAGAAATTATTCGGGGGGCGACAGGCCCCTCTACCGACTACCGCCACTGCTTATTGCAAAATACTTTATTATTATATATTCTGTCTCAGTGATGAAGCTAGACATAGCAACTGGTTGTGCTATAGATGCATTTGCAAATTGTTGATTCTTTAATTATTGAAACCTTCAGAAATGCATTGTCTTTAGGCTATTTTAATGCATGCTTATTTGAATAGTAAGAGCAGATTCCATGGCTTCACTCCAGACAATTTGAGTAATCAAAGGGAGAGTAGGAGACTGCCTAGACATTATGTGCAGGTAATGCCATAAGCTATCTCTCTTGGATGAGAAAACCTCTGGTTGCAATAGGGACTTACAAAAATAACAATTATTAGATTTGATACAGTATGTAGTTAACTAATTCAAGGTTATGGCGGTTGGCTGTTATGTAAAACTACCTGAAAAATACAATAAGATATTCAACATTTCGAGCGAAGGCCCTTCGTCTGGAAGTTAGTAGAAGCCCAGATGGGCCTTCGCTCGAAACGTCGAACTTCTTATTGAATTTTTCAGGTAGTATTACACTGTTAATTTTGGGGTGTCAATTTAACACCAAAAAGTGGTGCTAAAAAATTAGGTAAAAAATGACACCTTTTTTGGGTGCTATTTTAACACCGCCGTTGATGGTGCTGATTTAACACTAGTTACGGTGCTAAAACAACACCTTTTGTAGTGTTAAAATAGCACTGGTTTTTAGAGTTAATTTAACACTAGTTGTGTAGCGCTTAATTTTGGGGTGTCAATTTAACACCAAAAAGTGGTGCTAAAAAATTAGGTAAAAAATGACACCTTTTTTGGGTGCTATTTTAACACCGCCGTTGATGGTGCTGATTTAACACTAGTTACGGTGCTAAAACAACACCTTTTGTAGTGTTAAAATAGCACTGGTTTTTAGAGTTAATTTAACACTAGTTGTGTAGCGCTAAAATAACACTTGGTTTTGGTGTTAAAGTAACACGCCTTCTCGGTGCTAAAGTCACACCAGTTTTTAAGTTTAACTGTTAACCATGGTAAAAATAACAATTAATTTTGTTATTAGTTTATACTGCACTAAAGTGATTTCATGCACCCAAATGGCCCCATAATATTACACACAAACAAGAAAATAGTTTCATGATTATTATTATAAAATTTGTTTAAAGTTTTTGGGTTCATTTCCTTAGCTGTTCATAAGTTTAACAATTGTTAAAATTCTTCCACTTCAAATATCCTTTCACAAAACTTAATGTAAATGTAGTATATTTACTATTTCCATTGGAGTCCCAGCTCATTGACAAACTTCTGAACAGAAATTCTTTTCTTAGCATCAGCGCGCTTGTCCATCAAAACAGCTTCCAGGAAGGCGTAGATATTGGAAACTCCTGGAGTGTACTCCATATTCAGCACATAAAAAGTGGCGATAAGCATGGTCACTGCCATAGCCACTGGAATGTTTTTGCCTGATAAGTTTAAGTAGATTTGTCCCTCAGCAGCGATGTAAAAAGGATCCAAGATTGCCAGGTCTCCTGAAGCTTTAATCCGTGGATAGGTAGATTTTTCTACTTCTTCGTCAATGGAATCATCATCCTGAAAATATTCATTTTGATTTTAGCTTATAAGTTTCAATATCGACTAACCTTAGGCATTTAACCTCACCCCTTAACACAGAGCCTAAGTCACATTGTTGCATATTTAAATAATTGTGTCATAAAAGTGTTTACTGTATGACGTAATTATCGAAAGGGTCAAGTAATGATTTAACAAGAGGCATATAAATATATAGTATATAGTTAACTCATCTATGCCCAACACTTCCCCTCTGCATAAAGTGTGTCAAATTTTCTATTAAAATATACTTACTGTGCAAATCATGAAAAAGAGATTTTTTGAAATGGCCTTCTCTTTCAAACGGGTTTGGAGAACCAAGGCCGTCACAGTGCTCTCAATTTCTGGAAAAAAGTAAAGGATAACTATAATTAGTACAACATAAGTCGAAAAATTATTTTATATCATTAAAATAAAAATACATAAACTTGATCACTAGACAATACGTCAGTCCAATCAAGTTAGAGCAAAGCCAATCAGCCTGAGATAGTGTAACTGAAACAACAATGTCAAGCAAGGGAGCACGCCAGAGTTGTTTGAGTCACTAACCTTTTATTCAATTCACAGCGATATCTGTATATTAAATTTCTTTTGTTCGACTGCCATTTTGAAAATAAAGTGGTATACACCATGTATCGCAGGCGCTTGTGACGATGACATAAGAATTCATTTTAAAATCTTAATTAATTCTTACGTCATCGTCACAAGCGCCTGTGATACATTTACGGTGTATACCTCTTCATTTTCAAAATGGCAGACTCCCTTGAGTCAAGTCTGCATAATAATCAAAACGCTTGCAAATATATATAGCTTTTTTTTTCTACCTGCTTTTTTGTTAGGTTCATCCAACAGCATGGTTTGCATCTCAGAAACTTGTAACTTGACATTCCTGTTTGTACTTCTGCCTGCCCACTCTAAAACTTTGGCTTCAAGGGCGTTGTACTTGTCAGCCATGTTACGGACAGCCTTCTGATCTGACAAAATCCTGCCAAACTCTGCCTTTACCTAATAAAAAATTATAACATTTGGTAACAATTATTAACACAACCTACACCCATATTTCTTCATATAGACAAATGCAGTGGGATCAGGTTTTAGGCTGGTGCTGGGTGAGCAACCGAGCACAATGAGTTTTAGAGTTTCTCGCTGGTTGAAGTATGAAAGAAGCGAGAAAAGTATATGATAAATCTTACACCCCCTTGCACTCCTGTTGGCAAAGCTAACAGAAGTGCAGACCCTGTCCAAACCAATGCTTACACAAAACTGCAAATCGTGATCTTACCTCTGAAACAAGCCGAAGTGCAGGATATTCAACCAGAATATCTTCTAATTTTTTCGGCTCCAGCAAAGTTTTTTGACGCCGGTATGGATATGTTAGTTCCATAAGTTCTTTGATGAGACTGAAATTTTTCTTTGTCTTGGTCATTTCCACCATCATGACTTTCTTGTGCTCCTCACAGGTTTCCGAAGTTTCTCCATCAACCATGTCAGGTACATCAAGCTTGCGTTTCTTCATTTTTGGTTCCAATAGCTTTTCATCTTTCTTATCATTACCTGATAGGCAAGCTTTGTTTCCAGTACTTGTTTTCTTTCTTCTAATGTTCTTGAAACGATTTGCAATGGCCTTAAACCACGAGCCCTAGCAAATTGAAACAAAAAATATATTTCCCTAAATATGTATCTAGTGGTCAACATGCACGGTTGCAAAAGTGATGTCACTTTAGAAAAGGCTACAAACTCTTATTATTATTATATATACTGTAGGTCTAAATTAGTAAATATGATCAAAACCCTTACTTTTAAACCCATTCTAATAAAACTTTTCCCTTGATAAGCAAAATATCTGACGTTAGAAAGAGTAAAATACAACAATAGGACATATTTACTGTAAGTAGCAATGTGCCCAAAAAGCATCCTACTTTAGTATTTTACACTTTATACAAAGCCAGACAACTTCATTCATCAAGGGGAAAGTGTTGACTATTTGTATCTATTTATCAGTGGTGGACACTTTGCAAAATATTGGGGGGGCAGGGGGCAGTCAGGTTGGCAAAATGTGACCACCTCTTGTTGCTGCCAATCTCAGTTCTTTAAACTTCCTTGCCTTCAATTTCATGCAATATGAATTAGCTTACCAATGCTTTCATGGTTGAAAAATGATCACCATAGGATCTGTATATATATGAGTCATGGTTGCCAATGCATTTCGGACACGAACGACTTGACCTCCTTTCAGTCCACATGCCTTGAGAAGTTCATCAGAGGTGTTATTTAAAATGTCAACTGTATCAAACTGTTTAAAGCAAAAAAGAATTAGAATTATTTCTAAAATATGCAAGTTGAAATCTCAGCCCTGGGTCAAAGTTACACCCGGGGTTGAAAATTTTCCCATTGTTCCACCCAGAAGTTTCCAATCGTTTCTGCAGAAACTTAGGGCATTTCAGCCCCATGACTGAATTTGGCCCCGGGGTTGAAAAAGCTCCATGTAATCAGCCCCTTACAGTAGTAGACAGCTATCTTTGTTCTAGCCTGATACCAGACATGGCAAAATTTCTCGCTTGCCATGTATAAAACCCAACGTGAAAAAATAATGTTATTCACATGAAGAAGCTGAGCCATCCTGGCTTTCCGAGTTGCCCCAATTCACCGGGTCAACTCACCTCGTACAATCAGTCCCTTAATACAACCCCAAGCCAACTCAGTACATCACTACATGTATACCCATGCAGACTTATTGAGGCCAAGCCTGTTGGAGTGTTGCTGCTCTCTCTATAAGCCTGATATTTACAGTACTAAAACAGAACTATTTAAGAGGCCTATACTCTGCTAAATTATATAATAACATTTCATAACATTCTACTATGAAAACATTTTCAAAATATTTATATTTTGTCTGACAGAGACACATGGGTGATGGGGCCTGGCATCCATATTTTAAACTTATATTTTATCTAAGTCTTTATATTCAATCCTATTATAAATTGAAATCTCAAATTATTATTTAATTTTATTTACCTGCTTTTTGAGGTTATGTCGTTTGTATTTTAATATATTAGTATAAATATTACCATGAATTACCAGCATGCTTTGTGGCCTTTGCTGGGACGCACAATATGGAACTGGCAGATATTTTTTGACACGAAATTTATACGATCTACGACATTGTTTTGATCTCGCACTTTATTGAGTTAAAATAAAATGAGTTCGTGAATCATGTTGTGTTATTGTATAAAATATGGCCTTCGACTAGCAAATATTCAATATGTTTTTTTCGACTGATGAACGCAACTAATACTTAATATGATTCAAGCGCTGGCACAGGGATGATCACGATATCCTAAATATATTTCCACAACATAAATGGCATAAATACAGTACCTCTTCATCCTCAAGAATAGAGATGGTAATCTCCTTCAAACCCGCATTTATTAGTATTTCGCGTAAAGAACAATCCATCTTCTAAAACGAAAAGAAATCAGAATTGAATATGAGATGATGTTTGATATAAAAATACTTTGAGAATATCATACATAAATCGCGTTTTATCAACTCGTGTTGAACATACCAATTTAACAACAAAGTCGATTCCTTTTTGCTCTTCGTAAGAATGTCAATGTGTAGTTTAATATACGAACCAACAGCCGCGACAACACCAGAAAATATATAAAAACCAACAACTCGAAGCAGAATTTCCAAACGGTGAATACGAAGTCGCCAGCGATGAAATGAATAATTTCAATCTTGCCGCGCGAAATTTGATCTCATGTTATGCCTAATATGGTATTCCATGCCATATAGAGAGTTACCGGAGTTGTTGGAGCGCGTGGGGCCTCGGAACCCGGTATTGTGCGTCACGTCTCGTATACCAGACCACATACTCTGAGAATATTTTTGTGTTTCTGACAAAAATATGGCCTAATGGCTTGCTTTCGTTGCAGCATTTGCCTCGAATTTGTGTCAGAATATATTCAAACATTAGTCAAGCATATTGGCAGGATTCATCGAAATGAACCGAATTTCCATGTCGTTTGTGGTATAGAGGGTTGCGCGAAAACATTCAAGAATTTTTTGTCCTTCAAAAATCATCTCATTCGCAAACACAACATTGTCGCCAAAAACGAACAGGACGTCCAGATTTTCGAAAACCATGACGAGAATGGCATGAATGAAGTTATATTTAACGATGGACGACAGCATGAACAGGAGGAAAACCCCTTTGACCTGAACCAGGAGGAAATAAACTTATCGAGAGCCAACGCTTTATGCGTATTGAGATTTAAAGAGAAAGGACGTGTCCCACAAACAGTTGTTGATTCGTTTGTTGAAAATGCTACGCAAGTAACCCAAACCAGCATCGACCTTTTAAAGACTGGAGTCACTAATTGCCTTCAGAAAGCGGGAATTAATGTCGACACTTTACCGGAGTTACATGAACTATTTGATGAGAACAATCCAATCTCAAACCCATTCATTGGTATTGACAAGGAGTATCTTCAATACAAGTACTACAAGGACAAGTTCAATCTTGTTGTAAGTAACAGTATGTTCTAGAATAATTAATTAAAACCTAGGGTCTTTTTTTGCCCTATTCTATATAAAGTAACTGTTGTATAAACTACCTTGTTCTTCTAATAATGTTGATTTTTACATAAAGAATGAAGCACATAAGCACTACTTTAATTCTGAAGGTGTAAACATGTAGTTTAGGGCCTCTATATATGATCCTGTGTAGGCGGGCGGGACATTTCCATCCTGCCTAGTCGGGAAACTCGCTTAGGCGGGATGGCGTGTTTATATGGACAAAATTGACATTGCCGGGATGAAGCCAAGTGCTTAACATCATATTTTCTTGCAGAAAGGGATTTACGCGTGCTCAGAACAAAAGCTCATCCCGTCTAGGCGGGATAGAGTGTTTATATGGGAATTTTTCGTCCCGGCTAAGCGGGATCCCGGCAACAGACGCCGGGATCCCGTCTTGGCGGGATAGAAGCGGGATCATATAAACACTCATGCAATAGAGTTTATATTACAAGCGGGATCTCGGCAACTGTCCCGCCTAGCCAGGGTCATATAAACAGGCCCTTAATATTATCATCCTATCCAACCAAGGGGGCATGTGGAGGTGAGGCTGCCTAGGTACGCTTGTTGCTTTAGGTCTTGAGCAAGATATTTGTGCATTTGTTTTTTTAGATTTTTGTTAATTTTCATCTTGCATTTCTATTAGAACCAAGCCTGACTGGCTAGCCGTGATCTCGGGTTAAGATCTCAGCTTCCTAGGCTAGCTCATTTAGGTGGCACTAGCTCATTTATTGACAAGGGTGTTGAAATTGGTCCAGGTATATGTTGAACATTTATTGTATATATTAATGCATATATGTTAATTTCTGCATAATATGTACTGCTGTGCCCAACTAAATTTGAGTTCGTTCATTTTCTAAATGAACATTGGAATGGGTGACTATGCCTTCTGGCTGTTGGCCCCTGCCCAATCTAAAATACTGAATGGTGTATGCTTATGCCATCCAAATTATTAGGGTAAGTTCCATATCTACTGTACTGATACTTTGGCTTTGACAGCCGGTACACAGATATGAGTAGCTCAGCTGCAGCTCGACAAGAAATGCCATGAGTTTTCACAGGGTGTACTTAACAGATCACGACTAGCTTAAAAAATATATGTCAATTAAATTGTTTTGTAGCAAAGGTGGCTGGCCTCTGTATGCCAAGTTGTACTATGTTACTCTCCATAAACGTTTCTTTTGTTGACTATTTTCAATAAACACTCTATTTTTATAGGCCAAGCATCTTATGTTGGTGATTCTGACCATAGTGGTCTAATTGAAGCAGAAGCTGCTGCAGAAAGGCAAACACCAGTGTATAAGTAAGTCACTCTAAGATTAATATAGGTACCATATGAGCAATAGGACTTAGGATAGGTTATTTTGAGACTGCAACAGATATCATTTATGTGATTTGTTCACCGGGGGCATTAGCCTACAAGAACTATACTGTATCAACTACCGTATCCTATTGGTGGGGTGAACTGGACAAGTGGCAAAATGGGATTTATTTGCCATTTGGCACTCCACCCCTGGTGTCCTAATTTGCCCTCAATCTACGGACGGTATTACTGTACGCTAATTATTAAACGTTTTACGAAATGGATATCAATTTGGATATCATAGGATATCATAGGGCGAAATGGATATCAATTTGTGGGACGAAATATAAAGTTGGTGCCATTGTCCATGTTGGTTTTGATGCTGAAGAGTTCCCACAATTCTGGGAAATTCTTGAATTGATTATCATGAACAATGACGTTTCCAATGCAATGTTTATTGTATCAGAAAAGGAAACTGTGAAGTTTTCTGAACATTATCAAGCATATGAAGTTGCCACCTGCAAGGCAAAGAGAACTAAAGTTGTCTACTCGAAGGACTTTACTTCACATTTGCCATTTAACTTAATTAAGCCATTTGGATGTCGTAGAAAATATATTTGTTTAAGATACGAAATAGATATGTAAATTTCTGCATAATTATGCAGATTTGTGTAACTTTCTTATATAGTGTAATTGTAAATGAAGTGTGAAACAAAAAGAAATATTGTTGAAATTTTAAACATTACATAAAGTTGTATAACTATTAAATTATCTCTCATAGTTAATCAATCTCTGAAAGGTGCTGTATACCATAACCTTTGTCAATTTGTTGCACCTGTGTTTCACACTTGTAACACCCATATTTTCACCCCAAGATACGGTGGTAATTTAGCAATACCAATATAGGTGTTACTTTAACACCCATGTTCTACCTCAAGAAACGGTGCTAATTTAGCACTACGAATATAGGTGTTACTTTAACACCCATGTTCTACCTCAAGAAACGGTGCTAATTTAGCACTACGAATATAGGTGTTACTTTAACACCCATGTTCTACCTTAAGAAACGGTGCTAATTTAGCACTACGAATATAGGTGTTACTTTAACACCCATGTTCTACCTTAAGAAACGGTGCTAATTTAGCACTACGAATAACAAATGTTTAACACCCCTAGAGGTGTTATTTTAAGCCCCAAAAATTAGCACCAGAAACCGGTGTTATTCTAACACTTGCACTCCTCTTGTAGGTGCTAATTTAACACTTCTAAAGTGGTGTTAAGCTAATCGAGTGTTAAATTGACCCTTTGGAAAATATTTGGTGTTAAATTAGCACTGAATTAGGTGCTAAAATGACACTTTCTATTTAGCACCACCCTTGGGTGTCAATCTAACACCAGTCGAGGTGCTATTTTAACACCCTAAAATTAACAGTGTACACAACAGTCAACCGCCATATTTGCTATACTCTACCCACACTGGCACCGCACAATCGAGATAATTGAAGGTTAACCGATTAATGTCCAATGCATTTTAAAATAGTGTATTAATTTTTATTCTCCTAAGATTCTATTGTGGCCAGATGTTTTGCTTAATCCAAGAGAGCTAGCTTGTAGCACTACATAATGTCCAGGGAGTCTCCCAGTCTTTAGGTAGTTTTACACAACAGTCAACTGCTGAGTATCCCACTCTCCTTATAATAACTCAAATAAAGGTTTCAATAATTTAAAAAATATATTTGCATAGCATGGCTAGTTGCTAATGTCTAGCTTCACCACTGAGAGAAAGTATATAATCTAGCTTGCTTTCTGCAGGACATTTGATGTTTGGCAAGTGCTATTTACTGCGGTACATTTAATGTTGTGCAAGTACTCTGACCTCATACTTCATATTCTATGTTGGATGTGTAATCGTATTCTAGTTGAGTAGTTGTCTCTTACACCAATATCTACATTGACACTCACAATATTTTTTTCCATAGCCCTCGTCAACAATGGAGAGTATGGTCCGGACACTGGGTACCCGGAGGATGTAGACCAGTTAATGATTATTTGGGAGAACCAAGTGTTTGTTGAATGCCCTGGTACTGATGTGATCAACGCTGGTCGAGTCAACTGGTACCTAAAAGGGGCCCACTAAAAGGGGCCGTCTCAGGGTCAAAATTTTGGCCCCATTTTTGGGGCCAAAATGGCCCCGAAAAAATTACTGTGCAGGATCCACACCCACATGACATGTTGGAAATCTCGATACGGTTCAGTATATAAAAGTCGTGGCGGGAAATTCAAACGTGTCAAGAATAGGGTGCTGCCTAAGCGGCAGCAATAACTACTTACTAACTGAGCGTGAGGTCTGTACGGTAAAATATCAAACTGAGGTCTTGCTGTATTGAACGAGCGATAGCGAGGTCAATACAGCAAGACCGAGGCTTGATATTTTACCGTACAGACCGAACAGTCGAAGTTAGTAAGTTGTTTATTATATGGCATTTCAGACAACAAAAAACAATTCATTTTGCCAAAAATTGGTCACGCGAGGGCAAAGTACAAAGTCCGAAACTCAAAGCCGGTCATTTTCAAATGTCAAAATAATTTCAATGATACAAATTTGTCTTAGTTTTTTACATATTTATCTAATCTTAGCTTAGTAAAACTACTCTACAGTACCATTTATCGAATAAAATATAAAATTAATAGAAAATATAGTGATATTGAGCTATCGAATCAAAGACAAAAACAACTTTGCATGTTCGAAAAAACAAAAATATTCTTGACTGCTTTAAAAACATCGTAAAACTTACCTTAATATTTCGACTTGAGCCAACTAAACTTGATTTTATCCCATGTAGTTATCCCTTTTCCGTATTTTCCGTTTATTTTTCTTTGTTTTTAATTATTTTTAAGGATTTTTTTATGCTTTTATTGGTTTGAAATGTGTTCAAGTCGTCGCAGGGCAATAAGAATACCGTATTGCCCGTGGTCAATACGGGAAAATCCTGCTTCGTCAGCAGCCAATCAAATTGCGCGATACACCAAAACAAATGCTTGCCATATAATAATTATTTATATTTTTTAACTTATTCTATATTCTAACAAATATAATTATCTTGATGAAAAGTATAAAATAGTGCGAATATAATAAATTTAAAGAGATCTTGAACACCCAAAATGTTTATATATCAACGCAAAAGATAGACGGTTATATTTTGAAAAAAAGATGCTCTTTGAAGTTTACCTTATCTTTGAAGTTTACCTTATCACAACCCGCACACCCGATAACCTATCTATACAGAACTTACGGTTATAGCTCAGCAACTGGCCTCTGTAGCTCAGTTGGTTAGAGCGCTGCACCGGAATCGCAGGGCCGTGGGTTCAATTCTTGCCAGAGGACCTAGTGTTGCATTTTTCGCAACCAATTTTTAGGTCTTAAATTGTGTATATATCTACCCACTTGGATTATCCACCAAACCCAGTAGTCTAGGTTATATTTTGACTTTTAATATAAATTACTTTATAATGCGCTGTAGTCGAAATGTAAGTACAAGTGTACCCCAACCCAAAAAAGGGCGAGGAATAGCGGGACAATGAATTGATCCCCGGTTTGCTTTTCCCTGTTGGGTAGGCAATATGTTTGCTTTCATTGCCTCGCCAGACAGGTCAGAGAAACTGAGCAAATCACATTTCTTATTGACAGGTGCAAGATAATATAAATAAAATTTATCACTGTAAACTGGCATGTGTATAACTCTCGTTAAATAAAGTCTCCATTCATTCATTCATTCATAACCAGGCACATGCGGTGACATTGGAACACAATTATTGTCCCTGGGGTGAGATGACGGCTCATTCGGTAAGGCTGAGAAGTCCAAGTCTCCGCCTTTCCCGGGTTGGGGTAGGCGGGGAGGGGGGAGGGTTACATCGGCTGGTGCATAATATAGACCATTGCTCGGAATTTTAAGTTACAATGTCTTTATATGGATTATGTTGTATTTCCGTAGCCCCCCAAATCTAATACCTAGTATATTAACCATTAAGCCACGATGCGCTCTGGTGCTCTCTTCTTTGTTATTTTACGCTTAATTACTCGTCAAGGGAAGGCTCCTATAAATGTTCATTTCCTTGTCAGGGGTGAGACAAAGCAAAATAATAAATTGGGTTGATGCATGCCCCTTTAATATATGGGTGTTAATAAATTACATATCATTAATAAAACTCAATGCTGCTGCCGTTTGGCGTTGGCTGTATTCTTGCCCAATGGCACTGTTTCGAACAAATGCCTTTTTTGTCTGGTCCTCCTGGAAACGCTCTGACTCACAAAGGGCTTTCGCTCGAAACGTCGAAATTAATATACCATAACAGACCCATTTTTATAGAAATTCACGTGAAAATTTTGGACTTATTTCAACAGCAAAAGAGCCAACGCGAAACAAAAACACAAAATGTTTAGAGGCACAACAATATCAATCCAGATTATGTTTGTTAGAATATAGAATAACTTTGTACTTTGTATACGCGCGCACGTGTGAGAATTGTGGAAAGCACCGAGCCCGCGTATATTGACAGTGGATACCATTTTGAGGGAAATTTAGACGTAAGAAAAAAAGGAAGTGTTTGCACAATAGCAGACTAACTGTATTTTGGAGCCGAACCAATGGTGCTAAATCATAGTCACCTTGTAGAAGGGGTATTGATATTCCTTGGGTGCACACCAATCCACCACTCCAAAAATTATACCGAGATAGAGCCTTACTGAAATAGGCATTGGGTGTTTGGGGTAGGCCTTTGGGTTAGTTGCCTAATTATGTACCTTGCTGTTCTATGTTACAACAATTTTGAGTCAATAAAATTATTCCATCTAAGCTAAAGCCCGGATCAAATGAGATGCAAGTTATTGCACGTTTAAACCTCTGAGGCATGGAAAATAGTGAATGAGTGGTTTGAACATATAAATTGTGGAAACGAGTTATGTTAAGTGATCTTTAGTTTGAAGCTGATCTATTTAATTTCATAAAAAAAACATTCTAATATAAAAATTACTAAAAATGCTGAAGAACTCAATGAAGCAGAATAATAGACATTATAAAGACGCAGCTTACAGTTTGCAGCCGAGAATTTAGCCTTTTTAGTAATTTTTATTATTTTTACTATAATTTTTTATGAAATTAAATATATCATATTCAAACTCAAGACCACTTAGCATGTTATCTACTGATTGCCTCAACATGTTTTTGGTTCACGAAACGCCAAAGAGTGCTCGATATCATATAGATAGAGCAAATAAATAGTTTTCACTTACCTCAAGGTTCCGCTGATTCCGCTACAGCTAGCCTGTTTCACGCAAAGGGCGATTTTTCAACTCGCCCCTTGAAAATTGCCCCTTGAGTGAAACAGGCTGTAACGGATACCTTGAGGTAAGTGAAAAACTATATATAATATATATATATTGCATAAAATATTCATGTTTAGCTGTATTTATATTACAAAGAAATCACATTAAGCACTTTCCACACGACACTTTCTGTATTTTACATTCTGTGTTTCTTTATAAATTATCAAATGATACATCCCCTCAAATTCATTCCCATGTTTCGGAGGTTTATGCTTGCATGCAATGACTTGCATCTTGTTTTTAAGTCCAGGCTTCAAGTTCTGAATATTATTAATTTATAACTTAGATGAAACATCACAACTTAACATATTAACCAAGAAATACAAGAATTTTGAAACTAAATTGTGTCCATGTCATATACAGTCTAGCCCATATTAGGCATATGCCATAATGGGCCCAAAGGGTATAGTGCATCTAATTAAAAGTGCATGGTCTACATACAACAGGAGGCAAATTTGTGTTTGTATATATAGCCTTGTAATTTTTGTATATCAAAACAGTTTACAATTAATGTGGGAAGGAAAATCCCAAACATGTGTTATATATCTGCCAAATGTTACACAATCATATATAATGAAATCTCACAATATCATCCAAACAAAATGTTGGAAGATATGGCTATGGCAACTGAAATACGAGTCGACTTAAGAGAGGGTCTGCAGAAGAGAGGTGGCCATTAATATGTGCCCCCCCCCCCTAGAATGCTCTTATCAGATTGATTTGCAGGACTAGGGAAAGTGTGGTGTTTTAGTAAGTTTGTCAGCAAGTTTGAGTGTTTGACAGCACTATTATTACAATATTATTAAGGCTCTAATTGGATAATTAAAAATATTTGGTCAGAGAGCGTCTCACATTTAATATATCCTATCTTGGCCGTGCACCTTCTATATATTTTAATATTTTTACTGCATTAACCTTTTTAAGTTTGGCTAATCATGCAGATAACAACTATAGCTGTACCCTTGTGCCCTTATAAACAATCTTGCCATAACCATGGACTGAAATGAAGAACACGCCTTGACGTGCTATTTATCAAATACAGTAGACACAGCACGTCGATGTGTTCATTGAACACACGCTGTTTTTTTAAGAAACAAGAACACACTGGTGTGTACTTCGAACACACTGCGTGTTCTAGGCCTCAAACAGCACACTTTTGCCGTGTTCTTGCTTTGTGATGGTTTGTTGCCGAAATCCAGCGTGCTGTTTCGACACACTTGCCGCCATATTGGTGTGTTCTTCTCCGGAAGCATCAAGGAAAGAACACACCGACGTGTTCTTACTTAGATATTCTAGCACACCAGCGTGTTCTGTAAGCACGTCGCCGTGTTCTTAAAACACACCTGCAGCACGGCGGAATTTCTAGTGTAGCATAGTTGGCAGTTGCTTAATATTTATATAATTTAAAAGCTCCACATTGTTATGTCGCGTGATATTTGTAATATAACCATGGTGAGATTATTGATTATCTTTACTGAAGGAAATCGTAAATATCACTCAAACTCGTTGACGCTTGTACATACTGTATATAGGTCTATTCAAAAACCTAGGTGCAACACATTTGACAGCTTCAAAAATCAGTCAATTAAGGTTAAGGTATATAAATGCATGCTGGTATACAAAACTGGATTCGCATAATGTATTGAAAATAAAATACCTTCGTTTCTTTTGGCATGGGTTTCGGTGGTCCTGGAACTTATCAGTTCGCTTTTTGCAATAACTTCTCCTTAGAAATACAAAATTGATTTAGTTCTTTTCCAACATTGTTTGAAAGTTTACAATCGTGCACACGAGTAACCTAGCTTCACTGCAATCGCTGGGTTACGAGCGTATAATCGATCTCCACTTACGCGTATTTTTTCCACTCGCTATATCCTTGGAATTATAACTAGGGATCCAAAGATTGTGCAAAGTTTCGAAGAGCCATAAGTTTCGAGGATAATGCGAGTGACTGATGGGGGGAAATTCAGTAAGGAAAACGAAAGATTAATATGGAAGCACTGAAGTACTCTGCGGCGAAGACATATTTTTGTTTAATTTTGGATCCTGTAACACCATAATTTACAAGTAAATGCAAGTAATGTTTCAGGAAAATCTCTCCTGGATCCTACAGATAAAGAATATTACACAATTCGCCGTGGGAAGTGTATGCGTATTTATTGCTGACGTAAATAGATGAGTCATGCATGGAATTAGCTAACAGTGTTTATATGTGAAGATTGTCAAGTTCTCATGACATTTGTTTTTCGAAGGCCTATTATTAACTTCGCTTTTGAAAATCGTATTTTTAACGCCAAGCGTAAACATACGCAGGGAATTATGATTTTGGGTTTTGGTCGAGAGTCGAGGGTCAGAGGTCGAGGGTGGAAGGTCGAGGTCGAGGGTCAAAAGTCGAGGTCGAGGGTCGAAAGTCGAGGTCGAGGGTCGAAAGTCGAGGTCGAAAAATTGATTTCATTGGTACTGTTGAATTTGAGTAGAATGCTGAATTGTGTAAAAAAATTTAAAAACTATACTTTAGTCAATTTACAGAACTTCTTTTCGTAAATATTAACACGAAATATTGATTAGTAAGTTAAATTAATGATACTAAATTTAGATTTTATAATTGTTGTTAAATTGACAAGGCCGCGGTCCTAACTAAAAATAGTTATGAAAATAGTTCAAAAATAGTTATGACCGCGGACTTGTCAATTTATATTAACAACAATTATAAAATCTAAATTTAGTGCCTCTTACCCTCGACCCTTGACCAAAACCCAAACTCGGAAATGATGCCGCATTTAGTGCTGCGGAGCGAGCGAGCCTGAAGCGAGCGAGCGTAGCAGCAGCCTAATATGTGCAGAGAGGGAGTTTTTAAGTAAATTTTATTGAGCGCATGGAATTGTGGTCGTGCGCGCTTGCTATGCGCAGAAACTCGCTCAGTTCCATGTGCTTTTCGATTTTGACGGACGGAGTCTTCGAATTTTTTTCGAGTTTCTAAAGCTTTTTCCAGTCTATTTTGACCATTCAAGGTAGGATATTTTGTCTTTTGTTTATATGTTACGTTTCCATTTGTTTACTCCTTTTTGGAAAGTTGGCAATCTCAATTTATATATCTATGAAACGCTGAAAGCACACAATCGATTGCAGCTAGATTCAGTGTCTGTTTATATATAAACTGGATCGAATTTAATCCGTAAACTTAAGGATATAATACAAGGGGGGTCGTATACTTCAATTCGAATATTTGTTATTGAAGTATACGACCCCATTGGCGTAGGGGGGTCGTAAACTTCAATTGATCCTATCAACTATATATTCTGCTAATGTGCTATCGACTTTGCTTGAGCTGTTAGTGCTGTAAAGCATGGAAGTCTTACATAGAGATGTCTTTAAAAGGTTTTTCTATTCATTCGCGTTTGCTTTCTCTTGCTGATTTCCATATTTTGCATCAAGTGATGTTTCGTGTATGCCGCTTGACGATTGTGACTCCGTGTGAACTTGACACAAAGTCGCAGACATGCAATTGATCGTCTAAATTGCCTGACTGAATCATTCTGATTTGGGCAAGGTTTGACCTATTAAATAGGCTACTGTAGGCATATAAATATGTTTTTATTCCTATTTTACAATGGACTTAATATTTTTGTCTAGTCGCGTTCACATATTATTGTCAGAACAGACAGGGTCTCAGTTCTGCGCGCACTAAGACAAATATTCGAATGGCAATGAGTTGAATTGAGTTGTATTTTACATGTAGGTGACTCGCATATCCAGCAAAGTAAGAACAGAATGATGGAACAACGCTTTCGTTTATAGCTTTCCAAATGGAAAATTATTTTGCGCACATGTATATATTTTTAACGCTTTTATACACTACAAAAATATGCAAATTTCCTTGCGTGGCAGTGTCAAAGTAGTCATCGCAGTAAACATGGGTTTCATGTGGGAATTCCATGTGAAAGAACAATACATGGCAAATATTGATATTTTGAAATAGATGTTACAAAATTTGATGTCTTTCATGTTTCGTGATATATTTAGCTTGTCTCATCCTGCCAACTATGCTAGGGTATACATCTACTGACAGCGCGCAAGCCACCGGGTCAATGCCAATAATTACCGTCTATACTGAATATAATTTGTGTTGCATATTTCTTTGCATGTTTGTTTCAAGAAGCTAAAGAATAATAACAGTCCCGCAGCAATAAAACCGAGTGAACCAAAATGCAATGGAAGTTGGTACTGCTATAGCGATAACAGTTCGGTGTTTGAACGTGTACACAATATAACAAATGAAGTTTTTTTAGATAGTGCGCGTTTTAACTTCAATGTAATAGCATTTTCCAATTTATAGCCGGCGAGTTTAGCGTGACCTAGCCTTGGCTTTAGCTTGCTCGCGTTGTCGTCTGAGCTGGCTTGAAATATATTAAACTATGACAAACATCTCAAAGAAATCACATCACGAAGTAACACAACTTTAATGCAAGTAAAAGTAGACAAAACTAATACTTTATTGTTCATACTACTACTATAATTAACAACTTGTTTATGTGAACGTTTATCATAGTCACTTACTCTAAAAAGAACAAAATTCTACGAGAACTTATGTTAAACAAAATATAAACTCGAACAATCTCAGTCGTTTCGACTGTATACTCTGTAGTCAGTACTACTGCTATAATTAGCAAACAACTTAGTCAAGTAAACACTATTGTAAAAGGAACAAAATTTAACTAGAACACCGACACAATTTTTAAGGGGATTTTTTTCAAAGGGTAAATGCTGCGTAACTTTCGTTTTCCTAACAATGTCAATGACAATGCGTATATAAACAGTACTGTTGCTTACGTTCACAAATATTATACATCCCAATCCAATTATATCCCATCAATTCAAGGTATACTGTAAAGTTTAAAATAACACGACTATTGGGACTGCAGGCTTTGCAGCACGTTTATAAAATCCCGTTTTATACCATGGAGGTTATAATATAAATCGTATACTATAGTCTACACTGTTTTGATAGTTCATAATACAGATCGAATACATACAGTATGCTTTATATATACAGCCATCGACTTGCACAAGTTTATTGACATTGGCATTGCCCCTATAGTTCATAAGGCTATAGTTGTATTTGAAATAATATAGCCTTTAAACTGCTATACCACATTTACCTTCCTTATCATTTATATAATCTACAAACTCGCATTTGAGATACGTATACAGTCTTTAAATATTTTGTCATAATCATATTCTCGAAAGCAAATGTCAAATAATAATGCTCGGGAAGCGAAAATAAGTGAATTTCTACAATCCTTCCCGTTGATTATCCAGTAGTGAAGGCAAGTTGGTAAGTCAGTTATAATGACTGATTTCTCTCCGGTTCATCGACATACTTATAGTTATACTATTTATTATTTAAGAAATAGAAAACATTTTCCGTGTTTCTATACACTCGTCAATTTCGCTGCAAGAAATCAATTCTGTTTGAAAATTAACAGTCAAAAATGTGTAAAAGCATTAAAATTGTTTTTAAATAGTATTTAAAGTTTTATAATTCGCATTAAATTTGTTTTTTTATGATTTTAAATTTTGGCGGGAAAATTTCCGTGTTTCTATACAGTTATAGAAACACGCTTCTCGACCAATCAGCACGCGCGTACTATAAATGTTATATTATAAATTCATTTTGAAATTAATGGTGTTCTTGCAATTTGATTGGTTCATAGGAGTGCGATTTAATCACGAATCGCATCATTTTGAAGTCCAAACAGTGCAATTCGTGATTAAATCGCATCATTTTTAAACCAATCAGATTGAAGCTCTGCACCACAGCAACCAATCAGACTGAATTATAGAATTCAACTTGCCAATCAATTTAAACAAAAGTGTGATCTGGCAAATGACCAAATCTGTTCACCATAAATTGTCAATACTCTAGACTGCATTACTGCAATTTTTTCATAAAAATCAACATAAAGGCGAGTCAAACATAAAAGAATATCAAATAATTTTTCACAAATAATATTGGCCAAATTATCAACAAAATTTTGAATGAAACATTGTCAAAATGTCAACAAAAACAAGTTTCATTTGAGTAACAGCCAAAACTGAACACAAACCCGCAAGGTATTAAAATATGGAATGATCGATCGTAGTCTCGATGTTTGAATACACAAAATCACAAGAAACGTTTATCAATTTACATGTAAAGTCTAAGATATATTTAAACTTACTTTTACGGTCTTTATTTCTAAAAATACGCTCACATTTTGCTTGATTATACTGAGTCTTTTTAAATTTTTGTCAATTTGTCAAATTGCAATTCATGTTGTTGCTATGCTACGGCATTTCAGGGAGTATCGTGGGTGTGTCAGTTGTAAACAAAGACTAATAAAATACCTCTTCCGGTTTAAAAAAATATTTAGATTTCAAAATGAATGTAATAAAGTGGAAATTGAACTTCGTGTCGTGCAATTTTGGTCGGAAATCAAACTTGTGATTTCAGACCAAATTGCACTCCACTCAGTTCAATTATCATTATATATTGATAATTTGATATAATGATAATGTTCTTGTCGCTAGACTCGCTACACGGCACGTGTACGAACTCGCAGGCACCTCGCGGCCACGCACTTGATAGGGCACGTAGGCTACATTTGTGATTGCACAAAAAATCGCGTGTTCCGGAGGAAAGTTCGCCAATTTAATGTCAATTCATCGTCTTCAGCAAATGTTTCAAGTTCAATATAAAGATTCTAATTCAGCATAGTTTGTGTAAAGTCGCCATAAAATCAAAAGAATATTTAAAGAAAAATGTGAAGCACTGTCTTGAAGCACTAAATCACTAAATGTTAATGAAATTTAAAAAGAAACATAAATTGTATGCACCCCCCGGAAAGTTTACACTATGATTGAATGAATGACTGGCTCGTTTGAATTTTCGCCACTCGCCACAATACTGCAAAGTTTCGAAGAAACTTTAATTTGCATTAAAAATGCTACGTGGGTGTGAGTAAGTTTTAAAAATGTGATTAAAATTTACAGTATTTATATCCGAGTTTAAGCTAGGTAATGTATATTAAAATAGAAAACTAGATTCGCTGTATAATGTGTTAAAAAAAAGCTTCGTCTCGTTTTCCATGGTTTTCGGTTGTCCTGGAACTGGTCAGTTCGCTTTCTTCACTAACTTCTCCTTAGAATTACAAAATTGATTTACTTTTTTCATCTCATTGCATCTAATTGTGGTTTAACTTGTGTTGTGTATAGGGTGTCAATGAATGCCAAAGCATCGAGACAGCCAAATGCCAAAGAAAGCGTTCCTTATTATAACTTTCAAAGTAATTTTAATGGTGAGATTATATTGAGATCTTTACTAAAGGAAATCGTGAATATCACTCAAACTCGTTGACGCTTGTATACATACTGTATATAGGTCTATTCAAATATCTAGTCGTAACACATTTGACAGCTTCAAAAATCAACCATTAAGGGTAAGGTATATACAGTAAATGCATGCTGGTATACAAAACTGGATTCGCTATAATGTATCGAAAATAAAATACCTTCGTTTATTTTGACGTGGTTTTCGGCCGTCTTGGAACTGATCAGTTCGCTTTCTGCAATAACTTCTCCTTAGAAATACAAAATTGATTTATTATTTTTAGTTTTTGCGAACATTGTTTGAAAGTTTACAATCGTGCTCCCGAGTAACCTAGATTCACTATAATCGATCTTCACTTGCGCATATTTTTTCCACTCGCTATGCCCTTGGAATTCTAAAAATGCTACTTGCGTGTGAGTTAATTTTCAATGTGATTAAAATTTACAGTATTTATACCCAAGTTTAATCTAGGTAAATGCATATTACCATAGAAAACTAGATTCGCTGTATAATGTATTTTAAAAAAACTTCGTCTCTTTTGCCTTGGTTTTCAGTGGTCTTTGAATTGGTCAGTTGACTTTCTTTACTAACTTCTCCTTAGAATTACAAATTTGATTTATTTTTTTCATATCATTTCGTGTAATTGTGATTTAACTTGTGTTGTGTATAGGGTGTCAGTAAATTTGCTTGTATCTGTAGATTGCAGATATGAAGTAAAGAGTCTTCTGCTGACTTTCAATTAGAGGTGGAACATTTTCATAGATAAGTAGGGATAAAACCCAGAAAACCCTTTGGTCCCCCCGTCTATTAGGGACCGGTCATTATTTATGACCGGGGTTGGGTGTGAAGAGAAAATGGTGGGTTAACTGAAAAAAATACTTGTTTAAATGAGGTAAGGAAAGCATTCTTAGACGCAGAAGTGGTGTAAGCAGTTATATATTGTTAGAACTTGTTATGGTCCGGTAATCAATTTAACAAGGAAATCGTTGTAATGCTCAGCAATATATAATAGCGAGGGATGAGCATCTGATAGTAGCTGGTGGAGCCATGACTGTTGACTAGATACACCACTTAACTTCTTTACTTCTCTGAAACACAGGGGCGGTCTAACAGCTCTTCTTGGACCTTGGTCAGGGCCCATGTATGAGTGTATAAATGCATTCGAATGCATTCTTGGACCTTGGTCAATGCCCATGTATGAGTGTATAAATGCATTCGAGAGCAGCAATGCTTTTCGAGTTATTGAGCAAGCTTTTCAGCCAATCAAAAACGTTCTTATATTGGATATATATTATGATGAACTGCGCTCTTGCAATTCATGCACATCCATTTAAGCTTTTACGGACAGACATTGCTCTCTCATCCGCATAGGCTTTTCATAAAGTATAATATTTAAGATCGGCGAATAATATTTTCCCGCTAAATATGGTAACATCAATGGATCAACCTGCTACAAAGCCGAGAACAGGAGCTTGTTTCCCTAGGAAAGTTTGCATTTTGAAGTCTTATTTTGCATGCCCAGACACCTCCCCCCGGTTTTACGACCCCGTTTTAGTAGGTAATTATGTCTTATTGTTGTAATAATTCTATAATTTTTATTATTCATCGAATCTTAGCTTTTGACTTGAATTTGGAATTTCTACTTTACTCTAAAGTATGGAAAATTGGAAACTTTAAAGCGGAAGTACTTTGTTATTATCTGCAGGTTACAGATATTATGTCATGAGAGTTGCAATCACTGGTTGCAATTAGGTTGCAATATCTTATAGATTTGCAACGTGACACAATGCTTACGCCAACACAACCACGAGGTCTGGGGAAAAATGCTCTCGCATCAGTAAACGCAAACAAAAATGAACAGTAACTGAAAATGGATAAGCTATAGAAATATGGTTGAGCTTTGTATGTCGTAGTGATCATGAACAGGTAAATTTTGAGGTAATTCTGTTTTATGAGGTTTGCCCAATGTCCCTTGAAGCTTGTGAGGATATGAAATTTAATTTATATTGCATTTCGTTTTGCAGGTTTTCGTTAGCAATCTCCACCAAAACTAAATTAGAAAAGCGACGGTTTAGAAAGGTAATGTTTTGTGTTATTATCTCGAACGTGGGGTGCCAGTGTGGGTAGATTATTTGCGTTGATTCGGCGGTTGATAAGATAGTCTACCTGAAAAATATAAGCAGAACTTGGACGTTTAAAGCGGATACCCTTCGTCTGAAAGTTAGGAGGACGAAAGACCTTTGCTCGAAACGTCGAAGCTCTCGTTATATTTTAAGACTATCTTATCAACCGCCGAATCAATGTTATGTGTGACTACTGATAATATTTTATGTGTATTTTTCTTGCCATACATGAAAAACACGTAACATAATTTGCCGTCTATTCGAGCAACCAAGGGCCCGCCGTGGCTTTGCACGGCTGCCAGCCTTTGCGGGGCATGAGCGAAAAAATTGGTGAACAAGTTTGTTTATTTATTAAACTAGGGTACCTCAAGGTAGTGGCCGTGAGGCTTTTAGCGTTTTCTGTTTCTAGAGACATCAAACATAACCCAATAGGCCAATAGTATAAAGTTTTATCGTTTTATATATTATTGGCATTGACCCAATCTGTATGCCAGAAGCTATCGGGTTGCTGGCTGCCATAGGCAGCGGAAAGTGGCGGGGTTTGCCTCCAGGGAAGGATATGTTTGCGTCAGATTTGAGTTGCTTGTAACACATTATGAACGAAATGGCCCGGTGAAAGCTCACCTAAAACCTTTCCCAGAATGAAGGAAATGCTATCTCAGAAATTTATTGTTTCAAAATCCTCCCTCACCAAGATTTTGTCTAGCCTCCAAAACAAAACCAATCTTCTGCTGCCTGTGGGCTGTCTTGTGCTGTGTTGGAGTACATATTCTAGCTTGCTAGTGTTCGACAAAGATTAAGGCGACCAGCTTAGTTTGCCAGGATGATACTTAGATGCTATAATGAGAACTTCAACTATCTTATCAACCACCAAACCTTTGTAAAGAATCTACCCACACTGCCACTTCACATTCGAGATATATCTCAATTACCTTATCCTAATACCTATTACCCTTATCCTAGTACATTGGGCTACCCTTGCTCACAGTGTAAACACAGCTATAGTTCCCACTATTAAATTTATCCTGACGAAAGGACTATTTCCTTGCCTTTCACGTTGGTGTTTATCTTGATGCCTTGTAGACTAGTTGCTCAACAGTTGATGTGAAAACGTGTCTAGTGCAGAGCATTGGTATTGTTGGCGTTAACCAATTCGCTAGCAGTGCTCCCAAATGCGCCTACCTTAGCAATTTACTATGTGTAACACATTTTACTGAAGTTTACAAGCTTGTCAAAAACTTGGGTGTGAGAATTTCTTGTGCAATGATCAAACACAAAGTTTGAATTTAACATGCATTGAATATCTTCTGTGTAGTAATTACAAAAGTCTGTTAGAATATTCAAATATACTCTACTGATAAATTTGAAAGGATATACTTGAAAGGTTATTTAGCCTTCCCACTCCCACTGGAAGATCAAATAATGTTTGAGATTGTGTGAAAAATTGAGGGATGACGAAAGGATGTCCGAGGCAGGAATGAGGCAACTTTCATTATGCATTAGGCTCATGAGACTATAAAGATTTTTTTGCACTTCACTTGGTTGAACTAGAATACTGGGTTTGGTGGATAATCCAAGTGAGTAGGTCTTAAATTGTTTGTATATCTACTCACTTGGATCCTTATACCTTATCACAACCCGCACACCCGATATATACAGAACTTACGGTTACAGCTCAGCAACTTGCCTCTGTAGCTCAGTTGGTTAGAGCGCTGCACCGGAATCACAGGGCCGTGGGTTCAATTCCTGCCAGAGGACCTAGTGTTGCATTTTTCGCAACCGTTCCAGGTTAGGTCTTAAATTGTGTATATATCTACTCACTTGGATTATCCACCAAACCCAGTATTCATGAGACTATACTGTAATGAGCAAATTATACAATGAATTACCTTTTTCGTTGCGCGAAGATAGATCCACTAAATCATAATCATATCGAAACTCTTCTCCAATTTTTATATTTTTTACAGCAAATGGTGCCAGTGTTGGTACATTATTAATTGTGTTTTTTTTTCATTCTGCAGTTTGCCTTTTTATGGGGAGCGTAGTTGACCAATCTTCCCAGTCCATTGGAGTATATATTCCGTCAATGCTGAAGATGTATAAAAGGTGAATAAGAATGTTTCATATAGAAATTTTGGTTGAAAATCAAGAAACTCAATCAATGTTCACTGTGACGCAGGGCTTTCAAGGTCAAAAATTTGCGCGCACGCTTGATCACACATGCAATTTTTGCTGCGCATGCGATCTTAATATTCAATAAATGAGGAGTTTTTTACATTTTTTCCAGCGCTATTTTTAGAAACTTTAGAAAAAAAACATACAGTACACACACAAATAAGCGTATTTTTCAGTGTTTAAACTTGAATTACGTAACGAAACAGAGTACACGTAACAAAGTAAATGATATAACAATTGTATTAATTCTTTCTAAAGTTTACTACTAAATTCATACTAGATAATATAATTTATTTAATCAACCGATTTTGTAAACCGTGATGATTAAATTATATCAGTGATAAAATATTTATCAAACTATTTACAATTACATTTTAAAACACTTTGAGGGGAAACGAGTTTTTGGAACATTCAGTCCTACAAATTTTTTTTATAAAATCCACTATTTCATAATCTACTACATAATCAGTTAATATTCTATCAGGTAAAAATTCTTGGAGCTTTAAGTTATTATGATTGTTCCTAAACAACTTAACAGCCAGTTTATCCCGGCGTTCCTTCAAAGTAAAAATGTCCGTGTAATCTAAAGCGTCGCCATAACTTAAAGAAGGTACAATTATTCTTAATGCACGCTTTTGCAGGACTTCAATCTCATCACATAAATAGTCAGGAATATTAGAGTGCCATACTTGGGAGGCGTATTCAAGCACGGGCCAAAGTACTGTGGTATATACTGTCATTAATGTATCTGTATTAGCATTTGATCCTTTTAATAGTTTCAACATGTACAGCCTTTTCCCTGTTCTCTTCACGATGTTATTAACATGTTCATTCCATCTCAAGTCGTCTTGGAAAGTAACTCCTGGTGACGAGCATATTTGACTCTTTCGACCAAAACTCCTCCAATATCCAATGGTAAAAACAGCCGTTTTTCTTTTGAAAAGTCGACGATTAATTCTTTGCATTTAGTAACATAAATTGAGTTTCATTTTGTTCTGAATAGTCCAGTCGTTGATCTCATTAACAAGACTTTGTAGGTTACTGTCACAGTCAGGTGAGATGCTTTCTGAAGCTGTGCTGTCGTCGACGTATTTCCATCGCTCTGTCCAACTAGACAAAAGGTCGTTAATCATCACGAGGAAAAGTATTGGACCTAATACATCGGACCGCCGTTCACTGTTCGCCATTCAGAAACACATTCTTTTAATCTAACACGTTGTTTTCGATCTGTAAGGAAACTTTTGATCCAATTTGTCAACGTAGGTGGAACATTCATGTTGGATAATTTTTGAAGGAGAATAGAGTGATCGATAAGATCAAAAGCGTTCGAAAAATCGAGCAAAAACACTCTTACTGCCTTCCTAGTTCCGTCGGTTTCACTAAGGACATATAAATGAATATATACTGAGAACATATAAATGAATATTTTGTTCAATATAAGCGATTATGTCTTATAAAAATAGCGAATGTCTGGAGGTTAGTTAAAAATCACATTTTCTCGTGGTTTTACTGCCATTCGCAATCAAACACGTCTAGCCCCGAATTTTTTATGTTCACTTAAGTTGTTAACACTTAAGCAGGTGACGTCATTCTTGCAATGGCAGTGTTTTATAAATAAATACAGCAAGCGATTGTTTTAAGGCGAGACATGTATGTTTGCTATTTGCCGTTGACAGGTTTTAATTTAGTTCAGTGCCAGGCTAGTTAAAGTTAAACGCCTTAAGGTGTCAATGTCAACAACGTGAAAAAAATAATTTGGCGCGTGACGTAACCGATTATACTACCTTTACCTTTGCTCTCCATTTAAAATTATCGCACATTGAAAGCACCATTCGCTGGAGTGAAAAGGTTTTTACGAAACATTGTTTTCGATTGGCTTAAAAATTTAATTGCTTAAAGACTTGATTTTCTCCAAAATTCAACAACATTAGCGTCGCTCCAATGTCTGATATTTGCGTGCGCGATCAATCGCTCGCCCAATTGAGTCTGGGCGTGTGTGGGCGCGCGCGCTCCCCATTGAAAGCCCTATGATGAGTAATATGACATTGCCATAGAAGCAAATTTTCATATTTTCAGACTATTATTGTTGTGTAATAGTCAACATCTACACAAGTGTGAAATAAGAAGGCTAAAGAATACTTCAAATTTTAAATAAATTTGAAGACATTCTTTAAGCATAGACATTCCAGTGTTTTGTTGTGTGAGCTCAGCCAAATATACATCAAGAGCATGCTGTTAAGACAACAAGTACATATACCAGAATAATATGGCTACCCTGTGTGTTTAATTCATATTGACCAACAGCAGATAACCACTATCAAGTACCCGCTACAGCTGATGCAAAAAAAGTCATTCATTCTACTGATGGAACTGCCATAGAGACGGTTGGCAACATGCGTTAACCCATTAACTGGCAGTACTCTTCCCTGACGAGTAAAATCGTCCAGCGTTAGACAGAGTGAAATACTGAAGTCTACAGGTGCATTTGGGCTTATTGCCAGATAAACGGTTGATATAGCTTTAAGAACATACTTCTATTAACCCTTTAACTGGAAATGCACCCTACTTTCGTATTTTACTCTGTCTAATGCCAGAGTATATTACTCTGTCCAACGCCCGACAATTTTACTCGTCAGTGGAAGAGTACTGCCGGTTAATGGTTTAACAGAACTATCTGCCCAGTGACTGTCACTTTTTTTCAAAATGGCTTCTTCGCAAGCTGCTGAATTTTAAACAAAAATCGTTTTTTTAAGCCTGATTCAAAGTTTTAAATGAAGAAAACTGCCGCTAAATTCATGGAGGATATATTTTTGACATTTTTAAAGGTAAGCGATAACCAATACACTATTTTTCTTCCATGAAAGGCAGCGTTTTCTCGCTGTTGAAATGTATACATGTATAAAACTTTTTCCGTACGGCTCAACCACTCAAGTGTTTATTTTGAAAATTATTCGTTTTATCCTCATTTATATCGTTATATTCAGCAAAAACCTAGCTGTGATATATTTTTAAAACCATTCTACTTTGTATTTGAGCCCTTCCAAAGTATTTTTCCAACGAAATTGTTTGTTTTTGTTTCGCCTCGATATGTTTTTGACACTCGTCGCGAGTGTTGCTTTTGCCGGCATGTTTTTAATAACCGGCCGCCGAGAAAAGCGCTGAATTATGTCCTATATAGCCTTTTCAACTGACCTCATAACTTTCTGTGTTTGTTTTTCTCTTTGAAATTTCTACTAAAACAATTAGTCGCCTCAGGCTCGGTGATTATACAAGTCTATAGTCACTTCGCCTTCGGCTCAGTGACTATAGGCTTGTAATCACCTCGCCTTCGGCGACTAATTGTTAAATAGCTAGAGGAAATGAAAAAGCACCTTTTTTAAATTGTAAACATTGATGCTCATTGATAATCCCAAATATGACTTTTTGCACATTGTTTCAAAAAGTGATGCAATTTTCTCTATTTGGGCCAAGACAATGTGCAAATTGCACAATGCACACTGTTAATTTAAACCCTGAAGTGAATTCAAATGTAATGCAACCATATTCTAACCATGTCATCGTTGTTGCTACATAGCTTATGATGATAATGCAGATCAATATTTAGTGATTTGTTATTAAATTTATATAGGTTTGACCCAGATGATGGTATGCTTACCACAACTTGTTGCCTTCATGGAGGAAAAATAAAAGGAAGCTTCCTGCCTCAGCTAGGTAATATTTTCCCCTTTGAGAAACTTCACTCTGATTTATGAGCTCCCCATTATATGTGAGCAAAAAATCCCCTTGGAAAAATTCATTTCTTGTGAAAACACCTCGTCCTTAAAATAGCAATAAATTAGAATTATTCTTTGGTATTTGACAACATAATATAATGTCATTTGGAATTTGTTAATGTCCTTGAGCATAATTTTGCCCTGATTGTTGACAAATTTGCCATAGTGAAGCAGTAATTAAGTATAATGCTCCTTTTCATGATAATGAGTCGCATTGAGCTCAGGTAGCAGGTATGTAAACTGCATTAAAGTGCATGTAAACTATTTTAAGTTACTGTTATATAAGTATGCAATATTATATAAATCATGCCAAGTTCATGTTGAACTGTAAGTTGCTTTATCAGTTAAGTTATTGTGTTATACTGTACTTCAAAAGCCTGACAGTAAGTTGTTGGTTTTGCATATATACAGTAAGTACAGTATGGGGACAATTTCTGAGCTCTAGCACGCATACATTACTCAATAGTCAATACCCAAATTTATCCTTGTCTGGTCTGGTCTGAGCTCAAGTAGCTTATATGAATGTTGGGTAATTTGTGTTGGACTAACATTGAGATTTCAAGGTATAAAACATTGCAAATAACTACAACACAATAGAAAGGGATTTATTTGAACAACATCAGCAATATTGCAGTATCAATGATAGCTAGATGTGATTATTTAAAATTCCCGTACCTATGTAGTCATTAATGAAGTGCTCCTCAAATCCTTCTTGATCTTGCTCCTTAAATTTTGCCACAACCTCCTAGTAAAAGAAACAATTAAATTAGTACAGTCAGTAGGAATGCAATTCGCGGCCACATTTAGTCATTCCAAAAAACATTCACACTCGCCCTGTAGAGGGAATTTCAACCACCTCCCTTTCTAGTACTGTACTTTTACTACTATCAGTAATTTATTTTTATCCTTTTTCGACAGGACAAATTTCCTTCGTGGGATGGGTTGTGCTAGTATAGTTCGTGCTGCCGTACGGACAGTATGGCGTTCTAGTGTTCAGGGGCCGGTTGTACGAAGCCCGTTTAGCCTTAAACGGTCGATAACTCGAAAATATAGATAAAGTCTATACATTCGTCGAACAACCGAACTAAAATATTTCAACTTGAATGGAACAATTATATTTGCAACTATATATTAATGGCATAAGATTTAAGTTCAGTCATTCAATAAATGTGTGAAAGTGTTTTTTAATTTTGGCTTATCCATGACCGTGTAAGCTAAACGGCCTTCGTACAATCGGCCCTAGTCCCTCCCAACATCGACTCATAATAACAATATTCACCGGCGTTCCATAGCAACCAATAACATCCAATCTACCGAAATTGCGATCCCGCAGACTTCAACAACATCAACAACAGCGCGAAGATTCAAACACAGAAACTTTCTGATGAAGACTCGAAGCACCGAGTCGAAAGCTCAAATTGAATATATCATAATTCAGAGTACACGATCATTTATACAAAATTATAAAATGACGTTTCGAAATCAGTTTTCAGTTTGCGATCTGGTCGACCTGACTTTCCTCTATGTAATTGTATACTATTTAATGCTGTTTAAGCAAATAGGAATCATTTTGAAGATTTCACTGAGTCACACGTATAGTTAGCGATAACTATTATCTACTTTGACCAACTATTTTCAACTTTTTAACGCTATTTTGATCAACTTTTTAACACAAAAATTAGTCTTGTTACTAGAAACACATGCATGCAGCAACCCCTAGCCTGCTCGCAGACGTTGTTAAAAACAAACGTCTGCTGAACCGCGCGCCACATCGAGTTCTGCTATATTTTTCCCTTAACCAATCAGAATTTACCTTTCAAATTCTGAAAAGTTACGTTTTGCGGTATATTCAGCTTAATTAGCATAATTTTAAGTTCAATATGGAGTTCAACGAAGCTGTGAGCAAATTCTTATAATTAATTTATGCATTTTCACAAGAATCACGCTTTTAAATCAGAGATTCTGATTGGACGATCAAAATAGACGTTGTGAAATTGCAGAACTCGTTCTGGCGCTCGGTTCAGCAGATGTTTGTTTTTCGTCGCGCTTGGCGTGAGAAAAAACAACGTCTGCGAGCAGGCTAAGCAACCCCTCACCACAGCTAAACAACGACAATTTCCAACATTATACTTAAACTTTTTTCTTGCAAAATCTGCGGTGCAAAATGCAGGAAAAAGACCGTCGCAGCAGCAGTCTTTCTTCTGGAAATGGGATTCGGTAAATCAGTGGCCGTGTTTGGTATCTTCGACTAAGGCATAATTTTCGCTAAAAAACAGAATTGAATTCTCCATACTCCCCCCGTCTCCCATTTATGACGCACTCAAAGGACAGCGTCATACTGTATAAGGGAACTTCTTGACATAAGTGTCTTCGTTCATCTCAAATGAGTTTGAAGGAAAACAATACTCTAATAGCTTGAAATGAAAACTGTAAGGAAACCGGGAAATATATATAGAGTTAGAAGTTAAGGGTTTTTCTCTTTCACGGGGTTTCTTGAAAGATACGCAACGGAAATATTTCTTAAGTAGTGGAAGGACTGTAGTCATAGCAACACTGACACAAAATAATACAAATTTTTAGGGTACAAAACAGGATACAAATCGGCCAAAAATAATTAAAAAATAATTGTTTTAGCTATAGAATTCCGGAATTTATGATGTGGGTAGGTTATTATTCGTTATATGAGCTTTAAACTAATGTAAAATTCAAACTCTGTTCAAATATAACGTTACGAAATGTTCACAAAACTAAACATTTTACCGATAAAAATTCCTTTTTGAAATGAAATCAGTTTAAAATATAAGTGGAACAATGATTTCGTTCTCCTTTTAATTTAGACCTTTTTGATCATATAAAATATACGATACTTTAACCGTAAATACATGAAAAACTATATATATAAAGCTAAAGGCACGTCGGAGTTTTTAGAACAAAAATACATCAACACTTTCATTGTTTTAATAATATAACAAACCCTTTTTTCGTTCATTTGTCGCTTGGACTCTTCTTATCTTTTTTGCTAAAGTTAAAGCGATAAGATCCGTCCCATAGCTCTTCCAATAAAGTCCCAAAAGCGACCTTTAATTCAGACTTTCTCACTGGCAAGTTTTTCTATAATCTCACTCACTAGTCACTCCACTCCTGACAATCTGCCGTACTTTTGAGATCAGTGAGATGACCACCCACCAACCTTGAACCACGCGCCCGCGATTATTGATGAACTTTCTATCTCCCATGGATTTCCTTTTTTCCGGGTGTGATAAATAACCGAGCGGAATTAGTACCCTCGCCCCGGGTATCGCCCGGAACGGCGCTTCGCCCCGTTGGCTCGGGGATAACCCCCGCACCCCTCCAGTAGCTGCTATGATGACCGGTCCTTATCCTGTGAATATGGAAGGTTGATGCCAGTAGTTGGCAGAAGAGATCGTGAGAGTGCATCCGCATTACCTTTCTCACGACCTAGTCGATGTACGATGTAAAAATCAGACTCTTTTCAAGGAGCAGTAAAGAGCAGTAAATACTTAAGACCTTAAGACCAGTAAATACTTTCTCGGCACCTTTGGAGCTTTGGGCAGTTCGTGAAGTGGAATTTGTATTAGAAGACGGATTTCTGTCCAAGCTGTGAAACTTGTCTGAAATGGGAAACTTGTCTTGATTTAAATTCGGTAAACGATGGGTTTTTCATCTCAACTTTGACGGAAAAATTAGACATGTTTCCAGTCTTATACGATTTATACCAGGGGCCGGTTGTGTCAAAGGTGGATAAATCGCTATCCGGTGGATAAGTCGCTATCCAGCGGATACATTTTATCCAGAGTAAAAATCGCGTTGTACGAAGCTTGGATAGCGCTGTCCGGCGGATAAAAATGTACTATCCGTCGGAAAAATTTATCCGAGGTCCGGAAGTGGTTTAAATCCTCTATCCAGCGGATAAACTCGAAGTTCCAAAACAAAATAGTAAATATTTCGGACGAAAGAGGGTCGGATTGAGACAGAAATGCAATAATTCTGTTTATAAGTCAACATCCTTATTTTAATAAACATAAGTACTCACTTTTGTTATTTGGTATATTTTTTTGACTGAATATCCCATGTCGGTGGCAGTGTCGTCCGGCATTCTCCTTCAGATCCTTCTCTTTTATATAGTTTGAAAACAAGCAGTAAATTTCTCACTTTTAGTCACTTTAAAAACACGTTGAACGTACCGAAGATACAACTTGGAAAACCAAACAACATTAGGCATTAGGCAATAGACAACAAGACGGCGAATTTTGTCCGTTCGCTTTGATTAGCCAATCAAAACTTGAGAGAAAATGTTCTTAAAATTGTTATGCAAGGTCAAGGAACAAAATATTTAATGTATTCTACAGGAAAAAGTATACTCAACTCATACACTATTCAGTTTCTGCCTCTGCTGTTGTCTTCGCATAAACAAAGATCGTGAAATGCTAGCTAGTGAATAAAAACACCACACGTACTTCACTACGTACTATGAAAATGTACAACAAAATCATACAAGTGACTATATTAATACTAGTGTCGACGGACTGAACAACCCAACAACGGGAAATTTATCGCAAGTTAATTCAAGATATGCATGGATTTTATACAAGTTAAATTATAAAGTTCACAAAAGCTCAGCAACAGCTGACGTTGAGGTAAGAAATTTCAGGAAAATCCGTTTTTTCCCGGTTAAATTTAAGCTTATCCAACGGATAGCTATCCACCCTGCTATCCGTGCTTCGTACAACGCATTTTTATCCAACGGATAGCTATCCATCGGATAGAAGATTTATCCATCGGATAGGACTTATCCACCGGATAACTTATCCACTTTTGATACAACCGGCCCCAGATGGATAAATCAAGACGGATTTCAGCTGGTAACATCAAAGAGACTGGGATTGAGGGTTTCGGAATTTTCGTGATTTATTCGTCCGATGGTCATTCATATCAGACAGAAATACATCAGACGAGTTTCCAGTCTTAGATGGAAATCTGTCTTCTAATATGAATTCACCTAAAATTAATGACTACTTGGGTGAATTGGACTAGGTCACATGTCTGGGTAATACACTGGTGTATCAAAAAAGGTAAATCCAGTTTCGTACAATATGATTCAATTTAAAGTGGCAAGTCGAAATCGAGATTCTGCACCATTGGAAAACGAGTGCAAACTTATTGGTTGAGTATGGAAATTATTCTCTTTTCGAATCTAAATTTAAGAATAATCAAATTTTGGTGAATTTAAGATGGTTTAACTCCCCATTTAACAACAACATTTTGTGGTTAAAACATTTGATGAAACTGGAAGTTGGCAGAGAACTTGCAATGCCTAATGTTTCCCACATAGGCAACATCCATTTGGGCAAATGTTCAGAAATTGAAATTATTCATAGGCACAGAAGTGGAAAAATGTGTTTTCGAGCAGCAGTTTCAAATTGTATCATAGTTGCCAACTTTTGTTCGCAATGATACACGTAAGGTATCATTTGACAGATAAAGACTTCATTTATACAAAAAAGGTAAATCTATAAAATGAATACCTAATTACGCAATGTACTTTATATTCCAAAGTTGGATTGCATATACTGATCAACTGACTCACTGCACTTTAATAACATATTGTATTAATAGTTGTCGCTGATTTGTCAGTGGCAAATTGTTAACTGCCTGTAACAATTAATCCTTAATTGCAACAAAATATCAGAGTAGGCTATTACATTTAATACCTGTACCCGAAAAATACAATAAGAACTTTGACGTTTCAAGCAAAGGACCTTCGTCTGGAAGTTAGTAGAATGGGTGGGGGGAAAAACATGTGCTTTTATAGTGAATACAAAAGGGATCATGTGATAAAAAATAAACCAATCAGATGGATTTAATCAAAACAAACTATAAACAAAATATGAAAATCACATTACAAAATATATTAGCATGTAAGGAGAAGCAAACAAAACAAGAAAGTCAGAAATTGAGGAACTATATATGAGATGAGGTGAGATGCAGAGTATCTGCTGATGGCAGGCATAAACAGATGAGATAGGAGTTCAGTGTAAGAGAAGCACTCATTAATGCTGTGATGATGAATGGTACCAATGGGAAATGAGACGCATTTCTTAATTGCCTTTTGCTGCTATCATTACTGCCAAAAATGGGACACAGAGCTCAAATATTCATATCTGAAACACTGTGATTGCCAGTGTTGAAACGTCTGGCAACAGGTAGTTTACCATCAATGTTAGCGAGAGCACAACAATGCTCACGAAACTTTATCCTTAAATATCTTCCAGTTTCACCAATGTTGAGCATGACACATTTAATGCATGAAATACCGTAGATGAGATGAGAAGAGATGCATGTGAAATGGTGCTTAGATTTTGGTGCCGAACTTGTAGTGGAAGAATCTATATACTTACAGGTTTTATACAGCTTCACACCACAAGGAAAGGTGCTCCTCTCATCTCATGTATTCTACTTACTTCCAGACGAAGGGCCTTGGCTCGAAACGTTGAAGTTCCTATTGTATTTTCCCGGTAGTTTTACACTACAGTCAACTGCCAAATCGTCGTTATTCTCTACCCACACTGGCACCGTACGTTCGAAATACCTGTACCCCCTGACGAGAAGTTCGATTTCCAAGGAATTAAGTTGATTAATCAATTTTTCCAGACGTGTAATTGAAGAACATGTGAGAAAATTGCTGTTTCCAGAGGGGTTAAAGTGTAAAATAGCACTTCCGATGGGGGTTGAAGATTCTTCCAGAGGGGTCAGTTACACAGATTTTTTTACATTCCAGAGGGGTAAAAATCATGAAAAGCAGCGGCCCTCGACCAGGGGGGGGGGTATATTTTTAAATGCAAAAGCACATTTCACATAAAATGGTTGCTGGCGCATATCTTTTGCAAGACTTGCAAGGCGATATAGAAATATGAAGAAATTCCTTCATGGTCAAAACTAACCTTAACCCTGCTCGGGCCTTTTAATGGCAGATGTAGTCCATCGATATCTTTACGGTTCGTTTCGATTAACATCTTCCAGAGGCACTGATTCCATATTCTTTCCACAGCTTTGCTATAATGTGCTTGTACTTCATGTGATTGGAATATAATCACAGAATAGACATGGGTCCAAAACATTATAAACTAATATGGCGAAACTTGTATTTCATAAATTGAAATGAGTATATCGTCGTTATTTTATGGTGGATGTCATTGAAATTTTCAGGACGTACTAAATAAAGGTAGATTATTCATTTTATTTTAATAAAAGCGTATTTAATGATTTTAAACGCATTGCTATGTGCTGTTTTGGGACCGGGGACCCGAAAAGGCCGAAAGTCATCCGATGGATATACATGTTATTTTTCTGAGTGTTGCTTGAATTGCAACTATTATTCGACTTAGCTTGAATAAAAATACGTCATATCTTTTTTTAGATGGCACTAGGTTGAACTTTTTAAATTTCAGGCGCATATTTATACTGTATGGTAGCGTTAATATACCAGTCGTACCACTAAACACAATAATCATATACCTGATCAATGAAAGGGGCTTCTTTTCTTCCTTAACAAAAAAGTTTTTGGACTAAACTCAGTTAACTACGCGATTTGAATCCATTTTCACCAGAGCTGGCTTACAATTTTTAACTTTGATAACTTTGATTGCTGGATAACGGTAAAATATTTGTTCACATCTATCAAGCAATTGATGGAGCAGACTAACTTGCTAGAAGTTACAGTTCATGACCCAAAATTGCAAAACACTAATCTCATGTACATTTACACAGTGTAGCACCATCTTAATGACTTCACCTGAGCTAGACTAAGCTCCAAAATATTACATTAAAACTGTGTTGGCTGCACAGCTCAGTCTAGAATGCATTGGTCTTGTAAACCAGAGGTTGTGGGTTGCATTCTCACTGTGGTCAAGTTGATTTTTCAGCTTGCCCGGTGTAGATTTACTCAGTGTAGCAACATCTTAGTAAGTTCACCTGTGTATGATTACCATCAACATTAGATTTAACACGAGTCTTGTATCTTACAGTTCAGTTCTTCTGTACTCTGGTGTAAAAGATATTAAGCAATATAGCTTTAAGTAAACTGTTTTGGCAACACAGCATATTGTCCAGTGTGCATGGTTAAAGATGCGCTACCTTCAAATATTTGCTGTCCTTCTTTTTAGTGATGGAAAGTTCACGATTGGTAAATTTTAAGTTGTAGTAAATGCACAGCCTCAAAAACAATTTTTGTACTAATTCCAATGGAAATTCATCACAGCATTTAAATGGTATAGCATCAGTGTTGAGATTATTGGACTTTTTGGATTGTTGGACATTTTGTATTGTTGTACTGAATTTTTGTGGATGAAAGTTTTTAAAGATATAAAACCAGTTTTCCTCTAGCGATAGCGATTTTCAACTCGGTATTCTGGAACTAGTTGAACGAAGAAATAAAAAAGTCGTTTCGCGCAAAAAAATTGCTTAATGGAAAATCGGCGTAGATATCCGCTAGTAAGAAGAATAGGTATGAAAAGAGTAAAATATTTATAAATACATTGATATTGATTCTCCAATAATTGAACGATTTTATCATTTATTAGATTTATGTCATTACGCCTAGTTTCCCGTTGAGTACGACATCGGTTGTAGTCATTACGGATTGATAACGTAGGTCAAGTACTCAATAGAGGTTTGGAAGTTTCTAATCGATTCTGATTTTATGGAAAAATAGTCGACAAGTCAATGTAGCATTTTGAAACAGTTAAAAAATCGATCAACTGCCATATTTTAAGGCAAACAATAACATAGGTATGTTGCACAAATATAAATGAACTTGAATATAGAATAACTTTCAAACATATAATTCACATAAGAGTCTGAAACAAGATTGAGATCTTGCATTCCAGTTTGAACCATACCAAACTAAAATCAAATTAAAATGTGTTTTTTTACATTTTTGGACTTACACAACTTGTACACAATAGAAAAAAACTAGATATCAAAGTTTCATTTACTTGGTTTACTGTAAAAAAAACACTTCGACTTGCATGCACCAAATTCAGATTTTGTTGCAAGTTGAAACCATTTTTATTGCCTGTTATATTACTCTGCCAACAAGTCTTAATAACTAAGGTGATAGCAACAAAAATATACTTGGTGCTAAATGTAACATAAACTTGAGTAACAGAAAAAATTCTCATCTTCAGATTATTTTTCCCTTCATTGTAGAGTAAACTGTTAACACAATCTTAAAAACTAGAGTGTATATTAGAATCTTCTCACCGATTTATAATTAAAACTGTCATCAAAATAAATCAGGTCTTTCATTGTCTGTTTTGTAAATTATGTCCCTTGATTGATCCCAGCATTGATCTTTAAAACTATTTTTCCAATATTAACGAACAGTCATCAGGGACCGGTCAATAATAATGGGAGGGGCGATGGTGGGTGAGAAAAGGGGGGCGGTCTCTATTATTTTTAGCCTAAATGGGGGCGGCCTCAAACCCAAAAATATGTGCCAGGAGGCTACTTGAAGTGTTTATCTGAAACCATACAACAAGAAATTCACCATGTACAATACATCAATAGATGCAATATGGATGACTTCATACTCGTATACATGCAATATACAATGCACTATACATACTTCACACTGTCCATAATACTTGTGAATATAACATGTTCCTGTTTAGTATTACCAATATTATTGTATTTTAGACTTGGTGGTTACATTAAGGTTTAAGACAGAATAAAATAATAAAAGGACCGCTTTGTGCTTGATGGGTAAAGAGAGCTAACTGCTTTTTACCCAGAGGGGTCTTTTTGACAAGTAAAATTGTCTTGTGTGTATAGAGTAAAATCATCTGGCACGAGGTAGAGTAAAAAATAAAAGTTGGCTTCTTTTTTGTTAGTCGCCAATGAGAGGCTTTGTTTACAAACCTGGTCGTGAATTTCACTTTGTAATTTGTTCGCATCGGTTGCAAATTTCTCAGAACAATCTCCCAATCGAAATGCGTGACAATATTGCAATGTTGCTCGCAACGGAATACGGGATTCGACTGTAATATGTTATTAAAAAATAGATTGTGTAAAGCTTGAAATGGGGGGTCTGAAATATTCGATATGGAATTTGGGGGTGTCTTGAAAATATATGTCTTGCTGTTGGTGGCGGTCTCTAGAAAAAGAGTTTTCTAACCCACCGCCCACCCCCTCCCATTATTAATGACCGGTTCCTAAGGTCATAGGAGGCCTTGTGATACCAAATTCGTAAAGCCACAGCCAAAGGATTTTTCCAATAGGTTAAAGTCAAGATATTATCCCCAAAATTTATTTTTGAAGACGAAGTAGATAGCGATTTCTTTCGTATCTCAGTATTCTTTTATATTAAACCATTGCAGGCCAATATGCCAAGTTAATATTTAATTGCTCTTGGCGAGTACCGTCAATTCGTCAAAGCTTGATCACAGATTCACAGAAAGTTCTATGAAATAGTTTATTTCCTTCATTGCCCATGGCGTGTACGTCCTTAATCCTTTTATATACCGTGAAATATCACCAACTTATCACTCAAAACATATCGTACGGCGAAGACTAAGCTCACAGAAGCTATATAACTTGTATGACAATGTATGACAATGGCCAAATTCCACGATTAAATTCGTTTCTCATCCTCATAGTGACAATTAAACCAAAGAACAGTCTTTTCCTTATAATATTTCAAAGTATCCTAAGTTTCACTTGGATACATAAAAACCTAGAGCACTTTTAGTGGCTCTATTTCGTATTCCGCCATACTAACTCCTATAAAATTTCCTCTAGTTTGGTTGCTTTCAATATGGCGGCCGCAACGGAAGTCGGCTGACATTCTGGCACACTTTTTACCCCGAAGTGGCGAGCTTCTGCTCATGTCTATTCTGTGATATAATGACAGGTTGCTCTAGTGCTTCCACTCTCGAAAAAATTATTTCCTTCTCAACCGCTCTAAATAGTTTTTTTCTTGACAAAATTTCCTTATATATTTCCAAATATTTTGGAATTTCCTTCTCCTTTTTTTTTTCTTGTGAATTTTGAATAGAATTAAGGAATGTTAGTTGGTATTTTACGTATTTAACCTAACGATTCGAGTTTTAAAACATATTATATCATCATGGAGGTTAAAAGCATCATGGAGGTTGCTGGGGAGGAGTTGTCAAAGCCTCAAAGGAGATGACATTCCCTAAAGTAGTAGTCGTGATAAAATGTTCTCAGCATTGATTATTTTTATAATATTAAAATGTCTGAGTTGTGATATAATAGGGGGTCTGGGGATATTCCCCAGAAAATTTCAGATTTTGTATTCTCCAGGACAGCATTTCTTGCATTCTCTGAATCGAATTTACTTCGAGATTGGCGTATTCTTAGGATTAATTAGAAATAAGGTAATTTTCTTCTTAATTCCTTCCTGACATAAAAATTTCCTTCCAATTTCCACACAGGAAATTCCGACTACATAGCAAACAGATCAAAATTGAGAAAAGAGCGACCTAAAAATTACTCAATAACATTGTACAATGCCCTGATTTTGCCTGTTCTTGATTATGCGGATATAGTGTGGGGTGATAAGAACAATACTGTACTTATGAACACGTTGCAGATTGTTCAGAACAAAGCCGCTAAAGCAATCTTTGATGTTCCTTATGATTCTTCTTCGACGGAAGCCTTACAAACCTTGGGGTGGAACAAACTGAACCAAAGGCGCAAGTTCCATAGATGTGTTGCAGTTTATAAACTTATGAACAATTTAATTGATTTAGATTCTAAATTTTTACTGAACAAAGATGTTCATACATATAATACTAGACTCAAATCTGATGCACATTTAGATAAAGTTAAGAGGAACGCTTCTGCTACCATTCCTTAAATGATTGGAATTCTTTACCATTAGAATTGTGAAACTTGGAAACATTAGCTAATTTCAAAGCTAGTTTAACTTATTGCATGTAATTTCTACTCCATATAGTGTGTTTAACTGCAGTTCAACTTATTGCATGTAATTTCCACTTGTATATAGATTCTATGTAGTGTAATTTTTTCTTATAAAAACATATTGTAATATCTATATACGTAGGACCCCGTTGAAAAACTCCTTGGAGATATGGGCTCCCTGCTTAAATATTATAATAAAAAAAATAATAAAAATAAATAAAAATAAAAAAACAATGTTCATTTCGAAACAAAACCGTGCTCCGAGATCCAAATATTTGCCCATCAAAAGAGGGTATTTTTGCGATGAAAAAAATGTGACTTGCATTTTCGATTTCTGTTAACTTAATTGACTAAAGTCAATTTGACTTTAGAGATATGATATCAAGCTAGTGCATACTTTTCCATTCGGGGAGTCAAAACGTCTGGACCATTGATCTCTGGAAATCACATCGACTCACCAGGAAAATCGTGATGCAGAAATTGTTCATTTTTTCGTTTTGCAAGTGTTCACACGTTGTAAGACCTTGTAAGGTTTAAAGATTTTCTTGGTAATTTTCTTCTTTTATTGACATCAAATAAAGCCATGTTTTTTTATTGTAACGGCGTCTTTTTGGCGTTGAAAGTAGCACCAAAAAATTTCAAAAATCGAACATCTAAGCACCACAAGATGGCAGCCGCCGGCTTCAATGATTAATCAAGCGTGCGATCAGTGCCGGTTTCCTAAGGTACGAAGTATAGTATAGGAAAGTATATTCATTATGTCAAAGCAGTATTCTAAAGTGGACCGCGTTCCGTCTGTAGACTTGTTCCAAGTCCCTCTTTCTGCGTAGGCCCACTATATTGTAAGTGGGCCCACGCAGAAAGTGGGCCCACGCAGAAAGTGGGACTTGGAGCAAGTCTATACAGTATTCCATCTGAAACAAGAGTGTAAAAGTGCGTTGCTATTCAAGAGAAACATCTCGGTCAGTGCAGTTGGCAGCTCAAACTTAGATCGACTTGAAGAAATTGGAACTAATTTTCTATGCTCTCTATTCTATTTAATTATATTCCTTTCTATTTTACGACTTTAAAACTTTGCTGAGCGGGCAGCTAGCTGTTGTCTTAGACCCGACCAGATTTCCTGCCAAGAGGTGGGAAGTTTTTTGTGGCTTCCTGGTGCCAGCAATGAAGATAAGAGAATAGAATTGCAAATAAATAACGCGATTCTTATCATTTAAGTAAATCAGTCGAGATTATAATTATAGGCTATGAACTGTTGCTTTTAGCATGTTTCGTCAGATAAACATTAAAATATGTTATCTCACATCAATATCTCTGGACAAGAGCAATGAACTACAATAAATTGTTGTCACTGTTGAACTCACAAACTCAACAATTGTAAAAAAAATTGATACAAGAATTGTATAAATAAAGAGCTGCCGTCTACGTCACTGGGCCGCAGCAAGTATTCTCCAATGTATGTGTCAATTAGTAGAAATGAATTGATACATACTGGCTTATATCCAGTGAAGTTGCTACCGCAAGGAAAGTGCTTCCGAAGGGCGCCATAAATTCAATAAGCGAAGACAGTTTGAATGAATACCGATACCATGCATATTACAACTTGAACTGTGTATTTTCTTCTGTGTAAGTTTTTTTGATACAGTGAATAATCAATAACTTAAAAAATATGTTATACTTGTTCTTATACATGCAGTAGTCCATATGTATAAAAAGTTTGTTTACAACATTGATATTGTCTAATTTTTAATTGCTACTAATTCTAATTATTCATAATTTGTTAAGAATTTTTGAGAATATTAATTAAACCATGGTTCCTCGAGCACTAAATGACATTTCAAAATACAACGTTTTCATCAATAATGCATTTCAAAGTTTCAAACAATTCCATTCAGATATCTGGGGTTGATGCGAGTAAAGACAGATGATGTACAGCTTAAATACTCATTGTTCGCAGGTATTAATGAATTGTTGTAGTTCATTTCAGTGTACAATGTAACAGTGTAGCCATACAAGTAAAGCTTGTGTATGGTAGAATGGTATAAGATGATCGTCTGAGTATCACAGATAATAGCTGTTGTGCATGAAACAAATGCATTCCCACAGGTCAAGATGAAAGGGTTCATTTACTCATTATTTTGTTTCCTCCATATATAGTAACTATACTGGTATGTTGTAACATTCACATTGAGCATCCTGGAGAGACCTTAAGGCTGGTTTCCATATGATCGTTACGATCGCTGAAACAATTTACCAGCGATCATAGCGATTATATGGAAATCAGTTAGTTGGCGATTGCAGCGACCGCAACGATCGTAACGATCGTGATCGCTGAGATAGAAAAATTTCTATTTTCAGCAGAAAGCAAAAATTTCTATTTTCTGAAAATGGTTAATCTTTTGCATCCGTATATAAAGTTTGTAATATTTTGAGCACATGATAGCAGGAAACATGCGTGCGCATGCAATTAAAAGATCTTGTTTACTCCCCTTAATTTTAAAAAGTGACTTGAAGCTCGACACCCGACCCAAAGTCGACTTCTCGACTATACATAGATCCGCGCAAGAGATTGGGTCGGGTGAACTCTGAAGAAACCTTAGCACGTCAAGAATAGTGTCCTGCCTCGCTCACGCTCGGCAGCAATTATAGCCTTCCCGTCGGAAATTGGATGGACATTAACAGCTGTACCAGAGCCACTGCGGTGAGCAACGAGTGATCCCTGGCGACGAGGATTTCTATTTGCTTTGCCAAATTTCTTTGCACAATAAAGTATTTCCCGAGAAATTCTGGAGTAATACAAACAGGAAGTAAATTTGATTGGTTACTCATATGCAATAGAATGTAGCAGCATGGGAAAAATGTATTATTAACAGAAAGAAATGTAACGTATTTTAAAATGAGCAAGAAAACTCTATTCAGACTTGTCAATTGTGTTGTACAGGCTACAGGTTGAGAGTGTTCAGAGTACTATAATTGTTATCTATTTTTGAAATTTTATTTTCTATTTTATTTATTTAGGTTTTTCTATTCGATTTTGAAAACCGTTCAATATACTTTACGAAATATAACCTTTTACTTGAATCACTTGATTGCGATTAACAGAATGCTATATGTATAGATCTGGCTAATAAATCATATATATTAACAGTGAGTATATATACCGTGTTATATCACAGTTTTGTGCGTTATAGTCTCCAATATTTATTGTATTTATTGGACCACATTCCAATAAGACTCTTTAAAATGAGAAAATTAACGTGCTGTAACCTTTTGGGCAAACGTGCAAGGGAAAACCCAGGCACGAGAAGGAGAATGTCCACAAAAGTTTATTTTATAGATAATGTGATGAAATGTCAAGGTATTGGGAATAAAATATGAAAGGAAAATGGAAGTTGAATTTTGCAAACCGTGTACCGAATTCCAATTGTCTTTTTTTACTTTTTCAGTAACAACAGTACCATACACAACCAAACAGCTTTCTGTGAAATATAGAACTAATTTGTCGGGCGGTTCAGGACCCACACTGATGCTTCTCCTATTGCCTTTCCCCTGCATGTCATGACCCCTGCATGGAAACTCACCCAATATACAGATGAACATTGTGATCATAGACTGGGAAATTCTCCTTCATGAAACAATGTTGGGCCAGATAAGTATTGCTGTTATCATATAATTACACTAATTGTTGCCATTGAGAATAAATTGTTGGACTAAATGCCCACTATGCCCAGTACTATCGACAGTACCAAAGAAAACATATGGATATTTCCTAAGGAAAAGTTCAGGAGAGATGCATGAAGCGTAGCCTTAATTTTGTTTTGAAGATTTGCGAGCAGGCTACAAGAAAAGGGTCTTTGACTACTTATATTAGTATTAGATGTCTTCATCTTTGAACTACTTACAGTAATCACTGGTAGAAATAATTACAACATATATGCTAAGCAGCGATGCTTATAAAGGCTGTTTTTACAACCTGGACTGACTCAACAACATAACTTGCTCATTATTTCCGAGATCCTGTCTCATATAATATTGTTTCTTGATATAATTATTTTAGTCAGCCTTAACCCTCCTTGAGCAAGAAGATATCCCTGCATTGCCAGGCGCATAGGAATGCCTTCAAGCGGGTCACAGTGGAAATTGTTTTGCAATGCATACTTTATTCCACTTAGAACGGTCCAAAATTAAGCATCCAGAAGCTGTTGCCATTTGCAAAAATATAATTTGGCAAAAGAAATATAAATTATGTCGGAATATCTTGCTAGTGCTTGCCAGACGAGCGCGCCTGATGCATGCATATGAGGCAAATGACAAATTGGCCTGGCCGGCCAACTTGAGTCGCGTAGGGTTTTAGAGTATTCTGCTTCGTGGGAAGACCGTCTTCCATGCAGGCTAGCCATGCAGGTTCATATGAAAAGCCCCTTAATAGATTGAACCAGTACAGGTCTGATCCAATTTCTAAGCATGCTTTGGTTTTCAAATTTGACTAAAATACGCAAGATTCACTAACCAAAAGTTTGGTTTTATCCCTTTTTTATTTGAAGACTCCAATTCAATTAAAAAATTTATTAAACCTGGTAATTTGGATATTCAAATATTGAAAAAGGAAAAAAATAATGCAGCAACGAAACGAATGACAAATTAATTAAATTACTTAAACGTACATATAAGTAAATACCTGAGTGTTTTATGACTTCCTAAGACTCTTAACTCATTGGTGCCCGTGGGAAACGCATGCGATAATATATTCAATATATTCTCAGCAAGTATTCACCCTCTTGTAATAAGACACACACCATTACAATAATTGCAACATAATATTTCCAACGTGGTCAAGGGCGTCAATTCTCGGTGGGGGGATGGGAGGGAGGAATCCCCCCACTTTTTGTGCAGAGGAGGATCAATATTGAATTATCCCCCTACTTTTTTCCCCCTTTGCTTATACGACGACATGTTCTGATCATCATAATTGCGTAAAGTCTTCCCCCAAATGAAATGGCGGTCTCGTTACCACGCCCAATGTTTTGGTCGGCCTCTTTACCACACCGTTTCGTCGGGAAAAACGAACCCACACCTCTAACGCTTAGACACAAGTTACGCTTCGGTCGGGAGGTGTCTATAAATTATGAGAAAATGCCCTGAAAACGTTAAACGTATTACATGACTCTATAACTGGTAGCTCTATTCCACCCTCCTCCACTTTTTGAGATAGATTTTCGACCTTAAACGCGGTGTCTCAGTGCCGTCAAAACATTACACAAACAAAAATACTGCGCATTTACTCCAAAACTTTAATTGCCAAGCTCACATCATTACATTTGGAAAAATCTTGAAAATCTCTAACATTTTTCCGAAGTTCTGGGATATATATGTGACAAATATGTATCCTATATTCAAGTGCTTATATGTGGAAAGTTTCGTCTGTATAGGGTAAGCAAAAATATTTATTTAGATTTTCTATAATTTCGATTTTGATGCACGTGCGCTGCACTGACGAATTTCGCAATATTATGTTCGTCTATTGCTAAAAACACGTGAAAAGCATGTTACTAGGGCATTCGTACCCGTAGAATCGATGCCCGTTATTCCTAGGTTCGTAGGGTGCACTCATCCTATGTTTTGGGGCGGGCGATCATGTACTTCCGGGTTGTCTTCACGCAAACTGCCTATAGGCCAACTTTTTTCTCGACCCAGGGTAGCCTGCGCGGCCAGGTTGCAATTTTATCGACATTTTTGGCGCTTTGAAAATAAGAGGATAATGGCACGCAGGAGCGAGATTCTTTGTAAACAAGAAAATTGAGCAAAAACACGTTCTTATGTACGCGCTAGTTGTTATTAATGGGTAGAATGAATGAATGAATGAATGCACTTTATTTAAATACGCTAGCCTCACACAACTATTCGAAGAGTTTCAGGAGTGACGTATGAAAACTAACTATATATAGAAAAATAAAGATAGAAAATAAAAATTTTACAATAGAGACCAAAAAGTTGACTTAATATTAACTAACTGACGATTATTCTTTCAACTACGCTAATTTATAATTTGATATATCTCGTGAGAACGCCGAGCGAAAATTGGCAATCTTCAAGTTTTCACAACGTGTTAAAATAAACTAGCCAGTGAATAGGCAGAATTGCGCAAAAGGTATTACGATTACTATCAAAACAATAAACGCAAACTTACATGATTGGGTAGAAAGCACTTCAAGAGATAAGAATTGGCGAACAGGAATACAATGGAAGCGTCACAGAACTGATGAAAATGGCTGTGACACTGCAACTTACAGTACATCAACAAGTGCCCAATAAACATTCTCGAAGCTAAAACTGATTAAGTCTCGACTGAGAAGCAAGAAAGGCTAGAAATTAGAAGCTGGACTGACTCAACAACATAACTTGCGCATCATAGCCGAGATCCTGTCTCATATATTGTGTCTTGATATAATTATTTTCGTCAGCCTGGACACTCTTTGAGCAAGAAGAGATCCCAGCATTGCCAGGCGCATAGGAATGCCTTCAAGCTGGTCACAGTGGAAATTGTTTTGCAATGCATACTTTATCCCACTTAGAACGGACCAAGATTAAGAATCCTGAAGCTGTTGCCATTTACAAAATTATAGTTTTGCAAAATGAGTATAAATTATATGGGAATACCTTGCTAGTGCTTGACAGACGAACGCGCCTCACAAACTCACATCATTACATTTGGAAAAATCTTGAATATCTCTAAAACGTTTCCCAAGTTCTCACGTATATATTTCTGCAAAAATGTAGCTTATATATGTATACCTAATATATGTTATCCCCCTTAAAAGCATTTAACACATTTTGGTAATTTTTGCTGCATCGAATTTTTGCTGCATCGGAGGTATATTTTTTATCACCATGCAAAATTGCAAAGAACTTAAAATATTGTTCCACTGAATAAACTCTAAAGAAGAACTTGTTTGTGTTTGAATTTTAGTGTATGTTTAATTAGGTAGAGGACCATTAGGCCTCAGCCTTGAGATTATGACTAAGGACTTTTCCTTTGAGGAGTAAAATCCTCTTGCATTAACTAAGGTAAAATATTTAATAGTTCGATGAATTGGTAGATAGAGGTTTAATTAAGATTGTCTTTGAACAACTTTTAATTTAAAACCCTTTCTACCAAATGTCCAAATTCGTTTGGAAGAGATGTATTTTGTGTTGGCTCATACCATGGAAATGACTTGACTTACATTAGTTCATCACAGACTTTATGAACAATATTTTAAAACTCATAAAATGCATTAAGCCATTGTAAATATTAAATACTTTAATACAAACAACCACACTAATAAAACAACATTACCAACACAATTGAACACACAAATGTTTGCATTTGTTCAGTGGTTCAAACAGATAATTTTCCTATATAAGCTGTATATTATAACTTTACACGCGTTTAGTCTACAATCAATAATTACCCGAACAATCTATATCATTATCAGTCATACCTTTCTCATAATTTTTCTCTTCTTAGAGTCTGAAATGAATGCCAGATTATTTCTACAATTGATTTTGTATAGTTGTCCAGAAGAACCACTGTCACTCACTGAGCAGAACACATTACACATATACACATTTGGCAGCTTCGAGAGTGCGATTTTAAACTTTTGACATATTTTTAGAGGGAGAAAACTTTGCAGAAGACATTGATTGTTAATCAGCCAAGTAATTTTTGTATACCGTGAAAATATCGAAGCATTATAAGACATTTTCAAGGTCTTAAGCGCAAACTTCGCTCCTTCGCCCGAAAATGGTAAACTGAATATATAATTAGAGTGCTAAAACATACTTAGGGACCCTGGTCACATGGGACCTCCACTGAGGTTGCATGAGACGTCCACTTTGTTGCAGTTATTGCAGGCATCTTAACTAGATTTTTTTTCTCAATCTGACGCAGATAAACCCAATACCTAACTCAATATTAACAATATCAAAAAAGATGCCTACGGCGGAGGCGACAAATAATGTTATTTTGGTTATTTTCTGTTGTTATATAAGCTTACTGATTTAACTACAGACTACAGTTTTACACAGTATCCATGACATGCCTTGCGTCGTGTATGATCAGATATCAATATATGTTGGGTTTCATAATATTCAATGACTTGCAGCTTAGTATGCTCGCTTTTTTAGATTACTCGTCTCATGCATCAGTCATGCTGCTTTCCAATAAGCCCTCTATATCAGAGAAACATTTCTCTTCAATATTTGAATGAATAAGCCATAAAGCTACAAATTTTATAACATGAAATGCAACAATAAATCGATGTTGCTCAATGATAAAACAGCAGTTTTATCATTGCGCAACTGAATATAATCACCAATGCGGACTCCCGCTGCTCGAAAATAATACGGCGTGGCGAAAGGAATGGCAATGGGCTTTCTTCTTTGACTTGACACAAATACATGAACGTCGCCGGTCTTGCCGGAAAGGTTGCGCTGTTTAAGCAACGATAATTTTAGGCAAGATGGATAAAGCACATCACAAACTTGGAATCAAAGGCAAAGCCAGAAGTGTCGGGTACACGGTTCTACTTTATCAGAACAGCCTGTCACATGTGGGCTGCTTCAAATCTCCATATTAGGGCCGTTGTTCTTTTTACTTTACTTAAAAGACAGCAAAGAATGAAACCGTGACTCTTGATAACTCTCCATTAAAGGATAATATTCTTGTGCCATACTCATGTAGTCCGTTTTGAAACAACACACAAGGCACATGTCCTTTTAATTTAAGGCTCTTTAGCAATGTGACTTCAAAAATTAATGGGATTATGCAGAATTGTGCTGATAAATACATCTATCATGTGAGGTAACCTTAAGTTAATGTCTTATGAGGCGATTTTCCTGCAACTTACGACTCAGCTGCAACATGCAAAATAATCCTAGTTCTTGGCTCTTTCATTTTCACCTCATGCTGCATAGATTTGAAGGAATGAGTTTGAACTTTAATTACTCAACAGCCTCATTCTCCTGTATCTGCCGGTTTTCCAACATGCAAAGTCTTTGATATTACCAACGAGGAAATGGATGTAACTGAGAAAGAGATGGAGAAACCAAATATAACTAAAAATTGCTAGGACTGAAAAGATAAATATTTACAAGAATTTGGGATAAAGTGTGGGATGAAGATGTGTCCTTGTTAAAGACATTATCTGCCGTGTCGATTTAATTAATTTAGTTAGTTTAAATACCTAAGGATTGTATTGTTTTATAAAAATAAGCTGGAATATTTATGTTTTCAGTAAAAAATAATAATGACTTGTGTCACATTTGACTCGCATCGTTTGCCGCTTACTGCCGCTTAGTGCAATAGTTTGCCAATTGTATAATTTATTAGGTAACTAATTTGTTAATTCGTATCTTTTAAGTATCGTATTAATTAAAGTATTTTTATCAAACTTTAGTTTAGCCGCATTTTTTAAAACTGCTCAATGGTGAATGTATTTTTGCATATGGTGCATGCTGGTAAAGTTGAAATCAAAATAATAAAAATTGAAGAATTCTTATTATCCTGCGTGAGAAAGGCGAAAGGCGAGAGGGTAACTTGTGGATTGTTTTTAACACTAACACAGCTTAATGAAAAGCAACCTTTTTCAACTACCCTGTATATTTCAGACCTAAAAAGAACGACATTCTATCCGAAGTAGGTCATTTTCAAGCTATATAAACAAAAATATATATACCAGTGAAAGCATCTGGATCTTGAAAAATATATCAAATATGTGGCAGTACTCCTTCAGTTGTTTCCAGGTAGTCACTTTAAAGACTAACGCAGTTTGTCCACACGGTTCGTAAAACATCAGTTATTAACAGAAGGTACAGGCATTTTTTCATCTATGGCTCTTTAGCAATGTGACTTCAAATATTAATTGGATTATGCAGAATTTTTCTGACAAATACACCTATCATGTGTCATATGAGGCAATGTTCCTTTAACTTACGACTCACCTGCAACCTGCAAAATATTTTCCAGAAAGATATTTTATTGTAAGTTACAGGAAAGACTGCCTCGTTTATCACGGCATTTCAGGTATAGTAATCTATTCCAACTGCACTCCGCTCCCATTGGCTCACAGGCAGAGAGTTTTGGGAAATGCGAGCCCGTGAGCCGAGGAGCGAGGCCGTGAACGGTGAACGGTCTATTTTGGGAGGGGAGGTGGGGAAAAACGACGAATACAGTCAACCGAACCCGTCATACACAAAATTATTGCAATATCCTATTTCTCATCAACTGCGTAGATAAGTGTACTAGAACTATTTACGCTTTCAGCCCAAATATATACGATCACACGGGGATATAAGTTATTTCATATACCAGCCCAAATAGCTAGGCTTCCCCACCTACACCCAGACGCCTCGTTTAACAAACTGATCCCGACTTAGAGAGATATCATATTGTTTTATAGCCAATGTTACGCATGACTGCACTTGGAATAGTAATCTATTCCAACTGCACTCCTGCTCCCATTGGCTCACAGGCAGAGAGTTTTGGGAAATGCGAGCCCTGCCGCCGCGAAACGCTCCTTAATATCTAACTAGGCAATCTCCGTGTAATAGGGCACCGCCTATAACGTAACACAACATTATCCGTAACTCAATCCCCATCCCAACATTACCCGCAACTCAAACCCAATCCCAAAACTCCTGTCACGCAACTGAGCTTTTAAAGGCCTAAAGGAATAACGTTTCGTTTTCTGACAATGGTTTTCGATTTCCGCGGAGAAAAATGAGAATGGATCACGGGCGTTTGCATCCGTTACCCTGTCCACTTGACACCATACACTGAGACGGCCTATGGCCGACAAAAGTAGTGGGTGAGCTAGCCCTGTTAATCACACCATTGATAACTCTGCTTGGGTGCTTTAATGTCAAAAGGGATAAGATGGGAATGAGAATTATACATTAGGGAAATAATCATCGGAGTGAAATAATCGATCGCCCACTCCATGGTCAGTTCTAGGCAGCTCCAAGGGGCATAAAAGGCATTAGACGCCCGCACCATAGAATAGGAAATGACTAGAAGGGCCACTTGAGGCCGAACCTTTGAAGTTTTTGACGCTGCGCATGTCGCATTACGCATGTTCATTACCATTATTCTAGCCAGTCAATTGCATTTTCTGACCAATAAACACGCTGAACTAGCTGGTCCGCCATTATTCTGGCCAGATAACTGCATAAAAATAGGGTGTCACGTTGCACTGCTGAGTGGCCTTTCTGGTCGTTTCCTATTCTGTGCCCGCACCTAGTTCCAACAATGGTTGGGCAGAGCATTCTTATTTACAAACCGGTTTGGGTAGAAAACAAACGGTATGAGTCTGACGGCACAAATTTATGTGACTGCATAGGCTGTGTGTAGCCTCTGCACACTATGTGACAACGGCCTGAACTTTGGATGTTGCGTATTAACGTTTAGGCTCCTATCGCCCGATTTGTAAAGAATAACGGCAGAGGAAACGCAGTAACTTAGCTATAATGTATCTGACCGGCGGAACGTATGAGCCATAACAATAGACGAAACGTTAACCTGAGAGTTGTCGGCCAAATTTTGAAGTGTAATGCATAGCTATATACTCCTCAAGCAACTATAATTTATGCTCAACTGTTCGAGCTAATACAATTCAACGACCTCGATCCAAATAAAAAACCAAGCATACTTAACCCAAACTGATGGGAAGCAATAATCATATCCTTGTGATTAAACTGTTCAAACTGGACGACTGGTAAATTGGCCACAACGAATGCATTACAACTATGACTCGAATAGTCAAAGACACTTATAAGTAGCCCCCACTCAAGCATTAAATCGGTGTTAATTAACTATTTGAATACAATTGAGAAGTGGCCTAACCAATACACTATATTCTATAAACTATTCCAACAATAACATCAATAAAATAAACGGTGTGAGTTGAATATTTAAACACAATTGTAAATTGGCCCAGCCAATACATAATTAAAAGCCGTAAATTGACTATTCAAACAACGTGTAAATGAAAGTTGGTCCAAACCAATACGTGGAAAGTCTGTGCATGGATATGCTTAGCACGGTAGGTAATGGCCCCGTCGCCCCGACCCATAGATTACTAGTTGCGAGAGAAACATACCAATACAATGAGAATGGCAGCGGCAGCTCGACCAATACCACTGCATAGATATAATATTCCATGTTCTAAATTGACTTCTCGGCACCTACCAAGCCAATAATAAAGCATATAGTAATAGGACAAACTCAAAAGTAATTCAGTGTAACAGGAAAACGATGCGACAGTTAAATTCAACGCCGTTTATCAAAGCATTCTCTTTGAATATATAAACAAGTGTTAACCTCGATGGAAAGCAGTTCAAAACGGTGGGAAATTCCTTCTGTATTCCTCATAAACATTGGCCTCAACCAAGCCATCAATTAGCGTTGGAAAAAAACAATTGAAAATCGGCGTTGTTCTGGCCCCGACCAAGTTCAGTGAATACAGTAATAGACTATTCTATCTCTCTGCCCCAATTTTGAAACCGCAATGTGAATGTACACCTCCCCACGTACAAGATAAAAGGCCTAATTCATGAAAGCTAAACCGATGCAAAGGCTAAATTTAAGCGTCTATGACTATGAGTTGCACCATGCTAGACGGTTACGCTTGGCTCCCGCAAGTACGTGTATATGTGGCCTGTGCCGTGGGAAATGACACGTCCGATGAATCTTATTTACCAACTCTTGCTACACTCGCCTAGTTCTACAGAATGCTTTTCATTACCATAGGCTTAGCTAACCGTTTCCCGCGGAAAGGGCAGCGACCCACTTCATCTTTACACTAAGCACGATAGTTCATAAAATCTCACAAAGCTGGTGCGAAAACAACCAACTCGTTCGACCCCAACCGAGGAGCAAAGAGATTACGATTTTTGCATAAAACAAAAAAAAAGACTTCAATATGCAGGGTCAATGCCAATGGTCTTCAGCTGGCGCTTGGATTTGGTTTTGTGCCACTTGTTCGATGATTTGACTTCCAACTTCGGTTGGGCCGGCTGGAAAGACTTAAAGTGATATCACGTCATTTGGTACTTGAGCTTCTCCTGTCTTGACTGAACTACCTTCCGGGCAGAGCGTTTAACAAACTGATCCCGACTTAAAGTGATATCATTGTTTTATAGCCAATGTTACGCATGACTGCACTTGGAATAGTCGGAGTTTTTTTTATTTAATACTCTTGTTTTATATTGAGCTCAGCAATTTTAGCTCGGCCTCCGTATCAAATCTAGATAGAAACGAAGTTTTCAAAAGGAAATTATATTTTTCGCGAGTGGAAGCACTGAAATGTTTGCTGTCTTCAACAATGCCAATGCATAAAGTGCGTGAAGATTAAAAAATGTCTGAAGTCAATCGACTTCAATCTGACATTTTTAAAACTATTTTAAAACTAAATTTTAGAATAAATATATAGAAGAAACCGTCCCACATTTATAAATAACGATATCAATGGACAATTACTTCAAGTAGCGAAGGGAACGTTTCCTGATCGGGTAGAGGTGAATCAATACATTTCTCGACAAATATTGTTTGGTGAGTGTTTGCCTTTATTTTATAATTAGTCAAATTATGAAAATCGGTCTGCTTATTTGCGAGGTATGGATTGATCATCACGATGCCCTTCACCTGCCCAAGCTTCGTTAAATCCTGCCACAAAAATGGCAGATTTCAAATCCTCAGCAAATCATTGCGAGAAAAAGATGTAGATTTAAGCATTTTTTCATGATCTGGCTTGCTCAATTGGTGGGTTTGACCATGTGTGTAACACAGGGCAGCAGATGCTTGTCAACTTCAGAAATGTTGACACTCGTAGGAGCAAGAAAATTTAACTACGTCTCTATTCAAATAAATAATTTTGATTTTGGGCGGCCTTTACCATGCCCTTTCGTCAGGCAAAACGAACCCTAATCCCCAATTCTTAGACCTAAGTAGTTACGCTCCTGTCGGGAAGTGTCCACACTGTAAATAACGCGGAAATGCATTTGCCCACAGTTTTCCTGCATGCTGTTCTTCATTTTCTTTTATTTTGTTGGCAAAAGATATTAATACTTTGTAAGATATGTTTTCGGTGAGAAAAACTGGCACAGAAAAAGTGATGGATGACAGTTAAAAATGCAAGGTCTGGGACTCCTTCCAACAAAAAGTGTGAATGTTGTTTGATTGCACTAAATTATTTAAACGAAAATCTTTCATGCGTTAAAGATTGACAGATATAATGTTTTCATCAAGACAAAATGATGAATCACAAGCTATATTCAGCGTACATTACATTACATATGATCCTTGTGTTTTGAGCGAAGAAATCACCATTATTTTTGGTAACTTATTCCTGAAGGTTAGATATACCACCATTTTTTTGTTCGACAGGATCTCTCTTATCCGTATTATGGCTTTATCAGACACGATTTGATATTCGCAGTGCTCCAAATCTTTATTTACATTAAGTGACTATCAACCTACATGGTGTTGGGAGGGGGGGGGGGGGGTGTCGACTGTAGACAAACTCATTAAGTATGATTTGAATTATGTTAATATTGGAGGTTGGGACCAATAATTTAATGTTATTAAAAGCCGAAAGTGTTGGTTCTAAAATAGATGATTTGGTAGCCCTGTTGCTCGGGAGCCGCCCGTTGAAGTCATCAGACTCAGGCCACTTCTCTCCAGTTTAATGAGAAAGTTAGTATTCTGAATCAGTACCACCTTTTATGGTGTTTGAGGATATGCATAATTTCTTTTGTTGGAGCCACAAAGTCTTTACGAGACCAACTTTTTCACTTTTCTAGCTGTCTACTGTTGACGTCCGTTTTACACACAGATTTCAATATACTCTGTATTGTAGCTATCAGGGTGTCATACTCTATGCCATAGTTTTATGACGAAAACTTTTGTCTCTTGTCACATAAAAAGTGCAACTGTGGCTACAGTCGCAATACTCTGCATCTGATTGGGAGCTTAAAAATACATGATTTAAATGTTGGTGGTTAACACCCAACTCTAAAATATAATATTTCTGGCTTACCGAAAAGGGAACAACCTTGAAATGCTAGCTATAACAAGCACAATGCCGTACGTAGTAGGATCTGTATTATACTTTTAACTTGTATCCAAGTAACACTAGTCGGTCATATGGGCTAACAACTTACCATCCGAACAGAAGTGTCCAGACAACCAGACTCAGATCATTTTTAGTGCAAAGTTTTTAACTTTGCAGTATTGTGATGAGGGGCGAAAATTTACACGAGCTATCATACATACATTCATAGATACATACATCATAGTGTAAACTTTCCGGGGGGTGCATACAATTTATGTTTCTTTTTAAATTTCATTAACATTTAGTGATTTAGTGCTTCAAGACAGGGCTTCACATGTTTGTTTAAATATTCTTTTGATCTTATGGCGATTTTACACAAACTATGCTGAATTAGAGTCTTTATATTGAACTTGAAACATTTGCTGAAGACGTTGATTTGACATTAAATTGGCGATCTTTCCCCCGGAACACCCGATTTTTTGTGCAATCTCAAATGCACGTGCGCTATCAAGTGCGTGGCCGCGAGGTGATTGCGAGATTCGTACGCGTGCCGTGTAGCGAGTCTAGCGACAAGAACATCATTTATATTATTTGACATTTGCTTTCGAGAATATGATTATGACAAAATATTTAAAGACTGTATCTCAAATGCGAGTTTGCAGATTATATAAATGATAAGGAAGGTAAATGTGGTAGCAGTTTAAAGGCTATATTATTTCAAATACAACTATAGCCTTATGAACTATAGGGGCAATGCCAATGTGGCAATGTCAATAAACTTGTGCAAGTCGATGGCTGGATATATATAGTATACTGCGTGTATTCGATCTGTAATCTGTATTATGAACTGTAAAAACAGTGTAGACTATATTATCCGATTTATATTATAACCTCGCCATGGTATAAAACGGAATCATATAAACGTGCTGCAAAGCCTGCAGTCCCAATAGTCGTGTTAATTTAAACTTTACAGTATACCTTGAATTGATGGGATATAATTGTATTGGGATGTATAATATTTTAAAATAAATGTAAATTCTGATTTTCTGTGATATAAATAATTACGTTTGAAGTGTGAACGTAAACAACAGTACTGTTTATATATGCATTGTCATTGACATTGTTAGGAAAACGAAAGTTACACAGTATTTCCGCTTTGAAAAAAATCCCCTTAAAAATTGTGTCGGTGTTCTAGTTGAAGGCAGTGGCCGACTATACACCCTTAGTTTTTATACTATTTCACCAAACAATTCAGATTTCCGACTTGGACTTACTTAACTTGGGCTAATATATAATAGCCGCCCGGAATTATAGAGTCAAACATATACAGTAGTCATATTATTGTAAACAAAATTTTCAACACAACATTTAATAATAATATGAACCCTGTAATATTTACAAAACTAAACTATATCATACATGTAACTACTCTTTACTCTTTGTCCTTCTATAACTTAATACTGAGTATAAGTCATAAACATAACGATTAACGAATGTTTTTCTTTCAACACAACGACAACGTAATATTTACTGTAACTATTCATCCACAACATTCATTGCCTTGATAACTTTGTCCTCTCTCAAGATTACAAATAAAATCTTTTTTACTAAAAGCAAAGTTTCAATGATCATTTTCTTGGAAAGCTTGGTAGGGTCCGTCTCTTGTTACAAGTAATTATAAATGGGGCATAATTTGCCTGCGTATGTTTACGCTTGGCGTTAAAAACACGATTTTCAAAAGCGAAGTTAAAAATAGGCCTTCGAAAAACAAATGTCATGAGAACTTGACAATCTTGACATATAAATACTGCTACTAGCTATAATTCCATGCATGACTCATCTATTTACGTCAGCAATAAATACGCATACACTTCCCACGGCGAATTGTGAAATATTCTTTATCGGCAGAACAAGGAGAGATTTTCCTGAAACATTACTTGCATTTACTTGTAAATTATGGTGTTACAGGATCCAAAATTCAACAAAAATATGTCTTCGCCGCAGAGTACTTCAGTGCTTCCATATTAATCTTTCGTTTTTCTTACTGAATTTCCCCCCATTTTCACTCCCATTTTCCTCAAAACTTATGGCTCTTTGAAACTTTGCACAATCCTTGGATCCCTAGTTAGTTTAATGATTCGCCCATGTTAACATTATATACATAATAAAAAAATAAAATTAGAAAATTTTGGGCTAGATGTCTATAGAAACCTTACTTGGTGCAACGATATTTGATTTGGTACAGTACAAAGTAAGCGCCATACTAATCGAACGTATATAGTCGTAAGGAGCAGTAGGAATGTCCTACAATCAGCTACTGTTGTGAGAAAGTATAGGTCTCACAATATCGATTCAATTATTTTCCGTACACGTTACATCAATTCAGTATAGATTCGGGGGTTGAGTTGTGTAAAACTACCTGAAAAATACAATAAGAACTTCGACGTTTCGAGCGAACGCCCTTAGTAGGACCTACTAACTTTTATATTTTAACCCGAGCGGCCGAGGCGACGGTTAAAATGTGCCAAGAACATCGCCATCCTGCTAGTGTTTCTTCACATTATATTTAACTGGTTTCAGAACTATTTCTACAATTTGGATTCGTTTAATAAAAACAAACTTGTATTTATTTCAATAGTACGGCAGACTTGCATTCCCGTGATTTCGAATATAGTTCCTAGTCATTTTTCTAAACGTGCTCCAAGTCCCTATTTACTGTATCTGATTCACATTTAGCTCGAAGAATGAGAACTTTTCTTTTTGTTTAGTTTCTCAGCATAGTTTTAAGCCACTCGTCGCGTTCAAATTCAGCGTGTTCAAATGTATTTTGTTCGGTAATATATTCATTATAGCGCTCAAAAACGTATTATGTATAAAAGTTATTAAAACGTATTATTATAGTTGTTGCAATTATATTTTAATTTATTTGTATATATATGTTGATATATTTTTGATATATTTTTCTGCAGTATTTAAATACATACCTCCAAAAGCAATACAATGACACGACACGACCACGCTGATTATCAAGTTAAATTTGCAATAGTAAAGTATTCTCCAAAATCAGCAGCATAAACTAAGTATTCAACGGAAAATGTTCCAAACAATGGACCATTCCCCTATTAAACTAACTTTTGGAAACTAACTTTTGGAAACTAGGAAATTGTATCAGTACAGCTGGAAAGAGCATCCTAAGTTTAGTAAAATTGCAAGGTTTGGTTGCGAAATGTTGTAAAATGTGGAAAATATAGCGCTGTGAAGTTGGTAAATTTTGTATACTTTTGTATACTTTTGTATTACGCGCGGAAAACGGTTACCACTTTTAAAAACCAAACTTTGCAATTTTACTAAACATAGGATGCTCTTTCCAGCTGTACTGATACAATTTCCTAGTTCAAAAGTTAGTTTATTAGGGGAATGGTCCATTTCCATCACCGGGTTCTATAACAAAATTTAAGTTTATGTTTATAAAGACTAATGGCATAAATTAGTATATAAATATTTCAAAATAGTTCAATATAGAATTGGTTAAACTATCGAAACATATAGATCGTGTAAAAATTGCGTGCATCTATTCACGATATTAATACGAGCTAAAACTATGTGTCAAATTAATAAATTGATAGAAAATATGTAAACATACTTACGATGTTTCCGGTGAATTCTCGTCACTTCCTGGTTCTCAGGCAGACATATGAGTGTATTGCGCGATCGTGTATGATTACGTCATTTATGGAAAACGTTGTTCGTTTCAAAATGGCGTGCGTGCAAATGTCTTGTAAAATGGGATATTGTGAATGAAAGGTTGCCGAAATCCTGGTTGTAAACGTGTAAAGTCGGCAATAAAGAAAAGCTGGAGGATTTGTGAATGTTTATTCATTGGTACACGTAAATATCCACAGCAAAATGTGAGTTTATTATACAGAATTCTACGATGTCAATTATCAACACACATGTGATTCGATTCACAATTTAATATTTTATATACCTTATATACTATAAATATCCTGATATCTTGCAAGAATCTCTGCCTACTATATACATATATGACGGTGCCTCCTAAAATTTTTATTTGGTGTTATAAAATATGATATAAATTATGAATAGGCTATCCTCATCAATCATTTACTGAGTGAGAGTTTATAGTTCTGAATATTATATCAGTGTCACGTGTGTTTAGAACGTATAAAATGTTCTCTTAGATTCTTGTGTCTCTGGAAGGCGACCGTTGGTGCAGTTGGAAAGATCCCCGCAAGATATCTGTCGCTTTCAATATATGCCCAGTGTTGTCGCAGGATTCTGTTCACTTGGTGCAGTCGTGGATGGTATGGTATCACAAATGGTAGGACTGATGGTCTGCTTGTTCTCTGGGATGTGTTATCGAGTAAGTATGATTGGGTGTAAATGCTTGCTCTGTCTACAGCCTGTAGGATATCGTCATCTTTATAGCCACGAGCGAGCAAAACTGCCCTCAGGTGTTGCACCCTCGAGGCAAATCAGTCGTCGTCCGTGATTATGCGACGATATCTCAACATTTGACTGTACACTAAGCCAGCTTTACATTGTTTGGGATGGAATGAGTTATTGTGTAAAAGCGGTTGGCAATCCGTTGGTTTGATGTAAAGGTCTGATTTGATTTTGCCGTCCGCATCCTTATAAATTGTTGTGTCCAAAAAATTAACTTCTTTTTCCGAATAGGTGTACTCAAATTTAATTGTTTTATGAAACGAATTCAATTTGTCCATAAATTGTTTAAGTGCAACTAGACCATGTGTCCAGATAATAAAGCCGTCATCGAGAAATCGACGGTAAAACAAAGGCTTTTCGTTGTGCCTTAAAGTTTTGAAAAAAGATTCTTCTAGTTCAGCCATGAAAATGTTTGCAAAGGATGGTGCCGTTTTTGTGCCCATGGCTGTGCCGTGTTTTTGCAAATATAATTTTCCTTCGAATGTGAAATAGTTACGTCTCATGGTGTAATCGAGAAATTGTTCAATTACCGGCAACAAGGGCCAGTCATCTGAGTAAAATGATTTCAAGGCTTGCATGCATGTATTTATCCCTTCACTGATTGGTATGTTGGTGTATAAGGATTTCACATCAATTGTGACTAATATGGTGCCCTATGGGAGGGAGTCCGTTAAATTCAAAATGATGCTTAGAAAGTGATTTGTATCCTTAATGTAGGATGGTATTGTTTCTGTTATCGGATTTAGATATTTGTCCACGAAATGCGACAGGTTGTCGGTGGGCGATCCACATCCCGAAATGATTGGCCTACCGGGTACATTTTTCTTGTGTATTTTGGGCAGCATGTAAAATATGGGTACGCGTGGGATCGTTTCCGGTAACAGAAACATAAATGTTTTATGATCAATCAGATGTGAACATAGAATTTCATGCAAATATTTGGTAATTTCTCCGGATAAACTGTTCAACATCAATCTAGGCTGAGAATCAACCAGTTCGTAATTCTGGGGGTTGGAAAGTTGCGTGTGTGCCTCTGTCTTATAGTCCTTGGAGGACCAAATCACAACGGCACCGCCCTTGTCCGCAGGCTTTATGATGTGTTTTTCGTTCCTTTCATAGTTTGATATAAAATCTCGTTCTTTTCCAGTCAGGTTGTCATGCATGTTAAATTGCTTTTCATGAAAATTTTCTCTTAAGGTAGCCAAAATGTTCGCAATGTATGCCACAAGATTTTCGTTTGTTGGTTGTGGTGGTTCCCAAGTACTGGGAGTTCTAAAATCATGGCTCTCGTTGTTAATCTCCATGTCAAAGAAATAATATTTGATGTACATGCATCGGCGGAATTTTAGAAATGCATGATAAACAATTTCCCATGCAACCGGTTTTGGCTTCGGTACAAATTTTAAACCCTTGTTCAAGACTGAAATGAGGGGCTTGGGTAGTTGTTCTTTTGTTAGGTTCACAACCAATTTGTTGTCGACCTTTTCATTCAATTGTTTAAATAAACATTTTTTCTCTTTGCATTTTTTAGAAATCCGTCTCCGTTGTTTGACATTCAAAAATTGTTTCATGCTGGTTCGTTTACCTGGAAGTGTTTTAGAAATAGGAGGATTTATTGTCGCCAACCCTGGTGGGTTGGCTGATGGCGAAAATGTGGAACAGTTGGAGGTGATGGATCCAGCAACATCAGGTCTGGTGGTGTGTCCCTTTTTTATTAATTATTATCCTGATTTATTAATTTAACACATAGTTTTAGCTCGTATTAATATCGTGAATAGATGCACGCAATTTTTACACGATCTAAGGCAATGATTTTCATGATAATCGCTGCCAACTAATTACACAAAATATTTTGCTGACGACATCCCATTTATTTCTGAGCGTTTTCCTACATGATATACTATATAAACAATCCTTTTATAAATCTAATAATATCCACATGGCACACAGTCCACATTGGGTACGGCCACAAAACACAATTTCAAAATCCACCTCCGTTAAACTTAGTTTATCGCAAATCCCGTCAACGCTGACGCCACGCGTACAATACAGCGGCCTCTTGGGTTTCAAACATATACAATAATATATTTAGTGATCAGGACATATATCCTCCTCCTTTACTGCAACACTCCAACCTAGCTTTCGTATACAACGGGCGCGTCGTTCCAAGGCTCGCCGGTGAGCTAGAAACGCGCCCCCCTGATCGTGCTTGGAGCCTGATGAATCACGATCACACGGGTAGAATGCATGCAGTTATAACTTCTGCAAATGTATGCATTCTAGTTGTCTTCGTAACTTTTATAACACCCGGGTTTTGCAATTCTCTCAACACACCTTTCTCTCTTTCTTCTTTCACCTTCCAAGTAGCTAGATGGGAGTGTCAAGGGCCATGATCCACATGCCTAGCCCAGCTCCAAGCCCATTTTACACACAGGATATAGAAATTACACAATGAATTGGAGACTCGTTCGGAAACCTAACCCGCATCATCAGTCCACCCCCCCCCCTCCCATAGCCACGCCCATCCATGGGCATGCCCCTTTACACACCACACAAAGCACTCACGATACAGTACACTGTGCAACACCACCCTAAGGACAAAGCTTATTAAAATGAGCAATTGTCCAACCCTATGTTCTTCACACAGACACATGTTCACTGCACCCAAAATATATGCAAAAGACTTTTTGATGGGAAAGGGTTTGTGCCTTTGTTATTGGCTTTCAACATGCATGTGGTCAATGGGATCATTATTTCGATTCCGTGACTTTCTTGTCGCCGGATCACATCGTGCATGCGAAATATATGTTGGTTCAGGGTGAGTGCGGTTGTTATCATGCATGGACCTATGCTAGCATGAGGCACTGACACAAAGATACAACTTTCCAACATTCCCCACTGGTCATTTTTACACAAACGACGGCAAGAGAGAACGTGGGTAGTTCCTAACAGATGATTACACTGCATTTGAACATGAAACAATTGCACAAAACACCAACTTTCCTATCAAAATCATTTCCTATTTTTGTCTGGGAAATTTGGAATTTCCTTAAAGTGGAAACACCACAGTAAAATCCGACATGGATCTCACACGCCCTTCAAATGTTTAGAAATTATACTAAGACTAATTCGAGGTCGAAATCACACAGCCAAACGTATCCTAGGCGGGAGACTTAGGCATGTAATTCATGAAAATGCCTGTCTAGATTTTTTGAAAAATGTTCACAAGGTCCTACTCACGTTGATAAACCTAAACTGGTTCCCAGCTGTGACCTCTGCTATTTTCATGATTAACCCCTCGGTTCTTTGAGGAATTACGGCAGATCGACTATCATGGGACTTTACATGATGTCCTAAGTCAGTCACAGCCACCTACGGAGGATGGAACCACGTAAAAACAATGACATGAAGACAACACAAATTGCCATATTAACGCCATCACAGTCTCTCCCGCTCAAAGACGTTAGATCAAAGCACATCATGTGATATACTACACACGTCATAACATCAACACTTTCATATATTTGTTACTTCATGTAATACATTATCGTAAATAGCACATTGATCATATTACCAATGATTGTCAACACATGATCTCAAATGTTTACAAGTCAGATTGCAGGAATGACTTTCATGAAGTTCATACTGTCCTGAAGACGGAACATAGTAACGGTAGGATCCAAAAAACCGATACTCTATACACATGATATAGAAATTACACACAAAATCGAAGATAAAATACATGGCACTACTCCAAAACCCGACGAAACTTGGTTGAATTATTCTTTGGTCAACTGGCATTGTGTTAAAGTACAACACTTGGATGATACTTGCGAGGCTCGGTGATAAAAAGCAAACAAATAGGCAAAATATAGCTGAAATCGTGTTCTGGCGGGGGGTAAGTGAAATTAAATGTGTTATATCTCAACAAAACAATATCATTCCTTATGAAATTTATAATAATTATATTAAAATAAGCACATTTTTTCATCCTATAACAAACATTTTTAGGAAATAAGAAAACATAGACTTTGCCAGGTGAATGAGTAATTTGATGCATAATTAGCAGTTGACCTGGGATGGTGCATAGTCATTTTCTGGTAAAATATGATACCTAGACAAAATTTCACCCTCCAGTGGCCACCCCTAAAAGGAACCATTCTAAACATTATAAGCAATTCAGAAAGGCTGTAGCTTTGGCGGTTCAGGATTTAGAGCTATGTCGACAGTGCTGTTTCTGGGCGTGGTCATTTTCAGTACTTTCGCCCCGGATGCGGGTTTTCGCACATATGCCATGTTGACCGCCATGGTCATTTTACCCTTAAACAGTTGAGATAATCTGTCCTAAATGAAATGCATACAAACTCCTTTACAGGTCCTAGACTATTCGTATATACTATATAGCTTGATATAGGAAAAAAAATTAAAAAATGTCCTGGTGGTAAATAGGTTTATAAAATGGTATCTATACAACTTATATGTCGGATTTTTTCCCGCTTTCCTTCCAAAATTTGTGTCCGCTAAAACTAAAAATTGTTCAGACAACAACATTTCGTTCTGTGGCGTGCGTGTATTGCAATAACGTCTTTACATTATTTTAACGAAATGATCTTAAAAATGGTAATTATCATATACATTCAATTTTTGACACAATAATAAGCAAATGGATTTAGTTTGAAAATGTTTTTGAAAAAAGACAGACGTGAGCGGTATGAATATTTTTTCACTTTGCCCTTCGACCTGATTTGATCTTCGACGAATGACCTTGACTAAAACTATTCCAAGGTCAAGGTCACAGAATACAATACAATACAATACTTTATTGAACTCTCCCCAAAGAAAGGCTTTTTAGAGCCAATCACAACTACAGTGCTAATTTGAAAATATCTGCAGTGTACTTTGTATACTGGTACAATATAAATGCAACTTCTAGCTGGGGGTAAAATTTAATAAAGTCAATAAAGGACAACAATGTTTTATGCCAACATTGTGCAACATCATCCGATATTTTTTAGACAAACATTATTGGCTTTGTTTGCCTTAAGGCTTTAGGCTTTACAAGCAATGAATAAATAAACTAGTAGTTACTATCGCAAGGAAAGTGCTGCCTTGACTCCCAAACTGCATGCAAAATTCCTCGACCAAATAGTAATATTGAACGTATTTATATTGCTAATGGCACACTGTATGTATAGATTTATTTTCTTGTCCAAACGATGAGATTACAACAGTGCGATTACAACACTGTGATTATTGTAAATAATAATATATAAGAAGTACACATGCTAAACAAACATGTCACAACAGTCTTTGTTCCCAATCTGTAGATATTTCATTTCATATTTATTTAGCATTTAGCTTCCATCAGTGTTCATCTGTACTGTCTAGTGAATTGTCAAAATACATGATTATACAGCAAACCAACATAATAGTATATCTCTCCAAAACAACTCTGAGCAGGGATCCACATGACATATGTTGGAAATATTTAATTCTTTATATCGCAGATTCCATCCCATTACAGATGATGTAATATATCCATATTATTTTGTAAGTTTGTAACAACCATTTTTTTCAAGTAAATATAACATAATTTATCAACCAAATTTGGTTTTCATTTTCTGCCTCAACAGGCAGTCAATGTTACTTTGTGCCACAACTGGCTCTGCCACAATGGGCAGATCAATAATATTTTGTGCCTCAACACGCTCCACAGGTTCTATCACAATGAGCTATTCCATTTAAAATCCGTAACCCCCCCCCCCTCTATCGAGGACAGGGGTTTTTCTATAACCCTGAAGAATTCCTGACTTTCAACAGTTAACCTGAGGAATTTTGTATTTACAACACCTACCCCTGAAGAATTCCTGTCTTACAGCTATTACCCCTGAAGAATTTGACTGCAACCCCCTGAAGAATACAATTTTTTTACTCAACCTCTGAAGAATTCCAAGCCTAAATAGTCACACCCCTGAAGAATTTCAAGGCAAAATGGCCCCTTACCCCTGAAGAATTCCAGGGTCCTCCATAGGGGGGGTACGGTATTAAATGGAATAGCCCAATGGGTAGATCAATGTTTCTTTCTGCCACAATGGGCATATCAATATTTTGTGCCTCAATGGGCTCTACCACAACAGGTAGATTGATATTTTGTGCTATGATCACAGGTACAGGCTCTATGACTACAGCTAGATCACTATTTGTCACCGTCATAGATGGGGCACAGGCGATATATTAACTGTGTCGATCACAGACCGACATATGACATATCTTGTAAGAAAGCATGTTTGAGCCGGTTGAGGCACAAAATATTATTGATCTGCCCATTGTGGCAGGGCCAGTGCCCAGTTGTGGACAAAGTAACATTCATCTGCCTGTTGAGGCAGAAAATGAAAACCAAATTTGGTTGATAAATTATGGTATATTTACTTGTTATGGTTGTGACAAACTTACAAAAAATATGGATATATTACATCATCTTATAAGGGCCTAATGAGATGGAATTATCATCGTACATGAATTAACCTCCACGGGTAGATATTTAATATTATTTGTCATCGTACATGAATTATAAACACTAACTATGGTTGGTAAGTTATCTATAGACCTATATTCTACACCAGGATCTAGGACTAGTAAGCCATTACTCAGAGCTTTTAAATACATTTTGTCTCCTTGTATTAAGACATTATTAAATGTTGTTTTAGACCACGCGGACAATGGAATATTTCGTGCTGAAAGAAGCACCGATAAACTCATAAAAGCATATTGCTTTCCTCTAGAATGAACACTAAGCAGTTCATCGCCTTGATGAATTCGGCAGAAAGAAATAAAGCCATACTTACCTGTGTTTCTTCGGGAAATGTTTGTATATTTTGCAGCGCGCAATACAATATTTTCTCGCCCTCTCCCCCCATTTTAAAAATTCTCCTTGAGCTCGACTTTCTGCCCGGAAATTGCGGACAGACAACCCTCTAAACCCAAATAATATCGAGATTTGACATGCAAACATATATATATCGCGCGAAAGACTGGGTCGAGTGAACTCTGGCTTCAAGAATAGGGAGCTGCCTACGGCAGCAATAAATAAATAGGCCAAATTAGGCAAATAATTAACTCACCTCATGCATGCATGGCCATAATACGACTATAAATATAATTGATAGTTACCTTTCGTGAGTCGAATTCACTCTTGACTTTGTTGAATCTGAATTCTTCCGTAGACGTAGTATTACCGTACGTACACAGGAACTTGAAAATGACTTCAAATGAATACTCTAGAGTCCTAAATAGCATATCTCGTGAGAAATATAGCCAAATAACGGTACGAAATCTAACCTGAAGCGTAGCATCTCCCCTCAAATACAATACTGAACAAAACTCAAAAGAAAGCAGATGAGCTCGCGTTAAATGCGCTTGATTTTGTGTTTTGAACGTGTTTGATCTTCCAGCAGAAGGTGGATGGTGCAAAGGTAAAGACTTTGTTCATGTTTTTGTCTGCGAAAACTCGTCCAGCAATTTCGTAGATGCCGGCATTATTGAAGTACCCATCCAATATGATCCTTCGTCTCGAGTAGAAAATCGAGTGATTTCACTCTATGATCTACACGAACAAGAAGGTATCCAGATTCAGTAGGTGATCTATCTATGTTAAATATTTTTAATGTATTATATGCGCATATAGTCATAGATACGAAGTGAAAATGCAGAGAATGACGTGTTTCGATCCCACTGAAAATGGATTTGTGTTATCCACCCCAAACTCAACCAATGACAATAGTGTAGGCCTATACTCTAGTCTCTATTCCCGAATTTTAACTGTATGGGAAGCTTTATGTGTCAATTTCATTCACATTTATTTAACCTTATGGCCGTGTTACTTACTCATTGTAGTATGGCACATTAGCCTGTCTAACTAAAGTTGCCTATAAAGCTAAATATAGCCCAGCGACTTAATGCTCTGAGTTCGTCTTTTTAATGACAACATGCTTGCATTGACACCTACATGCATACATACAAACTTTATTTCATGACGCTAGCCTCAACAACATTTTCAGTTGATTTCCATCCTGCTGATTAACACTTTGTCTTTGGCTTGCTTAAATTACACAAAAATTATTGCGAGAAAAACACAGAAAAACCGCAAGAATCAAGCTACAAGTATTCTTTTAATGAAAATAATTTCCATGTAGATGAAATTGTCAAAATTTTTCGCTTTTAACATCCGGCATTCCAAGTATTTTATGTTTTCTGCAATCCTTTTTCGTTACCATCAATTCAGAAACACTGGACACGATTCCGCGTAAGACCCTAAGACGAGTATTTTTGCAAATACTGTATTCTGATTGGCGTTATAGTGATATTTTTAAGCGAAACGTCGTTTGTTTGTAGCTGTAAAGAAGTGTGGCATAAAAAAGGAAGACCTCGAAGGTGCCTCACGATTCCCAGAGGTCTTCAAGAGGATGACGAAGTTTATGGAAAGCGTGACAAGAAAGGGCAGGCGTCCAAAAGAAAGGGACAAAAGTATTACCCAGGTATTGCCAGTGTGGGATATGAACATGTATGTGAGATCGAACGAAATTGAGAAACTGTGACTTGATTTTCAAATTTGAGTATGGCTGCTTTGCCTAATAACGACTGCAGCAAGCAAGCAAACAAGCAAGCGAGGATATGCTAAGCATCTTTACATGCAGCTGGGAGCTAAGCTGAATTTCGAAGGACGCATCTCAACCTGATCGAGTCAAAGGCTTTTTATAAGGGCGCTTCTGGCAGCCGCCTTATGACTCATATCTGATCATCGAGAACAGCTACGGTCGAAGGGTCAGTTAGGGGATATATTCCAACGCACCTTGTAAACATTCCCTGACGGAGGAAAACGAAGTACCCGGAGAAAAACCACAACGTTCGGCAAAGCGTTGACTGACGCTTTTCACAAATAGAAAAACGCCTGTGGAGGAGGTAGCGAGAACCTTACATGTTGAGGGGCGCCTAAACGGTCTGCTTGTCCCAAACGGTCAGCTCGTCCCACCTATCAGACCATGTTGCGAAAGATAATCCTCGTATTCTGGCACACGTGTTAATTTTTAGACAGTGTTGCAAACATGGCGAATTTAGCCGCTCTTTTTACGATACACAAGCTGATTCAATTTTTTTAACGAATTGCTTGCACGCAAGTATTACTAGCCACTTGTTCGGAATTAGACGGAGGCGATTTTAAAAAGTGCCGAAACGAAATCACCAGAATAATTGACAATTTACTTGATTTGTGACACAAAATAGTTTTTAGTGTTTAATATCATATGACAACATTTACAACTAAATATCCCGGCTGGAAACACAAAATAATAACACTTCGCGTAGCGATATATTTCATGGCGAGACATTATTTAAGACTTAAAAGTCTCAGACCGCAAAATTTACTTTGTATATACTAATCGATATAGTATACCCAGAATTGTGTACGCAGTACTAAAAATTCCTCAAAATTCTATACTTTATTAATTATGACTTATATAATGTCTTTACTTATTTATGAGGACTTATTCTTTACTTATGACTTCTTCTTTACTTATGACTTGTATAAGCCAATTTCCAAAAAAACATCTGTCTACAAAAAATTGTGAGTGCGCCTATACTGTAGTGGTTTGTTTACTCTTTGTTTAAAATAGAAAAACGTGGTCAAAAGAACGAGGACATCGCGTGGCAATTCGAGAGTGTGATTCACGCGTGGAGTTGGGACGAGCTGACATTTTACGAAAGGGAGAATTGCCCTGTCTCTGAAAACGAAGCACCTTATCTCAGAGTTGAAAGGCGCTACCAGAAGTGAAAACTCCCCAGTGTAGAAAACCCTTGAAATTTAATTCAAGATACGAATTTCACGACACAGGATACAAATTACGCGTTTTACTTTGAGTATCTTGGCCTGGGAAAGTCTTGGAAAACCCTTGAAAGTTTGAGTTTTATAGATTTTTATAGGTTGCATTGTGCGAAAAGCCAGCAAGTAATTGCCGAAAACATTTTTCGACAAGATGGGGCAACGTACTTAATCAAACACCTGAGTCTATGATATCTCAAATATTTTTCGTGGATTATTAATTAGGCTGCCCCTTAAAAAAAGGCCTGATCGGCCCATCATATACTACTAGCAAGCAATGACTTGAAATCGTATGTTGTTGAACCTTATCTTCGGTTCAGTGCATGCTATGTAGATTAAAGTACTACCGTTCGATTCAGCGTTTTACCATTTCTTTAGCGAAGTAAATTGTGTTTGTTTACAACGCTATGGGTCCGATTTAGCACCTTTTAAACCCTCTGAATATTGTTTTGTTTACAAATTAAAAAAATATAAACTAATTAAATAATCATTTCGCTATCCTACCTTTGGTCGTAAATAGCACCATTCGACAGGTCTTGGAAAGATCTTTTAAAAGCTGCCAATTTGTTTATATTACGAAATAATTTAGCCCTTTTATGGCAATTCTCGTGAAAATGCCTTCTTGTTGCAGCGTCGGCGCACGCTCAGACAACTTCGGAAGCTAAAATGTCAGGGATCTTTGCATCCTATCGTCTTGAAAGTACTGGCAGTCAATTCCTCGTGATTTCATTGCATAGATGGCGGATTTTCATTGTTTTTTTGCAAGCGACACTAACCTTATATTGTATTTCGTAATTTATATCGCGTGCGGAAATTGAATTTCAACGATTTCCGTCATATGTATGCGAATTTCAAAAAATTGAACTTCTTCTTCAAAGGCAATGAAACTTCCAACAATATTCCCTTTTTCATGAGCTACAACTTTTCTATAACAGTTGCTGGGAAATTCTAAATCCTGTTCTGGCAATCCAGGTTTATATCAATAATAATTGTAAAAGTTTTAGATAATTTATGAACATGAATGCAAATTAACTTGGATGTGTAATATGAACCGGAATCGTTTTAAGAGGCAAGAGATCAGAGGAGTGAAAGCAGAATGGAGCTGCCATTCGAGCTAGCGGACGAGAAGTTGGGGACTGCTACTTACCAGCATTTTTTCGCATCCAAGCAACTTTGGTCACACTAGTAGTAATATACAGGCCGATCAACCCTTATTTTTAGGGGGCCGCAGGGGGCCACACTAATTAGTATGCAAGGGGGCAGCAAACATTAGCATATAGGGGGACGCAGGTGGCCGCAAACGCAATTCTACAAAGTTTTCAAGCATTTATTTAGTAAAGCCTATACAAGTGAGATTTACAAACATTGTCGTTTTGGCGTTAGAAACATAAATATTTTGATGCATTTGTTGCTAATGTAAACTAAAGGTACAATAGTTTAACTCATTAAGGGATTAAGTCAAAAGGCTTGTTTGGGCGAAACAATCATTAAGCTGAACCAGCACAATAGCTAAGCGTCCGTATAAAGTTCCCAAGTCCAAACACAGTCCGTTTCGACAACGAGTAAATATATTCTCGTATCTAATATCACCTTATACGAAACGGCTTAGACAACTAATATAGCGACACTTAACCTAGTAAAATATTATTACCTAATGCGAAGTAATAACAAGCAGAAATATAGCTTTCTAAAACGAGAAGATCGTAAAGTTTAATCGGCATAGCTAAGGTCTTATGGAGAAATACAAATACATGTTTGCGAAGCGAATATATAAACGTAACTCTAAGTCAAAGCTTTCATTTTATTACCAATAATACATTACACTATGTAAAATCCGCGAGACATATATACGAGACATTTAAAAGAGAAAGCTAACATAATTCTATGCGTTGCCATGTCTTGTTAGGTGAAAGCAATTAAATCTAGTTTTGCATAGTACATTTTGTACTTTCAATCATTATACCGGTGATTAACACAGCCAAACAGTCATCTCCCCAAGCATGCGTGAGTGAACACGAACCAGATAACTTTAAGCAAACAGGTTTTACTTTTGTAAGATACTGTATAATATCCTAAGATACTGTATGATATCTTAAGATACTGCATGATATTCTAAGATACTGTATGATATCCTAAAATGATATCTTAAGATACGCTATGATATCCTAAGATACTGTATGATATCCTAAAATGATATCCTAAGATACTGTGTGATATCCTAAAACGATATCTTAAGATACTGTATGATATCCTAAGATACTGTATGATATCCTAAAATGATATTCTAAGATACTGCATGATATCCTAAGATACTGTATGATATCCTTTATTTAATGATATCCTAAGATACTCAATGTAAAAATACATATTTAAGTATGTGTAAAAATAGATATTTTCAAAACAACATATCTGTTGTCTTTGCATGGGCGGGGAGCACCCCAGCAATCTAGCGTATCGGGACTCCCGAGACACAAAAAGTCCCGCAGGGACATATTTCAATATGTCCCGGCGGGACTTTTATCGTAGAGTAGGGTAATGAGGTAGGGTAATGAGGGGTAGGACTCTTTTTACATAGAGTAGGCTATCTTAGGATATCTTCTTAGGATATCATACAGTATCTTAGGATATCATGCAGTATCTGAGGATATCATTTTAGGATATCATACAGTATCTTAGGATATCATACAGTATCTTAAGATATCGTTTTAGAATATCATACAGTATCTTAGGATATCATTTTAGAATATCATACAGTATCTTAGGATATCATACAGTATCTTAAGATATCATTTTAGGATATCATACAGTATCTTAGGATATGATACAGTATCTTAAGATATCGTTTTAGGATATCATACAGTATCTTAGGATATCATTTTAGGATATCATTTTAGGATATCATACAGTATCTTAGGATATCATAGAGTATCATAGGATATCATTTTAGGATATCATACAGTATATCTTAGGATATCATGCAGTATCTTAGGATATCATTTTAGGATATCATACAGTATCTTAGGATATCATACAGTATCTTAAGATATCGTTTTAGGATATCATACAGTATCTTAGGATATCATTTTAGGATATCATACAGTATCTTAGGATATCATAGAGTATCATAGGATATCATTTTAGGATATCATACAGTATATCTTAGGATATCATGCAGTATCTTAGGATATCATTTTAGGATATCATACAGTATCTTAGGATATCATACAGTATCTTAAGATATCGTTTTAGGATATCATACAGTATCTTAGGATATCATTTTAGGATATCATTTTAGGATATCATTTTAGGATATCATACAGTATCTTAGGATATCATAGAGTATCATAGGATATCATTTTAGGATATCATACAGTATATCTTAGGATATCATGCAGTATCTTAGGATATAATTTTAGGATATCATACAGTATCTTAGGATATCATACAGTATCTTAAGATATCGTTTTAGGATATCATACAGTATCTTAGGATATCATTTTAGGATATCATTTTAGGATATCATACAGTATCTTAGGATATCATAGAGTATCATAGGATATCATTTTAGGATATCATACAGTATATCTTAGGATATCATGCAGTATCTTAGGATATCATTTTAGGATATCATACAGTATCTTAGGATATCATACAGTATCTTAAGATATCGTTTTAGGATATCATACAGTATCTTAGGATATCATTTTAGGATATCATACAGTATCTTAGGATATCATAGAGTGTCTTAAGATATCATTTTAGGATATCATACAGTATCTTAGGATATTATACAGTATCTTACAAAAGTAAAACCTGTTTGCTTAAAGTTATCTGGTTCGTGTTCGTCTGGGGAGATGACTGTTTGGCTGTGTTAATCACCGGTTTAATGATTGAAACTACAAAATGTACTATGCAAAACTAGATTTAATTGCTTTCACCTAACAAGACATGGCAACGCATAGAATTATGTTAGCTTTCTCTTTTAAATTTCTCGTATATATGTCTCGCGGATTTTACATAGTGTAATGTTAAATGTATTATTGGTAATAAAATGAAAGCTTTGACTTAGAGTTACGTTTATATATTCGCTTCGCAAACATGTATTTGTATTTCTCTATAAGACCTTAGCTACGCCGATTAAACTTTACGATCTTCTCGTTTTAGAAAGCTATATTTCTGCTTGTTATTACTTCGCATAATGTAATAATATTTTACTAGGTTAAGTGTCGCTATATTAGTTGTCTAAGCTGTTTGGTATAAGGTGATATTAGATACGAGAATATATTTACTCGTTGTCGAAACGGACTGTGTTTGGAACACGACGCTTGGGAACTTTATACGGACGCTTAGCTATTGTGCTGGTTCAGGTTAATGATTGTTTCGCCCAAACAAGCCTTTTGACTTAATCCCTTAATGAGTTAAGCTATTGTACCTTTAGTTTACATTAGCAACAAATGCATCAAAATATTTATGTTTCTAACGCCAAAACGACAATGTTTGTAAATCTCACTTGTATAGGCTTTACTAAATAAACGCTTGAAAACTTTGTAGAATTGCATATCGTTAATGTTTATACAATACATCATTAATGTTTATGTTAATGATGAGTTGCGTTCACGGCCTCCTGCGACCCCCTATATGCTAATGTTTGCGACCCTCTTGCATAATAATTAGTGTGGCCCCCTGCGGCCCCCTAAAAATAAGGGCTGATCGGCCTGTATATTACTACTCACACTGCTTCTTTTGGTGATTTTTATTTGATTCTAGCTCCTCTCCAGAAGACAGGGTCTTAGCCAGGATAAGGAATTTGGGCGTCCAAATTTGGTATATTTGACTTACAACTTAATTTTTGCGCGAGGATGGTACAGTATAAAGACATACTCTCTGGCAGCATATTATTACTCTATATTTTTGATGGCTTATTAATAAGAGGACGAAGTCACAGATAAGATTCAGTTACAAACTTGCATGATCTATTCACATTCCAATGTTGGCCAAACAAGCTATTTGACTGGAATTGCCTCGAATTTGACTGTCAATGATTAGTGTAGACAAAGAGAGTTCCTAGAAAATGATAGGAATCAATGACAAGACATTAGACTGCAGACTGTAGAAGACCTATTGTACATGATCGCTACAGGTCTGCACTATTTTGCGAAGTAGAGTTTTTTATAAAGGTGTCAATATGATAATCAGCCGTCCAAAAGCCGCCATTTTCAAGTGACCGTCCAAATTCTAAGATCATCGTCCATACGACGGCTGGTAGGCAGGCTGGCTATGACCATGCCAGATGAACTTCTCGTCCTCGAAAGTCTTCAATTTCTGAACCATATAACAATTATATAATTGTGTAAAAAAAAGTTATATACAATAATTTTTATCACAATTAACTACCATATGTTCTATGTCCTGTATGTTCAATCCCAACACCTATGTAATTAATTAGTTATACTTAATTTCACCATGGATCCACACATTTATACTTTTGTAAAAATATCATTAGTAAAACAAATTGTTGTATAATTTTCTCCTTGTGTACAGACACCTACACATTTACCAATTATGGCGACTTTTACAAGAAATAATTTTACTTCTATCCCTGACATCATCAACCTAAGACTTTTAACTTCTTGATATAAACCAAAACACACTTATTCAATATATAAATCCACATTTTTAACTTCGCACACAAAATACATAACCGAGTCAAATAATTGCCAATCTACAAACACTATACATGAAGTACATCTTAGGGTTATCTGACTAGTTTAACATTTAGTTAATTCAGATAACCTGTGTCATTTCGGTTTATCAATTCAATTATTATTATATATTATCTTGTATTTTCTATTTGATGACGCCAAATAAAGTATTGTTATTGTTGTTAAGGCCCGTTTACACTAGCAATTTTTGCTGCGATTTTAGATGCGATTTTTTCTGATGGCGTGATGGCAACATGAACTCGCTAATGTAAACAGCCTGCGATTTAGGTGCGATTTCAGTGCAAATCTAGTGCGACAAAGTGCAAACATTTCGATCATGATCGAAATTTATCGCACCTCGCTGCGATTTTACAAAAAATGTAAACAAATTACGACTGTATCACCCCTTCAAAGTAAGTTTTGTCTGGGGAAAAATGGCGGAAAAATAAAAAAAGCAGAAGATATCATCAAAACAATGGGAAATTGAGGAGGAAGAAATGCTAATTGAGTTGTGGCAGAGTTATGACTGCCATTTCAAAACAAATAGTGCTGACTTCAAGCGTGTTGACAAAAGGCAGGCAGCTCGAGAAGAAATAAGACAAACATTGGAAACGGAGCTTGAAATCTCATTCACTGGTAAAATAAATAATATTTTAAAATATAAGCATATAAAACAAGGAATAATAAGACAAAATACCTTTCATCATGTAGAAAATAATAGCAATACATTTTTAAAGTTTTGATTGAGCATAAATTTGATCTATTAAACCTTCATGCAGTCTTGCCAATTGCTGTTGCCTTTGTCACTTTGACCATGGCATATAAGATCGAAAATCATTAATCCAGGATTAAATTATTTTTCCTTGCCAAATTTGTCTCTGCAACTAAGGATTAAAACTTCCAACAGTCAAACTGAGAAGAAACATTCCAAAAAGTCGTCCTCCTGAGTCATGACAGTACACAATTTATAGCCATACCAAACCAATTCATAACTACATTAAACAAATAAACATGGAATATTTTCCAATGAATTAAGTAAGTACCAACTTCTGTGCCTTCTTTTCCATTATTCGTTAAAGATGAAAGTATTAAAGCCAAGCTAAGAAATTTGCGGACCCAATATGGCAAAGAACTGGGTAAAGTACGGGCATCAGTGCTAGTGGCGCTGGGACAAACAGTATCTATGAACCATCATGGAGATTCTACACATCGCTTCATTTTCTTCGTGATAGCATTACACCGGTTAAAACTAGACCTACATACTTGTTACTTGTCCTGCTTCTCAAACCATGGCAACAAATGAGGAGGTAACCACCCGTGACCAAGTCGTTATTGACGATGCCGATGTACATGAGGAAACCGAAGACGAAGTGTTACGTGCGTCCCGAATGAAATTGATTTGGCCGCTTTTGCTTCTTTTCACTCGCAACAAAAGAATGCGAAACCAGTTACTTTTCAACTATATATTTTCAACTGAATATTACTTTATCTTAGCAATTAGCGTCTCTATAACTTTAAATATATATCATTCTTAATGGTTCCAACTTATCTGATCTGAGCACAACTCTTTAACTCTCGACAATTCTTTAACTTTATTCTTTGACTTTGTAACTTTGGTAATTCTTTCAGTTGTAATACTTTCGTTTATGATTCAATATCTTCTTTGGTATAATATGTCTTTCTTAATAGCAGTGATGCTATTCAGGCTAACGCCTTATGAATAATGCATGAATTGCCTTGTTGTGCTCAGACTTTTATACATTTTGTTAGGGGAAGAGACTACAAAACTTTGACTTATTTCCCCTACGCAATACAGTATGATAAAGCATGTTCCAGCAACAACAAATCGACCAACGCCAAGCTACGTCCGTTTACGTTAGTTTGCGGGACGAGGCGTTTTCCTGTTATTGTTTTTAAATCTCTAAAACTATTTGCTTACTCATGCATGTAAGGCTAATTAAGGTCTCTGCTATATGGATATAATATATACGAAACATTACATGATTATGTTATCATGTAACACGAAGCTATAAACATCTCGAGAGTCTTCGATAGCTTGAATAAGTTGCAAAACGACCTTAACAAGTCCGCCAAATCCAAGCTCAAAGTGAGACAACAAATGGAAAACATTGTTTTAAAAAAATCGTTGACTGTTCTTGATCGCCTAGGGAGCAAGAGAAAAAGTCCAGAGTCGGAAAATGATGCCGATGGAATCTTCGGTATGCATGTTGCCCATTCGTTGAGGCAAATTGAAGATCGCCGAAGTAAAGAGCTCGTAAAGCTAAAAATCCAACAGCTACTTTATAACGCTGAGTTTGGCTCTTTCAGTCAAGAACCCGCACTGCCATCGAGTTCATGGGCGTCTGATACAAGTCAAAGACTAATGTATTAACTTGACAGTGAATTATTATGAATATAATGTTTACCATTGAATTTAATGGTTGTATATTGTTTTTAATGTCATTGTGAATTCAAACAGTAAATTTAAATAAAATGAATCGGGAATGAGAAAAAAATGTTTGGATCATACCTTGCTGCAATATTCTCTTGATTTCGAATGTTATAACTGAACAGAACTGATATACCCGTTTAGACATAAATCATTTGAAAGCCACAAATTTCGTGCAAACCTTTCAAGTCCACGATCACATTATTTGTAAACCCGGAACAAAATGGCTTAAAAGTTGAACAAACCGTTTTGCAAATTCAACCAATCACAATGTGGAAGCCATCGATCCACCATGTTTATACAAGTGCAAAACTCGTAAACAACTTGATTAGAACAAAAAGACAAGTTCAAGTTATCGAATATGATTGGATAACAAATTAAGAACACAGTTGAAAAACTAATTATTCTGCATGTATAATTATATTGTACACAAATGCTGTACGTTGAATAACTGTCCAACGAGTTCGCGAGTGTTGTTCAAGTGTACATCATGATCAAGAAACAAATAACTACTTCATAAAATTATGCTAAAAGTGTTTTCCATTGCCATGGAACTTGCCCTGGTCCATTCAACCTCGATTCCAGGGCTTTTCGAGGGGGCCGGGGGTGGAGGGGAAAAGGCCCTGGCGTCGGCTGGTGAATTCTGTCTTATGATTGGCTTGAAAATTTATGCAACTTTGAGAATAATTTATCCAAAATTGAATTTTATTTAATATGCATATTCATGATGGCGGAAGAATACCTGCCAGTACAGTAGCATATCTAGTGTTAGACGCTCGTGTTATGAGTTGTTGTTGCCTTTCGCTTAAAAGAGATTGAGCCGCTTCCAGCGTATTATTAAACGAACACCCAGCTTCTGAAGATTGTTTAGGCAAAATATTAACAGCTTGCCTATTTCCACTTTGACTTTGTGTGTTTGAGGATGCTACAGTTTCGACGGTCACGTAAGCCTCGGTTGTTGTTATTGTTGTAAACAATTGCTTTGCCGAACTTAATTGTGACTGATTTATTTGATGAGCGCGCTTCGAAGGCTGTTGTGTTGGCGACTGTAACATGCATCTTTTAACAGAGAATTCATCGGGAGGTTTTTCCTTCAAAGATTGAGCTTTAAAAATGAAATCTTCCATCTTATTTATGAACGCGACGTACTGCCTACATAGAACTTTCGAGTTGCCATCGCCTTCAGAAACTTCTACACCGCACGTTTCTTTATCTTCACACAACGATTTATTGATATATCAGCTTTGCTAAAGAAGCGTACCATATGACGCGTGTCTTGATAACCACCACAGAGTCTACAAACTGGGTTTCTAGTTGTAATTTTAGTCGGTGTGACTTTGTCACCCCTTTGTGCAGAACACTGTCCGACTGTCGTCAATTCAATTAAAAAGCTGATCTGTAAAGATATGAGGAAGTCTTGCGAGAAATTATGCAGGCGTTCACAAGGATCAGTTTTATTTGGAAAAGATTATGAGAGCTTACAAGAAATCGACTTCAAGAAATCTGGAACGAACTAAAAACAATATTATGCAAGTATAATTATGCAAATTAGGAAATTTATGCAAAATTGAAGTATAATTAAAATTTTAAAACACCCACTATATCTGGGTGTTTTTATGTCACGTGACCGGCCGACGCCAGGGCCTTTCCCCTCCCCCTCGAAATACCCTGGGTTCCAGGTTGTGGTCCATTAACATACTGGGACAAGTAGTCTCTAATCTTACTGGCACTCTTGGGGTGGTTGGAACCAGTTGAAGCAAAGCTTCTGAAAACATCGGAACTACCTGACACTTGTCTCCAATCACCATCTACGATTTCACCTTGGTCTCGTTCGGATGATCTAGAGATCCAAGGGGGGCATAGATTCCAGGACATTTTCGTAAAAGCAAATTGTGTAGCACCAATGCTGCATGAACAATAGCCCCTGCGTTTTCTGGTTTGACACAGAGGGTCCTAACTCTCCTTGCCCGTGATAAACGATAATTGAAAATGCGCTGTTCCTCTGTCAAGCCTCGTTTGGGGTACGGCTTCATCAAATTTGGAGTGAACGCAAATGCATCGTCACCGACGAAATAATGTGGTATTTGGCAACAACTATCTTCGTCTACATAGCCAATATATTCCGTAATTGTTAGAAGGGGTTCCAGGTTTGGTATGTCCAAGGTGTTCGCATCTAGAGCACGATAAAAATTGGTGTTTCGCCATAATGATCGATAATGATCGATAATGTACCTTTATTAATGCGAAATTGGTACTGCAGGCTTGTGTATGATTCACCAGTGGCCAGAAAGCGAAGGGAAACTGCCAGCTGTTCAGCAGGACTAATTGCATTTCGAAAACGAGTGTCTTTCTTTTGTAAAGTCTGCTGCACTTTGCCCAAAAGCTCTTCGAATACTGGAAGATTCAAACGTAAGTAATTTTTTAAACTACGGGGATCTTTTTCGAGATCTTTCATCAATTTATGAAACGCTGCGTCCGACTCTCTGGTTGTAGCCCATGGCCTTATCCAGAATTTTCTTTCCCTTCGCTTTTTTCGCCGAGAGCGAACTAAAAACACACCCAATAAAGCCGTAGCAGCGATTTCAGCTTCGTTTTCTTCCGCCATATTACGAATAAATAATAAACCTTTAACGTTCTACATAATTTTAAGCTTATATTATGTAAAACAATTTTTAAAAGCTGTCAGAAAGATTTGCCACTCACGAAAGATGCCAAATCGTACCATGATCGCACTAGAATTGCACTGAAATCGCACCTAAATCGCAGGCTGTTTACATTAGCGATTTCATGTCGCAATCACGCCATCAGAAAAAAATCGCACCTAAAATCGCAGCAAAAATTGCTAGTGTAAACGGGTCTTTACATACACAATCGCATCCCCCCATCACAATCCATATCCTCTCTTCACCCCCATTACACACATGTTACAATTACAATTACAGTCCCAATACGCATGACCGAACACACGCAATTTATACAAACGCGACTTCAGCATTCGCCTCTTTCTGCCACGGTAGTCGCAGCAAGACTGTTCTCCTATATTTACAAATATTGCTCCAAAGCTACACCGTTAACTCAACCCAAATACTCAGAAATGGCCCGACGCATTGGACTCTGCAAAAACAACAGCGAGTTTGGTATGACACTATAACTTTTATATTATACATATATTATTCCTTTTAGGCTTGCCCTTCGACCTAGTCTTTAATCATGTACTTTAAAGACGATCTTTTACGCAATAATTTAATATTCCGCCTGTTTTTCTGCTATTGGCCAACATTTTTATGAAGAAGCTAATTTAATTTGCGCATTCGTGCGGAAAACATATTATGTTGTGGTTTTCGAGCAGTTACGGGTCCAGGTCTACTTGGAAAACATATTATGTTTTCCAAACATAATATGTTTACATAACATAAACATAACATAACATAACATAACATAACATAACATAACATAACATAACATAACATAACATAACATAACATAACATAACATAATATAACATAACATAACATAACATAACATAACATAACAGGAAAACATAACATAACAGGAAAACATATTATGTTGTGGTTTTCGAGCAGTTACGGGTTAAGGTCTCTTTCATTCGGCAGTCAATTAAAAGCTGTCCGAAAACTAGCAGGCAGAATCTGCATATTTTTTCTGCCCACTTTTCCATTACTAAAATTATTTTACTCGATTACTAAACTGTGCAAGGTTTCTTAAAATTTTCTTTTTCTATGTTTAGGATTTGAAATCATATTCTAAACTTGGTGCTTCAAAATGGCGGACCAAAAAGAAAGCCGCCCACGTAGCCAATTGAAAGTAAGCTGTCAATATATAGATTTGTTTTCGCACATGCCTTTCTAAGTGATAAAAATGAAAAATTTGCAGGTTTATAAAATGACAGCTATACAACTCATATGTGTCGGAAATTTTCCAGCTAGTTTCTTCCACAATTTTTTGCACTCAACGTAAATTACTTCAGAGAACAACATTTCGTTGTATGGCGTGCGTGTGTTGCAAATACGTCATTTCATTTAAAAAGTTGTCTTTAAAATGAGGCTTTCTCACAAAGTTCAATTTTTTAAACAAATACAGGCAAATGCGTTTAGTTTGCAAAAAAGACAGATACCAGTGGTATGAATATTTTTTTCACTTTGGTTGTGCTTTGGGCCTCCGGCTTCAACATTAAACGCCCTTGACTAATATTCTTTCAAGTTAAAAGTCACAGAATAGTAAAATACTAAGGGTGTATAAAAAAAACTGGACAAATTTGAAATTGCACTCAACTTCGCGAAGCGGCTCCAGGTACGAAGCTTTTGATTAATATAGAACAAATTGAGGGTTGCTTCGCGTGTGCCTAAAGGATATAAACAAAATATCGACGTTTCGAGCTAAAGCCCTTCGTCAGGAGAAATAAGTAGACAGATAAACACATTACATCAGCTTTTATAGCAACGCTATAGAAGCTGTCACGTGAACAAAATATTAACCAATGAAAATAAAGTAGTCATAACAATCATAACAAAATATAATTAATATGTAAGGATATAGCCTGCGTGCAGGTTTCGGCCCGATTTTAGGGTCGAAGGCCTGCGCACAGGCGTTACACTTACCAAAGCGCTATAAATGTTGTACAAGGGAAGGGAAGAGGGGATATAGAGGAAAGTATATAAGAAGTATTTAAGAGAAAAGAATTAGCTAGATGAAGGAGAGGCGCTCATTGATACCATCAGGCTGAATGGTGCCAAGTTTAAAAATGAGACGCTTTTCTTGCTTCCGACGGGTATCATTGCCACCAATAATGGGATGAATGGCGCATATTTTCATATCAGAAAAGGAGTGGTTGGCACTGTTGAAGTGCCTAGCAACCGGTTTGTTGTGCACATTGTTCTTAACATCACTCAAGTGCTCAGCAAACCTATCGCCTAAACGTCTTCCAGTCTCTTCGATGTAGAGCAAGCCACATTTGCTGCAAGAGATGCAGTAAACGAGGTTGGAGGAGATGCACGTGAAACTGTGCTTGATGACAAACTGAGATTTTGGAGCCGAAATACAGGTGGCGAGGTTAAATGCTTACAAGTGTAGCACTTAGCACGACCACAGAAAACAGTGCCAGCTGGTGACACAGAGTTCTGTCGCAGTGAGCTGTGCACTAGGGTTTCCCGGATGTTTTTACTGTGTCGAAAAGAGACTAGTGGGGTCTCGGAGAAAATGGAAGACGTTGCAGGGTCATTTTTAAGTAGATTAAAGTTCCGGCAAATGATGTCCCTTACTTTAAAATTGAAGGGATGAAAGGTTAAAACTAAAAGTACTTTTTGATTATAAATTGAAACCGAAGGTTCTCTTAAGGTGTCTGAACGGGGTATAAGGGAGGCTTGTTAAGGGCAGTATCTAAAAGGTGGGAAGGATAACCACGATTCACAAGAAAGCTTCTCATTTCTGAACATTTGGCATCGAAGTCGTCGTTTTCACTGCAGAGGCGACGAAGACGTAAGAATTGAGAGTAAAGGATAGCAGTTTTAGTGTGCTTAGGATGACAGGATGAGAAGAGAAGATAGCTGTGGCAGTCAGTAGGCTTGTAAAAGACAGATGTGATTAGTCTATTACCATTGATAGAAATGAGAATGTCTAGGAATGATACACTGGTCTCACTGATCTCCCATGTGAACTGAAGTGCTGGATGGAAATCATTAACAAAGTTAATGAAGCAATTCAGATCAGCACGCGAGCATGATGCAGTGCCTAAGCAATCATCAATGAACCAGCGATAGAAGTCAGGTGAGGGACCAGTGCGTTGTTCGAAGATTTGTTTTTCCACATAACCAACAAACAAAGTTGGCATAGTTGGGTCCCATTTTGGTACCCACAGCCACACCACTTATTTGTTGGTAATGCTCACCATCAAACGAGAAATTGTTCAAGGTGAGCACTAACTTTGCCAAGCGTACCAAGGTGGTGGTAGATGGATCCTGAATTACCCTTTGGTCTAAAAAGTATTTTAGTGCTTGAAGGCCGTCTTGATGCGGGATGACAGTGTAAAGTGATTTGACATCCATGATGAAAATGAATTTGTGTGGACCCTGAAAATTGATGTTGTCAAAAATTTTCAGGGCATGCTTGGTGTCCTTGATATAAGAAGGCAAGTTCTTAACCAAGGGCGCCATGATGTGATCGAGGTAGCTAGAGAGGAGTTCAGTGGGGCAACCACAAGCTGACACGATTGGTCTGCCCCGGTTGTCGGGTTTATGAATTTTGGGTAGGAAATATATGACTGGTGTGCATGGAGTGGTGACTAGGAGATTGCCTGCCGTTGCAGGTAATTCCCCAGTCGTGATGAGATGGTTGATGGGTGGAACGGATTGTGGATGTTGTGTTTGGATGTCAAATCAGTATCAACCCTGCTATAAAACGAGGTGTTACCCAGTTGTTTGTGAGCCTCTTGACGGTACAAGTCGGCCCTCCAGACGACTAGGGCAACCCCCTGTCAGCAGGCTTGATCACAATATCATTCCGTGTACGCAAAAACCTTACAGCACTAAATTCGGCTAAACTAAGATTAGGGGACCTTTTAGGCCTGAAACGGCCGGGGGAGCTGATCTATGTCATGTCGACATTGCGAATGAATAGATCAAGGGAGCGTAGCTATAAAAGCTGATGTAATGTGTTTATCTGTCTACTAATTTCTCCTAGCTCGAAACGTCGAGATTTTGTTTATATCTCTTAGGCACACGCGAAGCAACCCTCAATTTGTTCTATATGTCCGTGGCCGACGCTGAATTAAAGTCTTTTGATTAATATAGATTGTTTCGGTATTTATAATGTAGAATAAACGAAAAAATTCTGAAAGTTAAATTTTCAGAACCCAGGGTCTTGTCCAACAGATCAAAAATGGCTTGCGCACGAAATTTGAATGCTTAAAATTTATTTTGAGTTAGTGGGTGGAAAATTTTTTGGGTGTTGCATTGCTGTTCAAAATTTCAGAAAATTTGCTTAAGCTCTTCAAAACGTCGCGCAAACTTTCATTAAAAAAATTACAGCATTGTGCATGCTTAATTTACGCCTTTACCTAATTTTCATACTGCTATTTCGCTTTTGCTCCCAAGAGACAATATGCAAATTAGGTAAAGGCCTAAATTAAGCATGCACAACGCTGATATTTTTTTTTAATGAAAGTTTGCGCGACGATTTGAAGGGCTTACACTTAAGCAAATTTTCTGAAATTTTGAACAGCAATGCAACACCCAACACATTTTCCACCCACTAACTCCAAATAACTTTTAAGCATTCAAATTTCAAATATGCCACGATCTGTTGGACAAGACACCCCCCTGGGTTTTGAAAATGTAACTTTCAGAATTTTTTCGTTTATTCTGCATTATAAATACCCAAACAATCAATATTAATAAAAAACTTCGTATCTGGAGCCGCTTCGCGAAGTTGAGAGCAATTTCAAATTTGTCCAGTTTTTTTATACACCCTGCATACATGCATACTAAAGGTCATTCTGCCTTCCTTACAGACGTCGTTAAGACTCAAAATTTGAGATTTGGGAGGCAAGCTACAGTAGTAGACAGTCCCTACAGGCAATTTTTTTGCAGCATGCTTTGGTACGGTCGGTAAAACGCGGATTCGGTCGGTAATGTACGGAGCCGTCGGTAAAATCATCGATATATAAATATATAATATTAACGTGTAAAAAAACATTAAAACATGAAGCTATATAAACGGAGGATGTCGTATGTGTATAATCTTATGGGGGGAGGGGCACGACCACGTGTTTGTCGGTAAATATCAGACGTCACACCCCCCGATCAAAATGGTCACGCTACGCCCCTGATTCCAAGACACTACTTATTTTACTTGTCAAGGGAAGGTCCTCATACCTTAATGGGTTAATTAATATAATTCTGTGCATTCTTTACCATTCACGAAACTTCAAGTAGCGACTTCAACCATTTGGTGGTTTTAAATTACCTCAAAAGAGCCAAATTGTCCAACAGCTTCTAAGCACCAACATTTAATGGCATTTGTCACCAACAAGGAAATATGAACAGCCAACAGAACTTACAAGACAACCAATTACAGTACAGTACAGTACAGTATAGTAGATAATGAGTGTGTGAAGTGCAGCATTGCATGATTATTTCTGGTTTATATGTTGTTGAACTGATTATTAGTGAGGTCTACTGCATGAAATCCAATTGGACCTGATTGGAGCATTTTACAAAAGAAATCACTTCCAGGTTACTCTTGACATTATGCGGGTGGGAAAGTGATCTATTTTCACACTTGCTGGACCATGGAAGATAGGAGTATTACAAGGGAGGAGAGCAGCTCACCAGCATTCACAAGGGCTCTTTAATCTGGCGAGAGAAGACCATGGGCATGGTACAGGGTAATGACTGTCACTGTACGCCAACTTCTTCATAGTTGACAGTTTATCCAATTACTATTTTTAGAACTAACTTTCTTACAGCATTGTAGTGCGACGAAAGTTAGCCACCTATTCATGTTCATATAACCACAAAATATTTCTCTACTTTGCAAAGGGAACAGAAAACTTTAATAGTGTTTAATGATACAGTCACTTTCATGAGCCACTTCCTATAATATGAAAATTCTCTGCCATTGCAGCAGCCAGCACCCATGCATGACATGTCTTCGTTGTTTTCTGATTTTAAAGTTCTTGGCTCTATATAATGAAAAATGTCAATTATGAGAAATTTTATACTAGAAGGTTCAATTTGGCAAGTAGACATAAACAAACACCATTCACTGTCTATACTAGTCTCAGATTTGACTGGATTTCAGGTTTTCCGCATTAAAACCACTGAAAACAGTTATAATATGAATTATACAAGGCTTGTTTTAGAAAATAACCCTCTTATATATTACTTAAATGAATTTTCGGTCAAGAACAAAAACCAAAACTCCAATCAGAATAAAAAAATGCTATATAGATAAGCTTTTGTTGCTAATGTTCATAGCAGAACATAACATGAGAACAACACCGACTATTCGATACTTTTCCGCTTGATTGAGAAACACAAATACTTAAAATAAATTGCTTACCTTTAGTTTAATCCATTCGGTTTAAAATTCTATCCAGCCAAAATATTTGGTTAGTGAAAATGCTATCATCAAATACTACTTGCCAGAGTGTTTGGCCGAAATATAGAGTTCCCATATGCAATTTGTCAAACATCTTTAGCGCGATTTTTTAACGAAATCTACAAATAAATATCTCCAAAAGAAAGAAAATATCTTGTTCTATTTATCACAGGACCAACGATTTAGTCCATCGCTTGGAAATGCCTCAAAATTGCGAATAACCAGCCTCGCTGACTCATTTCACAATATAACTCCATATTGGTTTCACTGCAAAGTGGTAACCGGAAGTACATTTGCGCCGATTGAATTCGCTTCATTTTTGTATTCTATAGAAGCTCTATCCAGTCTACTATTAGATCAGTGCTAATAACCAAACTCACCACTTGTAATAGTCAAAGTAGATAAATATAAAGTTTATTAATATAAATCGAAATATTAACAATACATCAAACAATAAACAAAATAATATAGTTTTGTAAGACGGAATTGTCTTTTGCTCTAGCGGCCATTGTTCGAGTCTTCGTGCTCTCTCTCTCTGCCTGTTCGCAGGTCACGTTTCCCTAAAATCCTATTACATTACATTCCTTGTTGAAAAAGAGAACATATGTTCGGTATGTTCGATAATATTAAACGTATTTAACTAACAAGGAAAACAATTGTTCTCGTAACAAACGCAAAATAATTTTAAGTCTTTAACTTGCTTTTTAGCAGTCTTTCCAATCTTGTACTTATCATCTTACTCCATCGGACATAAAACTCAATTTCATTGTACAAGTTCAGTTGCTGTTTCATCTTCTACTTTAATTGGTCTTACGGCTTTGTTCCACTGTTTCTTCTTCGATTTTCTATCCCAAAGTTCTACCTCATATAATCTTCGTCTTCGTAGTAGTTTGCAACCCTTGCAATACCATAGCGTCCTTCTAGACGGACTAAATGGTATTTCACTGGTTAATCGGCGTCTGACAGATTTAAAGAGGTTTTTCCACCGGTTACATCTGGTATATCAAACTGTATTGATGGTGTGCGGATCGGCAATTGACGAATTCCACCATTATCTTTTTAAACCCTGGATTTTTTTGCGTAAAGGTATTTCCACGCTTCTCCGGTTGACGACTTATGGTCTTTTTGTGATTTCAACCAACCATAGAGTTCTTCGATCATAATTCTTATCACGAATATTTCCAAGTTTTTCGAAGACAATAAACGAACGATTTTCTAACTGCGCATTCAGATAAGACGGTGGGTTTTCGGGTGGAGTGTTCTCTCCAGCTTCCCTTGGATTGGTTTGTTCGGGATTGGATTCGTTGACAGACCATGGTTAAACTTGGACCAATTTTTCCATATTGGTTGGGTCGAGTAGTTTCCCAGTTTCGATATATTCCATTCGATAATTGTCACGATTTTGCATTCGTTCTACAATGCGATACCGGCCAGTCCATCGGGCTGGCCATTTGGCTAATATACCTGTTTTACTGCTTCGCTGGGTGCCAGGGGTCATCCTAAGAAAAATTTAGAACTGCCCATTTGGACGGCGGAACAGCCAATGGGCCGCGAATTCCATCGCTTGGGCGGGGGAAGCTGGCTAGCCTGGCTTCCAGCAATGTCACAGGGTTATCCCAAAGATAGAAATTTTGAGGAATTTGTTAAAATGTAAAAAGTATTTGAAAGTATATATATGATCATAATGACCAACCCAAACAATATATTAAATATTGAATGTTTAGACATTTTTCGGGCTTGTGCATTCAACATGTTCTCGCCAAAACTCAATTTTTAGAAATGCCCATTTTAGGTTTTAGAACTACCCATTTTACAATTAGAGCTGCCCATTTTGGAAAATGGGAGGCCTTAGGATGACCCTTGCTGGGTGCGACGAACCACAACAAGGTCTTGATTTAAATCCAAAGGGTTGATTTAAATATTAGAAAGATTCCGGTGTTTTGCTGAAAATATAATATTAATACTTTATCCAATAAGATGCTAATCGTTTCATATACAAACGTTATGCACATAGTGATAATTGCGTTTTCTATTAAATATGCACTGTAGTACTCTACCGGCGTGTGCATACATTTAACAAATAGACGCTGCTAGGACCGGTACTGGCTAAAAATGGTATTGTTCAGCACTGCAACATTGCTTTTCCCACTTGCTATATCTTTGTCCTTCGTGTCTGATCGCTGCTCGCAGCCTTTAAAATATCTTCATCGCAACAGAACAGACCTGTAATGCACTCTTGTTGTTCTAGTCTTAACGGTCGGTTTACAGTTCGCGCGAATTGGTCACGCGAAGGAGCGAATTTGTCACTGAGCATGCGCGAGGGTTATTTATGGCAAATTTCGTCATTCTACTTGATTCGCAGCGACTGGCGAAAGAGTTGAAAATTTTCAACTTTTTCCCCAGTCGCCAGCGAACGAATTAAAGTTTAGCCAATCAAGAGCCAGGATTTTTGCAAGTTTGCAAATTTTCGAGGGAATTTTAAAATGTGTAAACCCGATTCGCTATATTCGCGCGAATAATTCTCCAGTTCGCGCGACGTATTCGCGCGAACTGTAAACCGGCCTTAACGGTTACTCTAGCATTATGCCTTAAAGTAAAAAAGTTCTCGAAATATCAATTCAATTTCTGACGCTAATTCAAACATTCCAACGAGAGAAACCGGAAGTATATTTGTTATGCACTGACCAATCAGAGTTCCATACAAAATTTTGGTATAAACTTCTTCATAGTTGACAGTTTATCCAATTACTATTTTTAGAACTAACTTTTTTACAGCATTGTAGTGCGACGAAAGTTAGCCACCTATTCATGTTCATATAACCACAAAATATTTCTCTACTTTGCAAAGGGAACAGAAAACTTTAATAGTGTTTACTGATACAGTCACTTTCATGAGCCACTTCCTATAATATGAAAATTCTCTGCCATTGCAGCAGCCAGCACCCATGCATGACATGTCTTCGTTGTTTTCTGATTTTAAAGTTCTTGGCTCTATATAATGAAAAATGTCAATTATGAGAAATTTTATACTAGAAGGTTCAATTTGGTTCAAAATTTTCAACTTTTTCCCCAGTCGCCAGCGAACGAATTAAAGTTTAGCCAATCAAGAGCCAGGATTTTTGCAAGTTTGCAAATTTTCGAGCGAATTTTAAAATGTGTAAACCCGATTCGCTATATTCGCGCGAATAATTCTCCAGTTCGCGCGACGTATTCGCGCGAACTGTAAACCGGCCTTAACGGTTACTCTAGCATTATGCCTTAAAGTAAAAAAGTTCTCGAAATATCAATTCAATTTCTGACGCTAATTCAAACATTCCAACGAGAGAAACCGGAAGTATATTTGTTATGCACTGACCAATCAGAGTTCCATACAAAATTTTGGTATGAGCGTCTTGCGACACATGCGATTCAACAAGCTTTTGTATGTAGTAGTAGTAGTAAAACTTTATTTAAAAGTCACACGCTAGCCTCACAACTTTTTAGCTGGGGTTTCCACGAGGGGCGTGTGAATAACATATTTAAGAACATAATATTATACAATTATATACATTACATACATATTATATAGTACAATGAACCACATCTACGATACGCTATACTGAACACAAGTATGACAAATAAGGCACGCAATAAATTTAAAAATTGAATTACAGAAGAATAGAAATTAATTTAGAAAAAAAAAAATTTAGGAGGTATGAGCACGAATTCCGTTTTTGAATATTGTCAATGTATCCGAATTACGCACATCTGCAGGTAGGGAATTCCAAACTCTAGCTCCATCGTATGAGAAACTTTTCTTTAACTTTTCAGTTTTTGGTTGAGGCAACTGCAGCGAGGTAGAAGAGCCCCTGAGGTCGTATTGAGTAATATTTCTCTTTTGTTCAAACAGTTCCGCAAGCGAGCTCGGAGCCAGGTTATTTAAAACCTTGTACATTGTTTTTGCTTTGGACTTGGCTCGTCGAGTCTCAAGAGTTTCCCATCCTAACGCTTTTATTGCTTCTGGTCCAGAAATATCATTTCCAACGTTCATTATGACTCTAGCAGCTCTATTTTGGAGTTTTTGAAGCCTGTTTGAAAGTCCGACACGCAAGGTATCCCATACCTCACTGCAATAATCAAAATGAGGATTAATTAAGGCATTCTAGATAGAAATCAAAGTGTCTCGATCAACGAAATCACGAATTTTCCTGATAGCTCCTATTCCCGAGGTAACTTTTTTAGCCACTTTATCAATGTGTCTATTCCAAGATAATTTATCATCAAGTTCTACTCCAAGTACGGTAGCGTTACAGACTTGTTTAATTTTTTTATGATTAATTTTGAGATCTGGCTGTGTGACAAGGTTGTTTAGTTTATGAGCTGAACCTATGAGTATAAATTCTGTTTTTGTAACATTAAGGCTCAGTTTATTGGCCAAAAGCCACTCATTTATGCATGCAAGATCACTATTCATGTTGAACTCAATTTCCTGAATACTTTCACCAGCTACTGTAAGATTAGTATCGTCGGCAAACAGCCGAGGAGTAGCCTGATTTAAACATTCTGGAAGATCATTTATGTATACAAGGAAAAAGAGAGGGCCAAGAATAGACCCTTGAGGAATACCACGTGTAACACGCCTTTCAGTTGACATAAGGTCACCCAACTGACATTTTTGATTACGATCAGATAAGTATGAACGTATCATCGACAGAGCACTTCCCGTTATGCCATAAAGTTCTAATTTGCTCAACAGAATACCATGGTCGATTGTATCAAATGCCTTCTTAAGATCTAACAAAACAACCAAATTAAACTTTTTCCGGTCCATATTAACATACCAACTGTTCGTACTATCTAGTAGTGCCGAAGCAGTGGAGTGAAATTTGCGAAAGCCAAATTGGTGTTCAGAAAGTAAAGAGTTGTCACTAAGATATTGGTATATCTGGTCATACATTATTCTTTCCATTATTTTGCTAATTGAAGGCAAGATTGAAATTGGCCTATAATTCTCTGTTAAATTCCGCGGGCCTTTTTTGTGAATTGGTACAAGTCTTGCCATTTTCCATTCATATGGAAAGCAATTTGAAATCAAGCCATGATTAAAAATATGCGTAAGTGATGGGGCAATAGTATTAGCAGCTACTTTTAAAATTTTACCAGATATTTTATCAAGACCAGCTGCTTTACAATTTGATAAGCCTTTCAAAAGCTTAACTACTTTACCCACTGACACCAGCCTAAAACGATCCATTTTAGATTCAGCAGATTTCACAAATGTTTTAAACGAGGTATTGGATTCGTCGATAGAATTAGCCAGGCTAGGGCCAATATTGGTGAAATATTCATTAAAGGCATTAGCTATTTCTTCATTAGAAGTAATTATAAAATCATTAATCTTCAATTCATTTACAATGGTCACATTAGAAGATCGGCCTAATAAATCATTGATTGTTTTCCATGCCTCTTTAGGATTATTATTTTGTTGAGCTATTTTGTTACGATAATATTCAGCCTTAGCATGTCGTAAAGCAATATTGACCAGATTCCTGGATGTTTTGTACACATCCCAATCGGTACTTTGTTTAGTAATCATTGCTTTACGTTTCTTTTTATCTCTTTAAAATATAAGTTTTTTAATATCTGCGGTAACCCACGGGACACTAGACGACCGTTTTCTAATATGTTGAATTGGGGCATGTTTATCAAGAACTTCCAGAAATAGTTCCTTCCAAACAGGCCCACATAGAATCTGTATCTGACTTTAGTACAATTTGTTCCCAAGATTGGGTAAGAAGATCCTCATTAAAACGCTCTTCATTAAATCTTTTCATGTTTCTAACTTCGACCTTTTTAGCTTTTTTTCGGGTACTTAAAACAGGATTTATTTTCCTAATACCATAGATTAAGCTATGGTCACTAATTCCTGTGTGTATTACTCCAGACTGAACAATTTTTTCTGGCATAGATGTTATATAATGATCTATAAGAGCGCAGGAACTAGTCGTTATTCGTGTAGCCTCAGTAATGAGCTGAGATAATTGATATGTTTCAAGAATTCCTTTAAGTGCTTTAGTTGGTTGATTAGAAATATTCGCCAACATATTACAATTTAGGTCTCCTAGGATGTGAAGTTCTTTATTTTCGTCATCAATCATTTTAATCATTTTTTCAAATGTTAAGAAAAACTCAGATGTAGAGCTCGGTGGACGATAAACGGATGCAACGATAAAGTTTCGAGAATTTGGTTTAGAAATTTCCAAACAAATTGCTTCAATATCATCAGGGACCAGATCATTTCGGATTTTATAACTGATAGTACTACGGAGGTAGATACAAACACCTCCCCCTCTACGTGATCTGTCGTTTCTGACGATATCGTAGCCACGAATTTTGACTAGACCATCCGAGATAGATGAATCCAGTCTAGTTTCATTCAGAGCAAGCAGATCAAAATGGAGAAAGAGTCTAGAGCAAGCAGATCAAAATGGAGAAAGAGTATCAGGCCTCCTTTCCAATTTTGGAGGGTCTGATCGCAGTTTAGATTTCCTGCATTTTCAGAGACAATTTTTGATATATCCCGTCTAAACGGAGCCAGGTTTTGTTGTGAGAATACCATAACTTTGCTCTAAACTCAGTTATTTTCCCTTGTTTGCTTATATTTTGAACAAAGGGGACCTTCATTGGGGTGCTAAAATAGCTTACTTGGGGGGTGGAGCTACATGGGGGCTGGAGGGCCAAAAGCTGGGGGGCTTTGGTCCCTCCAGCACGTTAGTTAAAAAAGGCCATGTGTTCAGATTTGCTTTAGTCCTTCCTTTACCTGTGAGGTTTCCGTTTTACACACGTACGCAACACACTTTCTTACCCATTTACGCACGTCGCGGACCACTCCATGCCAATAGTACTTTATGGCGAAGAGAGGATAGAGTTGAGTCACGTCCTCTAGACAAGGGGGCGTTTTGATCACTGATCTAATAGTAGACTGGATACAGCTTCTACTGAACACAAAATGAAGCCAATTTCAACACAGGGGCCCCAACTCTGACCTATGGCTAAAAGATGTAAAATAATCATATTATTGAAGTTACTTGAACTGTATTTCAAGCAACAGTTTGCTTATTTCAAAGCACAATCGATGAAATAACTTGAAATAACTTAATTTTAATTTACATGAAGTACCGGCAACAAGAAATGTGGGCGCACGCGAGAGGGGGGGGGACGAAAGAAAAGAAAGAAAAAAATAGAAAGGATGAAACTTACGTCACGTGTTAATTGTAAATGGTTTTAAATTGTGAGTTTAAACTTGTTTTGAATATTTTACTACATATTTGATGTCCTCCCAGATGAATAAACACATCTATTATAGAAAATGCAAGGAACACTTACTTTAACACGATTTATAAGCTGCGAACATTCTAGCCAATTGTCGCGAGATGTGTTCCACAAGTAGCCTGTTATCGGAAAATTCCGAAGACACATGTCGGAAAATCCAGGTGAGTTAGGTATCGTCTGACAAGGGAGGGAGTATGGCTGAGCGCGTCCCATTAGGAAATATACAGAATATTCATGCAATTCAGAAGAAAAGGACTATCGGAGAAAACAAACTGTCCATAAACTGTTCAAACCGCCATTTGTCCGAAGTTAACACGAAGTTCAAAATTATACACCGAAGTTTATCCGAACCGTCCCGATTACAGGCTACTTGTGGAACACAACGAAAGATCACGTGACGTAAGTTTAATCCCTTCCATCTTTTCTTTCTCTTCTTTCGTCCCCCCCTCTCGCGTGCGCCCGCATTTCTTGTTGTCAGTACTTCATATAAATTAAAATATAAGCTATTTCAAGTTCTTTCATCGATTGTGCTTTGAAAGAATCAAACTGTTGTTTGAAATACGTTCAAGCAAGTTCAATAATTTGATTACTTTACATTTTTTAGCAATAGGTCAGAGTTGGGGCCCCTGTGATTTCAATCGGCGCAAATCTACTTCCCGTTAAAACTTTGCAGCGAAAACAATACGGAATTACATTGTGAAATCAGTCAGCGAGGCTGGTTATTCGCAATTTTAAAGTGCTTAATATATCACAAAAAATAATTTTTGATATTTAATAGAGGACAAAAAGTTAGTTAATAAGTTCCTTTACAGTTTTTGGTTTTCGATTTTCGTTTGTGAGATAAACGACTTCAAACATGGCAAAATGGGCTATTTTTGAAAAAAAGTCGCGGGCAGGAATAGGACAGGAAAAGGCCTGGCGCGACACTTGTGCGACGTAGCTTAAGGGACGGAAGCTTTTCTTTTACTGTGTTTACTTGTATATTATTGCTTCATCAGGAAGGCAAAACATAATTTTTCTGGGTTGAAAAAGGAATTGCTTTGCCATTTTAAAGTGATGACCAGATCACAGCCCAGCAGAGACCCAGTATGAGTATGGACTGTACTGTGTGGCTGAAATTTCGTGGCGAATATTACAATAACGCTCGGCACAAGCGTGACAACTCTGCGTGCGTCTATGGTTTGCTTTAATATAATATAATATTATAGATTATTTGATCTCTAGTCTAGTCTTCTTTTATTTCTTGTGTTTGAGAAATTTAAATTTTCAAGAATGGAAAACAGCCTGTATTAAATAGAATGAGAAAAATGTATTAAATACGTTGTCTAAGCAAATAAGATTGCCCCTTCTACTTTTCGCAGTGACTGCGTCAAATTTGCGCAATATAAGCCTGTACAAAACGTACATGATAAGCTGTATAGCATAAGCATGATCCCGACAGATCAGTCTCGTCACGGTGTTCGCAGCTACTATAGAGAAGACACATCATTTCTATGTAAATCATATTACATATACGCAGTCAAAAATAGTTCAAGGAGGCTTTAAAATGGCACAAACAAGGACTTGTTACTATTCCAGACAGTTATAAAGTAATATAATTAAGATACTTGCGGCCGGAGATGATGGCGCGCGGCATTATATTTCAGCCATTTATTATTATAACCATACCGGGAGGCGAGTGTTCTACAATCGTTTCGTCGTCTTGTCAACCACTATACTAAGGAGAAGCTAGAAGCTAATTCTTTCCACCGCAGAGGAGGTACGGTCTGCAAACTATTGCCAACGATCTAACAGTAGGCAAACAAGCAGGCAAACAAGCAGACAGTTCATATTGCATTCTTTGCAACTAAAACGTCGGCTTGTATATTTTGGAATGTTTGTTGTAGTTGGCGTCGTAAATATTCTATGTTATTATGTTGGTCTTTTCTGATCAGAATTTCTGGATATATATTTTGGTTATAATTTGTAAACATGTCCTCGCCTGCGAAGGTTTAGCACAAATAGACGAAGGCAATTGTGTCTTGTCTGCCGTACTTAGGCCATGTCTGCTTTAAGCATTGACAGTCAATTCTGCATTGCAAACTCCAGTCAGATTTTGTACACCTTCAGAGTCTTCTTGTATATTTTGTGGGCAACATAAAGGTTATCTTTGATCGAATAATATTTATTTTTTAGTCCAACTAGCAGTTTTCTCTAAGCCAGATAAGTCAATACATATAGCGCGTCGTAAACAAGTTCCTTAAGTTACGTCACACAGGCTCGTTCCAGACTCTTGGTCGATTTGCGACGTTTTTCACGAAAATCACCATTTAAATGCATATGCCTCGCAAACGAAAATCGAAAATTAAAAACTGTAAAAGAACTTATTAACTAACTTTTTGTTCTCTATTAAATATCAAAAATTATTTTTTGTGATATAAGCACTTTAAGGCATTTCCAAGAGCTGGACTAAATCGTTGGTCCTGTAATAAAAAGAACAAGATATTTCCTTTCTTTTGGAGAGATCTTTTTGTAGATTTCGTTAAAAAATCGCCGCCAAAGACGTTTGACAAGTTGGATATGGGAATTCTATATTTCGCCAAAACAATCTAGCAAGTGGCCTTTCATGATAGCATTTTCACTAACCAAATATTTTGGCAGGATATAATTTTATCTAAGACGATATCGTCTTAGAATTTTCCGGTTTTCATGTCTTCGCTATCTTCGGTTCACTGAATGCTATGTAGATGACAATACCACCGTTCGATTCAGCGTTTTACGATCTCTTTAGAGAAGTAAATTGTGTTTGTTTACAACGATACGCGGCCGATTTAGCCCCTTTCAAACACCTCTGTAGTTGTATTGTTTACAAATTAACAATAATACAAACTAATTAAATATTCATTTCGTTGGACAAATATTCAGTTTCAAACGCTGGACAATATTCAGTTTCATGTCGACGAAGGTTAAAACCTCGGCTGAAAGATTTCTCACAATATTTACACTTCATTCCCTCAGCAATTTATGACAGCAATATATTTAATAGTGTTAGCAATGTATGAGAATTTGCTCTGACGCCTCTGAGTACCAAACGTTTTGTGAGCACTTGCTCTGAGCACTCACACTTTTATGAGCATGTGCTCTGAGCACTCGCACTTTTATGAGCATGTGCTCTGAGCACTCGCACTTTTATTAAAAATTAACCTCATAAGATGGGACCCAATTATAGCAATTTTCAGTCTCGCTGACAAAATAACACATGATCGTATTACACATTTACACCAAGCTATGCCATGTGGTATTGCCTTTGTATATTGCTCCATATACATTATATAAATCCAGTATAGATATAGATAATATTAAACTAATATTAATCCACAAAAAGCATAAACAAACTTCCGATTCGCCTGGGTATTAAACTTGGTTCGCTGTAAATCTTATCTATAAAGTAATTATTATAAAGCGTCGAGTCTAAGTCTTGACCGCAATATTATGTAAATCAGGTCACCTCATCACCTACGCGGGTCAACACTTTGCGCACAAATAAACAGTATAGGATAATGTATTAAAAATGAATAGGAGTCAAATTTAGTCAACATATAATATAAATACCTTAGAGCCGTACAACAGTTGCTCTTTCGATCTCGAACGTACTTCGGGATGTATGATTCGGCACCAAAATTTCTCACAAGGCAAAAGCTTGTGTTGTTGATGGCGCTCACTAGCTCTTCAACAGAACTCTTCGGTGAAGCGTCTACTCGCTTCTTTAGATAAACTTCAATATCTTGAAGATATCGCCGATCGTTTTTCGCAAACGCGGACTGTACGGTCTCGTAAGTACTAGCAGACATTGGGATTTCTGGCTGTGCTACTTTGCTGAACCTTCGCGGTCAAAGCTGCGATCAGAAAGGCCTTCTATAGTTCTATAAATATATTCAGGCTGATCAGGCTGACCAGGCTGACTCGCTCTGATCGGTCAAAATTATGCAGCCAATGAGAACTCAGATATTTTTTAAGATTGGCCAATGGCAGAGCTTATATTTGTGCCCCTGATGAGTTGCCCGGTCAGAACTCCCCGGAAAGTGGTCAACATCGCTGCTAACCAATAAAATGACCATATTTGCCAGCAAGTCGGTCAAGATTCAAGCGGAAGATCGCTGTTTTGACTGATCATCATATTGCTTTACAGAAACCTTTACCGCTTAAATATGCTGACGCCACTGAACCAATTTGATAACTGGACCGCGATTTGAATTCGAATTAATTAACTTCGCAATTTTTTACCCTAGTCGCGTGACCGTGTTGACTACCCCTGGATCCGCCCCTGACAGTGAGTGTTGAACTTCATCACGTTTTCGTTAAAAACGATTTTAAGCCAAAGTATAGCGTTAACAATTAGTTTACATCAGGGGTTAACACATTTAAATGAATTACTGTCGGCATACTCTAACACTTTCTAATTGGCTGTTGAATCTTTTTCTCAGTTAGACATGTTAGCATCTTATTAACCATAATGATAGCGACATTATATTATCAGTTGTTCTATGTTATTAATACCGAGAATAATACAGTAAACAAGCAAAGAAAAGTTTTACTATCAACGTAATCGTAATTGTATACATACGTAACGTTCTAGCTTACCCGAGCAAAACATTTTTAGCTGAGCTAATCGCCACGCGTGGAAACAGCTTAGCTAAAAGCTCTCCTGTGTACGCTGTTTTTGCTGAGGACAAACACGTACGTATCTTACTCACGTGCTACGGTATCTCAATGTCAATATAAATGACAAGATGAATATGAATATATGAATTTAGTATACACCCAACCATTGTCCATTACAAATCCTACATTCTGATTGGCTACTCAACCGTTGACCATTCGTGATGGACAACGTTTGGGAAAAATAAAAACAAACCTGAAAAAATATGGCAGTAAACTCTCGTTTTGCAGACTTTTCGGAGGAATTTTTGGAGAGTTTGATAGAAAATTCTATCCCTGAGAAAACTAAAAAGGCCACAAAATATGGCATGAAGATTTTTAATGGTAAGGAACGAAATAGAAACCGTATTTTATTAATAAATCTGCTTTTACTTGCTGCTCACGAGTGGTTAAATAACGAAACATTTTCGTCAGTTTGCACTAGAAAAACTGTATTTTTAGAGTGGTTTGCAGCACAGTCTAAATTCACTACACCATTGGAACAAATGGCAAAAGACGAACTTTGTCAGTGCCTCCAAATATTTTATGCCGCTGCAAGACAAAGAGACGGTAACGAATTAAAAGTTACGACGCTTCGCGGTATACGTTCAGCGATTGACCGGCATTTAAAATAGGCACCAAACAACAAGCCTTGGTCGATAATTGCTGACCCTGCGTTTGAAAAAGCCAACAAAATCCTGAATGCTATTTGTAAGAAACATACGAGGGAAGGAAAAGTCGGAGCAATTGTCCACAAGGCTGCAATGACGCCAGAACAACTGGAAAAATTGTACGAAAGTGGCCAGCTTGGCAACAGCGACTCGCAAAATCCTCGCCAGCTTATGCAAACCCTCTATTTTGGCAAACGAAGCCGAGAAAATCTAGGAAAACTCACCAAACAAATGCTGGTCCTTCGCTGAACATCACAAGGACGCCGATACTACGAGTTCCGTCGCGAAGCTTTAATTTCAACAAAAAACCACCAAGGCGGTCTGAACGACAACATCGACGAAGCTGACGGCAAAATGTTTGAAGTTCCCAATTCGCCTCGTTGTCCAGTTAAAACCGTAGAAAACTTCATGAAGCACCTTAATCCAAATCACGACGCTTTGTTTCAGCGGCCAAGAGAAATTTGTGTCAAGTTTCAAGTGGACAATGATGAAATTTGGTTCTGTAACCCCCCCCCCCCACAGTTTTGTCTGACCACAACATAGAGGCTAGACACATCAAGGCTGTCACTGGTCAAAAATCTGATCTCTCCATTCAGTCGTACAGCTCGACGGCTCTCGTTGACTATTCGCTCATAGACAACTCGGACTGGTTGTCTAATTGTTAAATGACAATATGAATATAAACGTATCTGGGTCATCACGAACCTCACTACTAGTTCTCGAAACAACGTAGCATAAACAAATCTGCAGCACAAGCAAACTTACTTCCTGTTTATCCATGCTCATTAGTATATCGTTTTGAACTCTTAAGAAAATAGTCTCGTTAGAATGATATTTCCGATACATTATTGTTTAATTGGAAGAGGTGCGTTTTTATCAGAGTGCTTGAGTACCTGAACAATAACAGCCTTCTCAGTAGATTTAGACACGAAAAATCAGTTGCTAACAGGTCTAAAGTTCTCAAAAAGCAATTCCGAGACGGCTTTGTTTGGAAATGGCTTAAGCAAAGCGATTTTCCAAGCGTCCGGGACGTGTCCTTCCATGGCCAGCTTGATAATTTTCATTATGATAGGTGTCAATTCATAGAAACATAATTTTACTAACCAAGATGCGTTAGATGAATGCATGATTATGTCATAGACTTCTTGTTCATGTAGAGGAGTAAAAGTTTCTTACTTGACGCGAGGTCTACGAAATTTGACCGATTGTGACTCGTCTGCAATTTTACCAATGTCCTTTATGATTAGTTCAATTTTACGATAGAAATACTCACCGAACCTATTGACAAGTTGACATAAGTCATCATGCGGAGGCAACGGACAGTCCTTGGGCTCATTACAAAGCGATGTCACAATTTAAAAAAAAGTAAAGCAGAGTATTTAGTAAAGCAGAGTATTTATTGTACATCTTGCGATGTGCAATCCTATCAAGGTCTTGTTTAGATTTTCTCATCTTCCTTTCTAATTTTCTGTGCTTTGTTTTTAATGCTTAAGATTTTCATTGAACCATGGCACTCTTTGCTTAGCTACAAATGATCTTTCTTTGGAGAGGGGCGTGTTTATCTAGAATGCACAATAGCGTGTCATTATAACACTCTGTCAGATCATCTAGGTTCGACCAAGTTTCATATACGAGGTGCGATCTCGCCTTTTGCGTGTCAGCTTGGTAAAGCGGACAGGCCAGAGTTTACGGCTATAAATATTTACAACTTTCAGAGTTTACGGTTGTAAATATTAACAACTTCTCCGAGCTAGTTTACGGCTGTAAATATTTTCAAATATTGACAAATTTCGAGATAGTTTACGGCTGTAAATCGCTATATTTGCTCAGGGCTGCAAATATCAACAACTTCCAAAATTTACGGTTGTAAGTTTACGCCTGTAACAGTTAACAACTTCCGGAATTTACTGCTGTAAATGTTTAAACTTCCGGAATTTACGCTTTGCAGTATTACAATGTGTCTACGAGTGCGCATGCGCGCACAGTAGACACAAAAAGGAGAGCCAGCTCAACTCCCGTCACTTGGAAAGAGAGAGAGACGAGACAGAGCAGAGCCGAAATAACTGACCATCTAGTAAAATCGCATTATAGACGAATTGGGTGGAGATCTAAAACAAACATCAAAACAAGAAGAACAGAGTAAATATAGCAGTAAGACCACTGAAAGATTCAGCGTTACCCTCCTTTCAATAACATATTAAGGAACATGATTGGCCAATGGTGTTCAAAGAAATTGAAGCGAATGGGATGCTAAACCAGTTTTGAATGACATTTGATTCTATTATATTTATATTTATTTTCGGACCAGATTCTACTGATGAGATAGCTAACGTGGTATTAGTTGAAATTAAATCAAGAATATTGTCACATCTAGTTGGAACTTCGACTAATTGATAAAAATAATTGTCCATTCAAAAAGGATTCACAAAGGCTTTCTCCTCTCCTAACAAATAATTTGTAAGGACAGATTCACTTATCCAACGAATTGAGGGTACGGTTAATGATTATTGATGATTGTTCTCAGCAGTGCTCAGGGAAACAAGTAATCCACTACAGTTTAGAGCTATAAACCTGTTGCACATCAGTGACGATTTTAAGGCGTTATTCTTTCGGTTAATGTGGTTAATAACACTATTCCTGATTAAATTTTTTAATATTGTAGCGCTAGAACATTTTACTCATCTTGTTTAGGAACCTTTCAAAATTATTTTTCTCCGAACTGTCAATTTATCTATTTATCTGTATTATGTTTTGTAAGATACACAAGTTAACGCGTAATGTAGACCACTGTTATTTGACGAGACGACGAGAGCGTTGAATTTTCGAGAAAACAGTCTGTTTTCACTTGTTTGGTTTGAAAAAGATAGAATTTTATAGAAATAGATAATTCGGTTATTTCTGAGCCTTTGTTGAGTATAGAAATTGAATTTATGTCGGTGAGATCTGGGCACCTCAAGTTTCTTCACGTGATCTTTTGATCCTGTTCAAAAACGTGCAACCAAATTTAAACTGCAAGATTACGAGTTTTCTTACCCCGAGCGCCTCAAATGGCTTAATTTATAGCCTATATCTTATTGCTCGGCTCATATCGCTTTATTTCTTTTTGTGTTATTATAGCCAGATCACTTTCTTTCCAATCAGCCGAGTCTACCCAATTGTGGAAAAAATTGTGTTTCAGTTTGGGTCGTTCTTTGTCTTTTCGAGGTGTTGTGAGAAAGCCAGGTTTAGGTGCTGTATGCACCGGTGGTGTTATATTGATAGGTCTTGGAGTGGTTGGTTGTGTTATAAGGATTAGTTTGGGAGCGATTAGTGGTTCAACAATATCTGGGGTTTCAACAAATTGGAGGACAGTGGACTGAAAATCTATCTTGTTTTTAAAAGTTAGAAATCGATTTAGTAGGTCAGAAAATAGGTTGCTTTTCTCAACCGCGGTAAGCTGTGGTGCTTCAACGATCTCTTACATTCGCTGCTCGGTATTATCGACACTAGATTTACAAGGGGTGTTTGATGATAGGACTGTTTCCGCCCATATTCGACTAAGTCCTTTTGCATTTACAAAAGATTTACTGCAAACGTCCCACTCATAGGACATGCTTACTCATTAAGAATCACAGTAAAATTATTTGAAACAAGGGTGATGATATATATATATATACTAGTGACACTACATATAGTCCATGACTATGACTATAGTCCATGACTATGACTGTAGTCCATGACTATGACTATTACTATAGTCCATGACTATGACTACAACTACGACCATGACTATGGCTACAGTATGACTATTGTCCAGTATAATATAAATTTTAGTATAGTATAATTTTATAATAGATCATTTTTGCAGTAAAAACTGAATTACAATGGTACTTAGTAAAACTAGATAAAATTACATTTCAAGTATTTAAAAATTTACAAAAGCTAAGGTTAAAATAATTACAAGTTATTTAGAATTATAATTGCTTCCGGCTAAAATAAAACTGTTCCTGAAACGATCAGTTCTGCACCTAGAAATTGATAAACAGTCTTTCTTTCTGAAATTATATCTGCAATCTTTTTCTGGAGGTAAAAAAGCAGTTAATCTTGTGCGAGCGAGTCATCTGTTCTTAAAAAGACGTTCGCTAAGAGAACATCGAGGATTATACAATGTCGGCAGTTTGATCACCTGCTTCGTAGTAATATACTCACCTAGAGGATAGATGATCTTCAGAGCTCTTCGTTGGATGGACTCGATTTGGACAATTTCAAATTAGTACCCTTCAATTATTATCGGAGGGAAAATGGTGTGGTTAGGCGAAAAATTGACAACTAGTTCTCTAGTCTTCTTCAGATTCAACTTTATGTTATCATTGGTTACCCAATCAACACATTCAATATTTAAGAAAGGTAGGTTTGAGCTGGAGAGTTTAGTAATAACTTCCCAAATTGTAGCATCATCTAGCAATTTCACTGTGTCTGAAGATGGCTGAAGGCCGTTGATCATTATGAGAAAAAATATAGGACCTAACTTCGTCCCCTGTGGTACACTGGCTTTGATAGGCTTCCCATAAAAAAGAGAGTGCCAATTTTAGTTCGTTGCATTCTACCAGTCAGAAAATTTGTAATCCAGTTAATAAGCACAGGATGAACGTCTAACACGTTTAATTTATTTGACAGAATATTATAATCAATGCGGTCAAAGGCTTCAGAAAATCTAACACACCAATACGTAAAGAGGAGCCCAGTTTGTCGGTAACTTCATACCACTTAATGCTAGAGCCCTTCACCAAACCAAACTTTAGAGGCTCAAGTTTATCGAATATCGATTGCAGAAGCCATTTTTATGGGAAGGATACCAGAATTTTACTTAGAACGGACGTTAATAGGTCAAAAGTCGTTGTTCACGTCAAGCGCAGGTATATACTTTGGAATGGGAGAAACAATCGCGCACTTCCACTGCGACGGAAAGTAATCTTTGCGTATTGATGCATTAAAAATAAAGCACAGAAGGCGACTTTGTGATGACGCGTTCTTGCGAAGTAGTCAACCTGGGATTTCGTCCGGACAGAGTCGCTGGTAAGAGAAATAAAAAACATAAAACAGCACGGGATATTTTTCAAGTGTGTGTACGATGTCGGCAAAACCAAAAATATACTTTGAAAAAAAAGTTGGCCAATAATTACGGTGGTCTGCGGTCATAATCGAACTGGTATCCACCCTAAATCTAACAAACGACGAGCGAAAAATGCTGAGTAGGATTGGACGATATTCGAGGAATATGTCGACCCAAAGAGCAACTTCAGGCTGGCAAGTTAAACTACGCATGCGCTAAAAAAGAGGAAGTAAGACAATGTACTCATTTCGAAAGAAAATCAGAGTTCTGTAGAGAAAAAGTATCCTAACGCAGATAGACATCTTATTGCTCCTTAAATATTTGGCTCCAACAACCCACACGTGCAAGCTAAATTACTGGAGCAGAATTTGACCCTGACTTTGGACAAGGCTATAGCAATAGCCAGGATGCAGGGGACTACTAGTTCTCAATTGGCAGACATCAGCGGTAAAAATAGCTCCATATATGCCTTAGAACATGAGAAACAACAACAACAACAAACCATATTAAAAGCAACCTGAAAGTTTCTGGCAACTGTGGGCGTAGCGATAACGTACCAAAACACTTTCTCTTTCTCTCTTCCCCGCATTCGATACAAGAAATAGAACTCAAAAGTAGTTACACTCCCTACAGCAAGAACCTGACCATGTCGACAGTAGTACTACATCAATACTTACACTCCATTAACATTGATACTTTGAATGAGAATACACAAGCTATTATTGATATACATGTAGACGTTAGCTAGGACAAGTTATCAAGTCAGTACCTTATAAGATACACACAGGCGCCGAACGTAATACAGTATGTTACCCCGTTACCTGTTTAATAAGCTTTGCCGCAACTCTCATTATGACTTGAATGGTCAACCCGTTGGCTTGACGCCATCTAATATAGTATGCATTTTACGGTCATTAAATTGAACATTACGGTATTTTCAAGTTACAATAAACACATAATGACAACATTACTGAGTACAGCTTTAATGAAGTGAACAGAAGTGGCGTAAAAGTGTCAATTTTGTTATCTTGCACTGTAGTATCGATCATGACACAGAAGCATTGTCAAAATCTGATTGGTATCACGACCAATGCCTTGGTTGATCTTACTACATCAACTTCAGGGAAACAAGAATATCGACCAATGATTACCAATAGGTATTCACCGACGGCGACTAGCAACCTTTATGCATTTCAGTGCTTGTGATTGGTTCCGGAGGGTTGGGCTTTCCAACAGCTTGGCATGTGATACATTTGTCGATTGCTTAATAATCATCGTGTCCATAGAAACCAAAATTTTCGCGTATCAGCGTTTTCGTTTTGGTAACGCCAAGGTGATCTCGATAGCGCTATTCTGGAACCACGAAGAACGATACCTTTGGTTGTTACTGTATGTTCGTCTTTTACAGTCTTCAATAATTTAACCATTTGAGGCTGCTATTTAACTTAATACCTGCTCTGACTCCTCTGCTCTGACTAAATAGCTGCTTTCGACTTTTGGGATAGTATCACTGATATCCCTAGCGTCAGAAGTGACATATTATGTTTTCTATATTTGGTAAATCATATGTTTCTTTATGTGTTTCATCCAAAAAAAATGGTATTTTTCTAGGTTAACTCGCGCAAAGGGGCTGTAATGGTGCCCACGTTTGGAATTTACTTTGAAATAGATTTGCCATTTCCAAAAAAGTTTCTTACTTCTGGAACATTTGTTAACACTGATGTATTCTTTATAGTTTTAACACGTTTTGGATCTCGCTTAATGCCATCATTCGACAAAATCTCACCGAAGCATGCATTGAGACGTAGACAACCTAGGTGTACTGAATGTTGTAATGTATCGACTGGCTTCATTTTTATTTCATCATTGGCAACATAAATGCGAAACCCTTGTCCTTTTTTCGGTACTGCAACTATTGGGGATACCCAGGGTGTAGGTTAATCCTCTGGCACTTCCTTAACTCTACCTCGGTTTTCTAAATCTTCCAAAGCTTTTTAATTATCTTCACGAATGTGATACGAGATTCATCGCTGGGGTTGTTCCCGGGGTGTGTGCATTTTATTAATCTTACGTTTTACTTTATCGCTCTTGAGTTTTCCTGAGCATTCAAATGCAGCTACGTATTCAGTATTCTGTTCAATTTGCTGTCTTTAGTTACCGAAACTTTGTTAAGATGTGGACTAATCAAATCCAGCACTTGAGCTGTTGGGACAGAAATTATATTACCACTGTTCGTTGTCTTGAAAAAAACAGAAAGAGCCACAGCAATAAGCCTCCTAGTTTTAATAAGCTCTTAGAATTTACCTATAAACTGTACTGGGTTTGAGGCATCATATTAACTTTACCTCTACTAATTTGCCTACAAAAATATTTACAAGTAGATAAAAATAAATACAATAGTATTAGTATAACGTGCTAGAGACCTTTAGAAATCCTAACGGACTTTTATAATTGTAGCGTCAATATGAACAGTTGCTTTAAACGTACGAATGTTGATGCACCTTAACATTGACTTTCGAGGTTTTGTAATTTGTCTATGTTTATACTATTGCATCGTTGGAACTTTCCATCTCACTATCTGCTTGGTTTAGAGGATTAATTGGCTTTCCAGAATAATTCCATCTTCACTCGATTTGAATTAGATTTCGACTGTCCTCGACAAACTGTATAGAAAAATGATTGGACTTACCGCATTTCCCATATTGTTTTCCTTTCGCCGGACACTGTCCTTCGCGTGGATATGTCAATCCGCAATTGCGACACGTATTTGTACGCTTTGCATTAACTTTCTTAACTCGTCTGTACTCTGTTCGTTCGACTCAATGTCACGGGCTTGAAATTCACATTGCTCGTCTCGTCGCCCATCAAGTAATAGGGAGCTTTAGCAATGATTACGAGTACGATTACGAGTACGAGATTCTTCATTTTTGCGCCAAACACCATGTTATTTGCATTAAGCCATCTCGCAAAATTTGTAGTCATCGGGCTTTTGAGTGCAAGATTTTTGGTAAATCTCGTACTCAAAAGCCCGACGACTGCGACTTTTGCGAGATGGCGTATGCAAACAACACGCGAAAATGACAAATCTCGTACTCGTAGTCACTTATAAAGCTCCCTTATATCGCTTTTAAATTATAAGTTGGAACTCTCAACCCTAGCTTACGAATTCGTGAGGACGTTCATGCAGTTATAATTTTTTGCCCGATCTCAAATCTAAACTGTGAAAAGAACATATTTGGGCTAGCAATCGTAGTCTCGTGTGGATTTGCTCGAGTGTATCATGAGCTTCTTGCTTTGCTTAACGGAATTAATAGACCGCATAGCGGCGATTATTCTTTGGCTTAAGCTTTGCTTTGGATACATAATTATCGTTGTTCGTTCCTGTGTCCGGTAATTGGCAAAAAAGTTCGCCAAAGCGTTGACCCTCTTCACACGGAAGTAGTACACGTTTCCTTTTGGCATCCCTAATTCCACCCGCTAATATGAACATTTCGAAGTCTTCCATCCACATATATAATTTTACGCCTAAATTCGCACCTACCACAGAACAGGCAAAGGTTTTATCGATACAAACGGCGTGTAAACGCTAATATTTCCTTGTTGCCTACCTTGTTCGGCTGCCTGTTTGACGATCTTCGCAGCCAATATAATATTCTCTCGTTTTAATATTAATATATTTACATTTTCTACATACAGCCTTCGTTCTTGTTCTCTCTATACTACTCTAATACAGACTATTGTTCACATACTAGGACCTTCAATCCTTAAGTGGACACCATTCTTGGGTCGCAACCAAACGCATATTATATTTCTACATTTGCATACATATTGTAAAAAAAAAATTAACTCATTAACTGGCAATGCGCCCGAATGCGCCCTGGAATTGGCAAGGGGGTAACTGGCAATGCGCCCGAATGCGCCCGAGATTGGCATGTGAATTTCCGGGCACGATTGCCAAGCACATGTTTGACACGTTGCCTAGCAACCAATACGAATATAAAACGCGAAACACGAGCTTTCCAACGGCACATTGGGCGAGGAAATTGATCGAAAATTCCCAAAGATTTTCAAGTTTAAAATTCTATTTTTTTACAAAAACGTTACGCAATGGCTATATGTTACAAGAAGGGAATTTACAGCCAGTTCTAAGGGCAAAAAAGAAGAGGATTTTCAAGAGATCAACATAGAAAATTTGGTCCAAAACGAAAGGGAATGTCTCGGCGTTTTTGGTCAAGTTCTTGTCGAAATCCATTCGCGAGCTTTTGAGCCGAAAACATGGGTATTTTGTAAATTTTATGGAAAATAATAGTCGGAAATAACAAGGAACACGAACACCAAACACAAGTGAGTAGATACGATCTTTTTTGAGCCTGTTTTTGAATAGAAAAATTTTGAAAAAAACTCGCAAAATTCGACAGAATTTTAGCAGGTTAAATCTAGTTTAAAGTAATCCTTTTAGAAGAACTGTTCGTGCATGTTTATGGCATTATTTTGACTGTTTTCGTAACCCTTCTGTTGGTCTTCTTGCCCAAGGTGTGAATTTAGCAAAAGTGTATTCAAACCACTACACATTTTACCTACTATGTGCGTATGTCGTCTTTTTGGCATGAATACTCTAGTAAAATCACATGAAAACTAAGTAGAATGATCCACAATGACCGGTCCGATCTATTTTTGTAAATTTCTTCTTAAAACGACCACTAATTTCAGAGATATTGTAGCTTAAAACCAGTGTATTGAATTAATGCGGGTGCCTGCCGCGTGCGAATTCTCAAAAACTTGACAGCCGATTTCAAAAGCTTCTAAAATGCTTTTTTATGGATTTTTATATCCCCATAAAAATTTAAATCGATAAAGCTCGTCATAAAATTAGTGCAAACTCGTTTTCTAAGAACTACACATTGAGCACTTGAAGGGAAAGATGTAAAATATGTCAGGACACCTGTTTGCAAAATGCCGGTTCCTCGCTGCAATGGCTTCCTTTGCACGCAGGAAGCAATGAAATTGATGCCCTTTCCAAAATCGGTATTTAGCAGTTATTTCGGGCCCAATGTCCACTTATTTATCATGAAATCGTTTTAATAGAAGACTTTTAATAATACTCATGGGATATTTCGTTATTTTGCGAAATAAAAGCTATAATTATCTTTGAGGTGTTTATCTTTTAAAGTGCACGCGCGAAAATATGGAATCTACGTGTTTACTCCCGTCCGAAAAGCAACCAGATATTGAGGACCTTATTTCATCATTTTACAGCAATATAGAACACCTAAATATTAAATTGTACATTTCACTGGAGTATGAAGATTGTATTTTTACACGATTGTTCCCTTTTACGACCTATTTCAAACTGAAAAACGTGCTTGCTTTTTGAGCCACATTTCAAAAAGAAGCCGCCTGTCTGCCATTATCTTGTCTTATGAGTAGACTACATTGATGCGCAAAAAAAACACAAGAAAATTGAGCTAAAGTTCTTACCTGGTGTAAAGTTAAGATATTTTTCACTTTGTGGATGACTTTTAGTGCTTTGAGTAGAGAAATTAACAGCTTTTTGTTTTGTCACCGCAAATTGCGTTTGAATATGTCGGTTGTCGAAGTCTGGTTTAAAAACACCTCCACAATGCCCGCTTTTCTCACTCTTTTCATTCTTTGTTTATATTAAAACAGATAAATTCTTGTACTATTTGTTTTATCAAATATATTTGTGTGAATTTAAAACTTCGAGGAGGTACAATCACTGCGTTTTGGCTTATAAATGTTTTGACCCGTGAACAACAACCTACTCTTCTCCATTTTATGTTGTAAACATGAGGTCCTGGACTAGGCTCAAGATAATTTATTTTAATTTTTAATACAAATATGTACCAACCAAGCAATTTAATTTTTTTTTGCCATTTATGTAGGGTTATGGAGATATTGCCCTTCAGATATTAGGTGTCATGAGGGGCAAAATGTTAGTGCTATAAAATTTACCCAAACCAAAAATTCTCACACTTTATCTATTTACGAGAGCAAGCTCATTTAAACTAAATTAGGTCAATTATATATCACTCTTGTCTGATTCGAAAAATCAGAAAGTTTTATAGAAATGCTTTTGAGATATTGCCAATTTTATGATTGCCCTCGAATTCAATGAAGAATTCGCCATATTGCTTGTCAGTTAAAGGGGTAGAAATGTTGCAACAGTCTGCCAGTTAATGAGTTAAAGCCTTGGCCCTTGGCAAACAAAGTTGAAGCTATATGATTTTTATCGTGAAACGACGAGAAAAAAATTACAGCATACCTTGTTCATTGTCCAGTTTTAGTAGAAAGCGTTGATCGAAGCCTGATCGAAGTCAAAACACATGCATTCACTGCATGATTCACTTTATGAGTGTTTTTATGGGCAAAGCAAGTAAACACGAAGATATCCTTGTCGAAGCAACACTGAACACCAGAAAACCAGGCCAAAACCTTTCATTCCTATGCTTTTCAGCTGCCATATTTAAAAAATATCGTGTATATTTTTACAGAAACTATGTTTTTTTGTGAGTTTCTTGCCAGTTTTCTTGAGTTTTCGTCTTCGTGTTTTCTCATCCGGATCTCGCAACCGGTAAATAACATATATATCTTGGATCTTCGGATATGTTTTTGCATGTAGAAGAGTAAGGTTCGTCAGTAACAAAAGGCTTTAGTGAAACATCATTTCTCGCTTTTATTGAACAACTTTTAATGGCGACAACAACATGAAAACAATTTAGACAAAGAAGTCAAAAACTGTATTTACGTAAAAAACAAAAATGTCAAACAATGCAATAAAACGATGGTTTCAGATACTTCTTTCTGTTTTCTTGGAGTTTCCCATTATTTGTTAGTGTGTAAATCGTAAAAATGTTTCCATTTCTAGCCACTGCACTTACAAAACACAAAAGCTATATTAAAACAAGTAAATATTCGGCGGTTGACTGTTGTGTAAAACTACCTGAAAAATACAATAAGAACTTCGACGTTTCGAGCGAAGGCCGTTCGTCTGGAAGTTAGTAGAAAGGTCTTCGCTCGAAATTTTGTACGCACAAGTAAAATCATTGGTCTTGCCGAAGAAAAAACCCAGCTTGGCCGAGCAAGAAATTACCATAGTAGCATAAATTATCTCCTAAACGAGTTCGGTAAGCCACCCTGAACATTTGTACATAAATAGATATGCATTTGTAGCGTTCACGAGGAGAAAATTAAAAAATCTGTAAAAAAAACTGAAACTCTCAAAAAAGCTGAAATTTAATTCCAAAGATCTGGATCAACAGAATTTTTTAAATTTGCATGATTTATCATTTAAAAAATGGTGGTCACTGAAATCATTTAAAAAAAATTTGACAAAACTACAATATTATCGCCATTTTTGGTAACATTATTTTCGTCATAGTCATTATAGAAACGCCATATTTTTTAAAATTTATTTTTAATTGTAACAAGCCTTTAATATGCTATAATTGTATGGAAGTTTAAACCATGTACATATGTTGAAAAAGAAATTATCAAATTTTAGAGAAATTGTTAATGGAGCAACCTTAAGGTGGTACACCACAACAAATTATTATTTTCTTAAAAATGCCTATTTCAATAATTTTTTTGCCCAGAACTATTCCTCTGATCAAATGATGACCAATGACACAGTTTTCAAAATTATGATTGCCATGGTTACCAATATAATTACCCTCAGCAGTCAAAGAATGGTGTCTCGATAAAAACGATTACAAGACAACCAAACATGACAAATCTTCAAAAATGGTAAAAATAGAAACCAATATATGACGTGTATGCTATGAACTAGGATCTTTAAAAAATATTGAGTTTTAGTTATTTTTTTCTGAAGGAGTTGATGTCGCATATATTTTTATGTCTTTTCGGTCAGAAAAATAATGATTGTACATCATAGATTTAGCCAATTTCAAAAATCCTAGTTTACAGCATAGATAAGGTATATACAAAGCTTCACTGAAAATTTGAATTCATTTGGTTCATTGCTTTAGGAGATATCGTTTTTAGCGTACTGCTAATTAGGTCAAAATTGAAAACTGAATAAAAGCTTTTATTTACTTATATTATAAGCACAAATGAAAAATTGGACATGGAGCTCCCCTATATTTTCAAATGCTCACAAAATATACTAAGACTAATTCGGGGTCGATGTCACATAGCCAAACATATCCTAAACGGGAGAGGTAGGCATATATATAATGAAAATGCCATGCTAGATTTTTTCAAAAATGTTTAACACCTACTATTTCAACATCTAAGTTTGGTTCCCAGCTGTGACTCCGCCGTGCTGCCGTCTTTAAAAGACACCAATGTTTAACCCTTCGGTTCTTTGAATGGTTATGGCAGATCGACTTTCGTCGGACTTTACAGGATGTCCTCAATCAGTCAAAGCCTTGAAGTGGAACCGTAATTATTCAAAATATATAGCGTGAACACAATTTACTTTCACGCCATTATAACGCCTCTCCCGCCTAAATATAACCTACTTGTACTTGGTGTAATTTGAAATAAAATCGTTTAAATTAACTATATAGCTAGGGTGGGGTAGGTGGATGTCGTTGCTATGGTGGTTACAGGACAAAATTTCAAACAAGCTGCTATTTTCCCCTATTTACACATTTTCCGCCAAACAAATAGAAAAATTAACACCAGAAAACGAAAAATGGATCATTAACGATGCATAATATGGCTAATTTCAAAAATAGGATTTTCCTTTAAAATTTTGTAGTGTACCCCCTTAAGGAGGCTCCCTACAGTTTAGTAATTCTGTAGCACGAAAATGTTCACTAAGGTCCATTATTTCCTCAATTTGCAAGGTATGGTCACAAGACTTGGCCATCAGATTGCCACAATATTGCGGATTACGAAGAACAAAAAACGTTTTTAAATATTTACGTTGCCATGGTAACAACGCGATTTAGAGATTGTCGTATTTTTATCTTGGGTAAAACTTTTTTATTTTTTGCACACGAGCACCTAAAGTACAAAGTATTGAAATATGCGATTTTAAAAAAATTCCTCGTAGCCGAATTTTTTTTATTGTAGAAAAACTTTTTTCTGAGATTTAAAAAAATTCGGCTTCGAGGAATTTTTTTTAAATCGCATATTTCAATACTTTGTACTTTAGATGCTCGCGTGCAAAAAATAAAAAGGTTTTACCGAAGGAAAATCCAAAATATTAAGAAAGAAGATAAAAATACGATAAAAATATCTCTAAATCGCGTTGTTACCATGGCAAGGTAAATATTTAAAAACATTTTTTGTTCTTCGTAATCCGCAATATTGTGGCAAGCTGATGGCCAAATCTCGTGACCATACCTTGTAAAATGAGCAAATAATGGACCTTAGAGGACATTTTCGTGCTACAGAATTAAAACTGTAGGGAGCCTCCTTAAGTGTGAAGGTTCCATTTTGATTAAGTCAGTAAGTTTTGTTTATTTTATACGAGACAATTTTAGTGCACGTACGAAATAGACAAATGATGAAGCGAATCGATACTTTTATCACGAAGCGCTATTGAATGCAGCGAAGCAGCAAATATATATGAATGTCTTGAATGGCCACATACAGTAGTTAGTTGAAACGGTAGTAACCAAAATCACCGCACTAACTAATAATAAGGTATGGAGATTCGATTATGATTGATTCACTTTCTTGTTCTAGTTTTCAAAGTATGTTTATTATTATAAAATACTTATAGCTGTGCATTTGTGCAATAGGCTGTATCAGTAATGACGATTGTTCATGAATGTATTTATGATTATTGGTGAAATTAGCATATTTCCGCGGTCGGTCTAAAACGTATTTATAAAGTAATAAGCTCGCCTTTGTTTATAGCATTTTGTTTATTCTATGTATCGCCTAAGATATTACTAGACATATTTATATAGACTGAATCAAGTTGTCGAAGTTTAGCTTTGATAGCGTCACAGCCTAATAGACTGACACTAAATACTGATAAAACTGAATTTATGCTAATAGCCTCAAAAAGGAAATGAAAACAATACTCCGAAGATCCACACATTCTAATTAGCAATGACACTATAAGACAGGTGACAAACAAAAAAGTCTTAGGAATCACTCTTAACGAAGAACTAAAATGGAAAAGAATTTCCAACTCTATAGCACTGTTAAAATGAGCAAGACCATATGTCTCTCAAAACACTCTCATTAATATGTTTAATGGACTGGTTTTACCACATTTTGCGTACTGTTCAACTGTGTGGAATGATGGTAGTCGTGCTCACATTGATAAACTCTGTAAAATGCAAAAACGAGCAGCTAGGGCAATAACTGGTTCGAAATACGAAATAAGATCAAGAAAATTTTTTGAAAAGCTAGGATGGGAACCTATTGAAAACATGTACAAAAAACGTGACATCAATAGGACGTTTAGAGCACTGCGAGGGGAACTACCGGAATAAATATCAAAAATGTTTGTCATTAACCACAACAATGCATACCATCTTAGGAGTAACGACTGTAAACTTCACTGGATAAGCCAAATACTGAATTCATGAAAAAGAGCTTTTCATATCGAGGTGCTTCCGCATGGAACAACTTGCCAAATGATATTACTGGCAGGCAGGCACAACTGTCCAGGAATAGCTTTAAACATTTACTTAAGGTGACGTTTTGTGGATCTGTGGGAGGTCTTGCGATTATTTTATAAATATATAATTCTGATTATTTGTGTAATATAGAGTTTGTACGCTTGAATACTTTTTAAACCTAAAATATTTAATTAAACGGGCATTTGTCCACTTGTATAACACATAAGAGTTACTATGCACATTGAGTACATTTACTTGTTTATGTTATTTTTATCCATGTAATTATCTAATTGAACGGCCCTTTGAAAATCAGTTTTTATGCTGAAAGGCTACCGTTGTTAAAGAACTTTAAATAATAATAAATAATAATAATAACAGCGTGGCCTGATGTAATATGATCTTTTGTAGCGTAGTTCAAGTTTCAAAAGTTCATTTATGTGTCCATTTGCAAGCAAGAAGCGTTTTATCTTTAGCCATACAATTTAAGTCCCCCCCGAATACTGAATACAATTCCATGTTACAAAACTATATTATTTTGTTTATTGTTTGGTGTATTGTTAATATTTCGATTTATATTAATAAACTTTATATTTATCTACTTTGATTATTACAAGTGGTGGAGGATGCAAATCGTTTAAACAGATTTTTAGAGGATTATGACTCATGGCGACAGTCGAGAAACTCACAGGCATCGTTAAAAGACTAGCTGACGTTGTGAAATCCCAGGTATCAAGGCAACACGACGCCCACGAAGCAAATCGCCAACATATCGAAGTTCTGGCAGAAACTGTCGCAGATTTAGCCTCAAATTCTCCAAGTTCAAGCAATGTTGACACTATGAAGTTGCCTCAAGTGGTTTTACCTCGCTACACAGGTAAGCAACACAAGCAACTAGACCGTTTTCTTGATAGTGTCAAGCTAAAAACGCTGTTACAACTGTAATCAACCTGGTCATATCAAGAGGAACTGCCAAACTTTGTGCAATCCTAGGATAAACCAAGAACACAAACCAAAATTCCATGGAAACAATACCAGTCAAACCGAAGTGTGCCTCCAGTGGAATCAACGAGCTACACCACACTGTTTACTTCCCGATAATAGTTGCAAGTTTCATATTTAACATGTGCGCCTGGCTTGCAAAAAGAAAGGATGTAAACAACTGTTACACAAGATTGACAAGACACTTGCACAAAATATACGAAAAGATATCAAGTAAGTTTCAGGCTCAATTTGATAATCTTTGTTCTAAATTGGAAACTGTGCTCCCAAAACCCAAAACCCCTACCCCACCACCCACAGCCCAACCCACCACCCAGTTAGCCGACAACAAGATATCATCCTCTGATTATGCCCTGTTTTGCATGCCATCTGTTGCTACTGATTCTGTTGAAATTCCCGACTTGAGCAAGAAGTATATAATGAGGTCGAAAGTAGACTGGATAGAGCTTCTATAGAATACAAAAATAAAACCAATTTCAATCGGCGCAAATCTACTTCCGGTTACCACTTTGCAGCGAAAACAATATGGATTTTTAGTAAAATTACATAGGTGATTATTGAAAATTCTCAACGTTGGTTGCGCTACCTCGGATTAATATAACAATATAGTTGATGTTCGCGGACATAAATATGTTTTTGGCCCGAGTCAGACTGATTTTAGCCCGAGCGTAACGAGGATTAAAATGAGTTCTGAGGAGGGCCAAAAACATATTTATGCACAAGAACGTCAACTGTATTACTATTATTATAATTTTACAGGGCATGCACAATATATGAACTGATTGAGTTTAGTATAATTGCCTGAGCTTAGCTGAATAATGCTAGTTTCATGCATTGCACCATAAAAACAAACTTAGATTTACTTCGCCATTGCATGTGTACAATTATACTAATAGTTTCTGGCGCTACAGACTTTGTCTTGTCGTCTTTTTGGAATGGCCATTCTTGCTAATTAGCTGTGAAGATCAATAAATTTTTCTTCGTTTAGTTTTTCAGCCATGCATTTTGTCGTGAAAAGTGTAAAAAGAGCACTAGCCGGGAGCCGGCTAAAAACGTAAACAATGAATAATGCTAGTTTCTGTCGCTCCTCGAGCTCATTTAAATTCAGTTTGCTAAAATATATTTTAGCCCGCTGTTTTGTTCATTTTAGCTCGCAAAATACGCCACAATGCCCGCTAAAATTATAATAATACGCGATGCTCACCTAAAACGTTTTAAAGCTGCTTTTATCGTAAATATTCAATTAAAATGTGGCAGAAATGTGCATTTTTTATTTTTTTCCAAATAATCACCTACAGGTGTATGTACCACAGAATACCTCAAAAATATTCATGTTCCATATCTTTTGTCAAATATATATAATGTGGTTTCTTAATATTTTTTAGTATAGTTTAACGATATATTTTTTCTTCCTGGGGGTTTTTGGGCTAGATTTCATAGACTTCAATATTTTTTTTAATTGAACATTCTGTGGAACAAACTCTAATGTACCACAGCATACCAGTGCGGAGATAAATAAGCAACGGTTTATCAAATTGTACCAGAATTTGGTGTGTCATGTTGTGTGATGATACTGTACTGATATTGCTAACTTAATTTAGTGAAAGGTAAACACTAAAATCATTACAGAATACCAGTGGTGTAACCAAAGTATACCAGGTTTATCAATAATGTTGAAAAATTCAGTTTGTCAGTGGTAAAATTGATTCCTCGGTGTTATTTCTGTATAGTAATAATGTTGTGTTGCATAGAAAAAGTAGTGATGAACATAAATTATACTAATTTACAAACTTATTTTTAAACTTTCGAATTTTACAGGCATTATGCGGGAAAAAGTATTAAAAACTTACAATGTTATTTTTTGTTAATCCTGATTATTTTAAAGAATTTTTATGAAAATATTCATTTTTGCGTCTACTGGGAACCAGTAGCCGCTATGTCATCGGCGTGTTAGCAATTGAGTGTACCGATGGTTCAACCGATGGGTCAACAATAAAGACACTGCAAATACGATCCATATTTGGAATTTCGATCCATATTTGGTGTGTTCGCATTTCGCAACGCCTGTTCGTCGCTTTCTTTGCTCGATTCCTTGATCGACCTAGTTTATAACTTTATATGTTTTAAATTTTTAAATTGCACACATCAAGTTTTGATGTTAACTGGAGTTGCCTTGAATTTAGGTTAAGTTACTTTATATTTTATGTAATTTGCTCACATATTTGTGTAGCGTACATATAATTGTCGTGTATAAACGTAGCGGCAAGCGGGCTGGCTTATTTTGTATATATACTCTGTCTCTAAAACTGTGGAGCTCGTCAATTGAATATAAGAATATATAGAGGAGGTACGCAGATTTGCATAGAAGTATAATCAAGCGTGTATTAAACAGTATGTGCATCAGGCTGCCCAAACCGGCAATAGTAAAGACACTTCTGATTTGAATTTAGTTGACGAATATTAGCATAGTTGCTTATACAGGGTGTATAAAAAAAACTGAACAAAATTGAAATTGCTCTCAATTTCGCGAAGCGGCTCCAGGTACGAAGTTGTTTAGTAATATATATTGTTTGGGTATTTATAATGTAGAATAAACTAAAAAATTCTGAAAGTTACATTTTTCAAAAATCCAGGGGGGGTGTCTTGTCCAACAGATCAAAAATGGCTTGCGCACGAAATTTCAATGCTTAAAAGTTATTTTGAGTTAGTGGGTGGAAGATGTGTTGGGTGTTGCATTGCTGTTCAAAATTTCAGAAAATTTGCTTAAGTGTAAGTCCTTCAAAACGTCGCGTAAACTTTCATTTTTATGAAAAAATCAGCTTTTGCATGCTTAATTTAATCCTTTACCTAATTTGCATATTGTCTAGACAATATGCAAATTGTCTAGACAATATGCAAATTAGGTAAAGGCGTAAATTAAGCATCCAAAAGCTGATTTTTTCTTGAAAATGAAAGTTTACGCGACGTTTTGAAGGGCTTACACTTAAGCAAATTTTCTGAAATTTTGAACAGCAATGCAACACCCAACACATTTTCCACCCACTAACTCAAAATAACTTTTAAGCATTGAAATTTCGTGCGCAAGCCATTTTTTATCTGCTGGAGAAGACACCCCCCTGGGTTTTGAAAAATGTAACTTTCAGAATTTTTTAGTGTTTTCCACATTATAAATACCCAAACAATATATATTAATAAAAAACTTCGTACCTGGAGCCGCTTCGCGAAGTTGAGAGCAATTTCAATTTTGTTCAGGTTTTTTTTATACACCCTGTATTTACTGTAAAAGCTGCTGCACATTGAATGTTTTCGTCGCCGATAAAACTGAATAATATGTATACGAGCACTTGTAAATATTATATTAAATCGAGCAAGTCCTTGTGTTTGAATTAAACTTGATTAAGACTACATTTTCATTTGTTTTCTTACGAAATATAGCAGTGAGTGCTGTTGTGCCTTCGGCTTAGCTCTTTACCGGCTGTTTAACGTCTTAGCCCTGTGTACTTTAATACCAATATGAAATGGATATAATTGAAATTGCTCCAACGATAATGTATTATATTTATGTCAAGCACAAGTTCAAATATAACTCATATTCAACTCAATTGGTACGAGCGTCAGACTGGTACAAAATTACAGCTTTACTTTGTACAAATTTTATAAGAAAAGTACTATGAACATCATGATAGACAATAATTCGATAGCGTGTATCAGGTGTCATGTCAAGGTCAAAGTGGTCGACCTTTGTCGTTTGGGTATATATTTAGCTATTTTCACTAATAATAGTAAATAGCAAAGACTGAATATCTGTACTTAAAATAATTCTGGTTACAAAATCTTAAAATTTGGTGCAAATTATTCATTCAAAAAACAAAAGCTATGGACTTCAGCATTAAAAGCGAAGCACAATCACCCTCATTTCAAACGCAAATTAACCTGCGTTTTAGTGAAGTGCGTTAATTAAATGTCCAAATAACGAACCAAAAATATGCGAAATTGTCGAGATATTGCTTTTTGTCGAGATACGTGAAGTATGTAATATAATGCCGTCTAAACGTGCAATGTTAATGTCTATGAAAATGCGTTATATACTGATGTATTCAGTCTAATTAAGAAACCTATGTTGTTTTGTAATATTCCAAATAAATTGTTGTATTTCATTTTCATAGTTTTTATCCGCATTCAGCATCTCCTCAAACTTACAATCCCAGTAGACGCATGTACGCTATAGCGTACCTATTTTTTGTTTTTTATATGTCATTTAAAACTAAAACTAATGTATATTCACAAAAATAAAGTATACAGTATGTTTCCTCCAAATTTTATAAGATCATTAAATAAGACTGGTATTCTGCGGTACCGTGGTATTCTGTGGTACATACACCTGTATGTAATTTTACTAAAACAATTATTCCCCACAGGCTTGGTGAATATCGGTGAATAATTGTTAAAGGGGTCTTATACAAAATTTTAAAAGAAAATCCTATTTTGAAATTAGCCATATTATGCATCATTAATGATCCCTTTTTCGTTTTCTGGTGTTAATTTTTCTATTTGTTTGGCGGAAAATGGTAAATAGTGGAAAATAGCAGCTTGTTTGAAATTTTGTCCCGTAGTAACCACCATAGTAACGACATGTTATTGAAAAATCGCGAGCATTGGAGCATTTACCAAAACGTTTTTTTCTCCAAATGAGTACCCACCTACCCCCCCCCCCCCCCATCCCTAGCTATATAGTGATTTTAAACGATTTTATTTCAAATTACACCAAGTACAAGTAGGTTATATTTAGGCGGGAGAGGCGTTATAATGGCGTGAAAGCAAATTGTGTTCACGCTATATATTTTGTATAATTACGGTTCCACTTCAAGGCTTTGACTGATTGAGGACATCCTGTAAAGTCCGACGAAAGTCGATCTGCCATAACCTTTCAAAGAACCGAAGGGTTAAACATTGGTGTCTTTTTAAAGACGACAACGGCGGAGGTCACAGCTGGGAACCAAACTTAGATGTTGAAATAGTACGTGTCAAAAACATTTTTGAAAAAATCTAGCATGGCATTTTCATGATATATATGCCTACCTCTCCCGTTTAGGATATGTTTGGGTATGTCTTAGTATATTTGGTTAGCATATGAAAATATAGGGGAGCTCCATGTCCAATTTTTCCTTTGTGAATATGAAGGAAACGAAGGACAAACGTATTCAAATGGGTCATTCTAGCTGCTGTTTGCCTTTCTTTGGTTAGTAATGTGTACTCAATATTATTGCAAAACGCTATTCGAAACTATAAACTTGATTTTATCAAAACAGCTCAAAACGTAGGAGTAAGAAAGAATAAGCAAAAGCAAGGAGAACATATGCAGCTGGATCATTTTAAACTTTCGAGATGCCTATTCAAGTCTTCAAATTAGGATAGTTTGTCGAAAATATACCTAAGAATATTTTAAACTTACTTTTCCCAAATTGTCAATTCACGAGACGTTAAAAACTCTCCTGGGTTTACTGTTTATGCAATCATGGTGAAATTTTCAGCATTTACTCATTATTATTAAACCTTTAACGTGAACCTAAAAAATACTATGTGTGAGTTATACACGCCACAGGCCAACCCTATTAATGAACTGAACATGCCCATATTTTCATTCAACTATAAACACAAGTAAAATTTATACACTCTATGCCTTTAGCTGAGTATTTTTTTAGGTTCACGACATAGATAGGTCTATTTTGTATCCATTAAAGCTGTTTGGGAGATCATTCGTAGTTTACTTTGGCTCCTATCATTTGTGGAACAAACGCCATATTTTACTCCATAGGGGGTCATATCTTGGTTACCGTGGCAACAACAAATGAATAAGCGAGTGATTTTGTGTCAGCTACCATATTCTATAATATTAGAGTAAAAAATGAGGGGAAAGTATTAAATTAGAGAAAAAAGTTTTCAACGTATAAGACCACCTTAATTAGTATTATTATTTATTTAAAAGAATTCATCATGGCTTCTGATTAGCTAATAGCCATGTGTGAAATCGTCATGTCCAACGAGTGACGTCGTGACGTGGGATACGACTTTTTCATCCACGTCATGGCGTCATAACGTGGACGAAAAAGTCGTATGTCACGTTATGACGTCATGCCAATGGCAACGACATCAACTTCCGAAGTGGCGGGAAGGTGAAACAAAACAAATGGCTTCCTCAAGGGAAAGGTTCTCCAACCTTGAGGAAGCTGAAAAAACTACCTGAAGACAAAGATTCGCATAATACAAAAAGATCAACGAAAGCTTCTAGAGTGATTTTTGAAGATTATTTAAAAGCAAAGAATGTAAATTTCCCACAAAATAGCGAAGAACTTGCCGGTAATTTTATCATTCTTTTAAATAAATAATAAAACAATTATTGAATTCGGTTTTCACATGATATGTAGAATTATCAAGCCTCGGTTTGTCGTTATCAACCTCAGCATTACATAGATGATCATTGAAAATTCTCAACTCTGATTGCTTGCGCTACCTCGGATTAATACGCGATAATCACCTAAAGCGTTTTAAGCCGCTTTTATGGTAAATATTCAATTAAAATATTTTTGAAATGTGCATTTTCTTTTTTTTCCCGAATAATCACCTAAAGTATGTAATTTTACTAAAACAATTACTCGCCTCAGGCTCGGTGAATATCGGTGGATAAAAACCTCGACTTCGTCTCGCTTTTTATTCACCGATATTCACCTCGCCTTCGGCGAATAATTGTTAAATATTGTGAAATGAGTCAGCGAGGCTAGTTATTCGCAATTTTGTGCCTTTCCAAGCCCTGGACTAAATCGTTGGTTCTGTACTAAAAAGAACCAGACATTTTCTTTTTTCGGAGAGATCTTTTTGTTGATTTCGTTAAACAATCGCCGCTAAAGACGTTTGACAAGTTGCATATTGAAACTCTATATTTCGGTCAAAACTCTCTGGCAAGTGGCCTTTCATGATAGCATTTTCACTTAAGCCCGCCGCACACTAGAGCTATCAGCTTAGCAAAGTTTCACTCGTGACTGTTGGCGTAAGCAAGTTCCCCCAGTGTGCGGTGGCGTTTTGAGCGCTATTGTTCACGCGTGCCATCGGCACCTGATATTCAACATGTTGAACAATTTTGTGCACAAGTGAACATTTCCTCCAAGTGTGCGCGCGTGCAAAGCAATCGCCTTACAATGTCATACGAATACGCATGCGTAGATTGAACTATAAATAAACTGGCTCAAACTCTAGCTCAAGGGGGGAAATTGAAGCCATATGAAGCCAGTTTTTCTGAGGTTTGAGTTGAAATACTTAACGCCGAACATTGGGCTGTATATGAAATTGAAGCTATTAAAAAGTTATATTTGATATAAAAACCTCAAGATTTTAGGTAAAAAGGAAATACTTAAAAATTTGAGGGAAAATTTGCCGTATTTTACAAAATTGCGGTTGTTTTTGTATTTTTTAAGTATTTCCATTTTGCCTAAAGTCTTGAAGTTTTTATATCAAATAGAACTTTTTAATAGCTTCAATTTCATATACAGTCCAATGTACGGCGCTAAGTATTTCAGCTCAAACCTCAGAAAAACTAGCTTGGCTTCAACGAATCATAGGACTTGATCATAGGAGTTAGCGTTCCAGTTTACTTAGAGTTCACTGGTTCTTCCTCAAGAGCATCGGCCATGTTTGATCGCGATTAACACTTCTACGTATGCGTATTCGTATGACATTGTATGATTGTAAGGCGATAGCTTTGCACGCGCGCACACTTGGAGGAAATGTTCACTCGTGCACAAAATTGTTCAACATGTTGAATATCAGGTGCCAATGGCACGCGTGAAACAATAGCGCTCAAAACGCCACCGCACACTGGGGAACTTGCTTACGCCAACAGTCACGAGTGAAACTTTGCTAAGCTGATAGCTCTAGTGTGCGGCGGGCTGAACCAAATACTTTGGCTGGATAAAATTTTCAATCGAATGGATTAAACGAAAGGTAAGCAATTTATTTTAAGTATTTGTCTTTCTCAATCAAGCGGAAAAGTATCGAATAGTCGGTGTTGCTCTCATGTTATGTTCTGCTATGAGCATTAGCAACAAAAGCTTATCTATATTGCATTTTGTGATTCTGATTGGAGTTTTGGCTTTTGTTCTTGACCGAAAAACATTTAAATAATATATAAGTGGGTTATTTTCTAAAAAAAACTTTGTATCATTCATATTGTAACTGTTTTGAGTGTTTATCAACAGAAGTTATAAAGATTCTCCGATCCTTCCATATTCACTAAAAGGGCATCGTATAAAATTGTTTATACTCAATCAAAATTTCACTTCCTAAAGGAACCGGGTTTTTTCTTACAAATCGAGAACACATGTTATTCTTTCAAATCGAGGAGAGAATGTTGAGTGTTGTTCTGTTACTTATTGGGTAGCAGTCCAACTGCATGGATGTCCAGTGTAAGGTCTAGCTGTGGAGGTCATGTAGGCATAGCATCTTGAAGTGCTGCAGCAAACTACCGGTAACATAGAAATAAACTATCGATCTTTCGAGAAAGGGCCCTCTGTCAGGAGGTTAGTTTGGCTACTAACCTCCTGATGAAGGGTTTCGCTACAAACATTGATAGTTTATTTCTATGTTACAGCTAGTTTCTACAGCATTCCAAGACACTACGTATTTTACTTCTCAAAGGAAGATCCTTGCACCTTAATGGGTTAATTAATAGAATTCTGTGCACTCTTTACCATTCACCAAACTTCAAGTAGAGACTTCAACCATTTGGTGGTTTGAAATAACCTCAAAGGAGACAAATTGCCCAACAGTTTCTAAGCACCAACATTTAATAGCATTTGTCACCGGCCAACAAGAAAATGAGAACAACCAACAGAACTTACAAAACAACCAATTACAGTACAGTAGTCAGTACAGTATAGTAGATATTGAGTGTGTGAAGTGCAGCATTGCATGATTTATTTCTGGTAATTGCTTGTGGTTTCTATGTTGCTGAACTGATTATTAGTGAGGTCTTCTCCATGAAATTAAATTGGACCTTGTTGGCACATTTTACAAAAATAAATCACTTCCAGGTTACTCTTGACATTATGTGGGTGGGAAAGTGATCTATTTGTACATAAAGTATACTTCACCAGGTGTACAAAAACGATGAGTACATTTAAAATTATAAAATTTAACCTTTTAACAGAGCTAGTACTGGATGCGGCTTATCAAAAAAGTTGGTGGGGCATAGAGCATGAACCAACATTCTACCAACTTCACCCTTAGTCTTCTCTCCCTTCTGCAAAAACCCCTGAAGAAATTAATGCAGGACTATGGGAGATAGCAGTATTACAAGGGAGCAGAGCTGCTCGCCAGCATTCACCAGGGGTCTTTAATGTGGCGAGAGAACACCATGGGCATGGTACAGGGTAATGACTGACACTGTACTCCAACTTTTTCATAGTTGACAGTTTATCCAATTACTATTTTTCGAACTAACTTTTTTACAGCATTGTAGTATGACAAATGTGAGTCACCTATTCATGGTCATACAACCACAAAATATTTCTCTACTTTGCAAAGGGAACAGAAAAATTTAATATTGTTTAATGATACAGTCACTTTCATGAGCCACATCTTACTGTATATGAAAATTCTCTGCCATTGCAGCAGCCAGCACCCATGCATGAAATGTCTTCATTTTTTTCTTATTTTAAAGTTCTTGGCTCTATATAATGAAAAATTTCAATTGTGAGAAATTTTATACTAGAAAGTTCAATTTGGAAACTAGACATTTACACTCACACTAAAAAAACACCATTCACTCTGTATACTAGTCTATAATTCGACTGGATTTCAAGTTTCCGCATTAAAACCACTCAACACAATTATAATATGAATGATACAAAGCTTTTCTTAGAAAATAACCCACTTATATATTATTTAAATGTATTTTCGGTCAAGAACAAAAACCAAAACTCCAATCAGAATCACAAAATGCAATATAGATAAGCTTTTGTTGCTAATGTTCATAGCAGAACATAACATGAGAGCAACACCGACTATTCGATACTTTTCCGCTTGATTGAGAAACACAAATACTTAAAATAAATTGCTTACCTTTCGTTTAATCCATTCGATTTAACTCTTCATCGTTGAACGTCGCTTCCGCCGTAGTAGGGTAAAAGTGGGGGTTATACGGCAGGTGGTGCAGGCGGTGTACGAAGCACCGCCCATGACGTCATCATCTCTTAAATATTTTATTTATTCAGATTTATGTTAATTTATTTGAGCTTACTACAGTGCTAATGGCTTTTCTTAACATTCTTGAACCGCCGCCGTTTGTTTATCTACAGTTTTTTAGCTTATTAAGAACAGGAATGTTGTACAGCTCGGTATATATTCACTTAAGTTTTCCTCAATGCTTGTGGGACGTAGATAATGACATCATACGCATGCGCATTAACCGAACACTCTCAGTTATTTTACATGCTAAAACCACATGCTCGGTGGCCCGATTGCATAGATGTCATACTTCCAAGGGTGTATAGGGGGTGGTCCAAAATAGTGCGACGAGCAGATGAGCATGCGCATGCGCAGTAACCGAGCACTCTCACAGTTATTTTACATGCTCAAAACACATGCTCGGTGGCCCAATTCGATAGATGTCATACTTCCAAGGGTGTATAGGGGGTGGTCCAAAATGGTGCGACGAGCAGAAGAGCATTGCCCATGCGCAGTAACCGAGCACTCTCACAGTTATATTACATGCTCAAAACACATGCTCGGTGGCCGGATTGCATACTTCCAAGGGTGTCTAGAGGGTGGTCCAAAATGGTGCGATGAGCAAACGCTGGACAATATTCAGTTTCATGTCGGCGAAGGTTAAAACCTCAGCTGAAAGATTTCTCACAATATTTACACCTCATTCCCTCAGCAATGTATGACAGCAATGTATTTAATAGTGTTAGCACTGTATGAGCATTTGCTCTGACGCCTCTGAGCACCAGACGTTTTATGAGCACTTTCTCTGAGCACTCGCACTTTTATGAGCATGTGCTCTGAGCACTCGCACTTTTATGAGCATGTGCTTATGAGAACTATGAGCATGTGCTCATTTGCTCATACGTCCCGCTACGTAAAGGTATAACCACACCGAGACTGTATACGTAGTGGATAGGACTTTATGAGTAGATGAGCATGAACGTAAGTCATTCGTTTAATGCTATTTTTTTGGATCATCGACTTAAAAAGTGTCCCGCAAACGGTTCTCTGAATCCCGAAGGTACGTTCCAGCGCTTCTTGGCTTCGCCAAGAAGGGGCGCCCACACGTTGGAAGGGACCTTCGGGATTCATAGACCCTTTTGCGGGACACTTTTTAAGTCGATGATCGAAAAAATAGCATTAAACGAATGTCTTAAGCTTACGTTCATGCTCATCTACTCATAAGGTTCTATCCACTACGCAGGGACGGATCCAGGGTTAGTCAACCCGGTCACGCGACTAGGGTAAAAATTGCGAAGTTAATTAATTCGAATTCAAATCGCGGTCCAGTTATAAAATTGGTTCAGTGGCGTCAGCATATTTAAGCGGTAAAGGTTTCTGTAAAGCAATATGATGATCAGTCAAAACAGCGGTCTTCCGCTTGAATCTTGACCGACTTGGTGGCAAATCTGGTCATTTTATTGGTTAGCAGCGATGTTGACCACTTTCCGGGGAGTTCTGACCGGGCAACTCATCAGGGGCACAAATATAAGCTCTGCCATTGGCCAATCTTAAAAAATATCTGAGTTCTCATTGGCTGCATAATTTTTACCGATCAGAGCGAGTCAGCCTGGTCAGCCTGATCAGCCTGAATATATTTATAGAACTATAGAAGGCCTTTCTGATCGCAGCTTTGACCGCGAAGGTTCAACAAAGTAGCACAGCCAGAAATCCCAATGTCTGCTAGTACTTACGAGACCGTACAGTCCGCGTTTGCGAAAAACGATCGGCGATATCTTCAAGATATTGAAGTTGGTCTAAAGAAGCGAGTAGACGCTTCACCGAAGAGTTCTGTTGAAGAGCTAGTGAGCGCCATCAACAACACAAGCTTTTGCCTTGTGAGAAATTTTGGTGCCGAATCATACATCCCGAAGTACGTTCGAGATCGAAAGAGCAACTGTTGTACGGCCCTAAGGTATTTATATTATATGTTGACTAAATTTGACTCCTATACATTATTAATACATTCTCCTATACTGTTTATTTGTGCGCAAAGTATTGACCCGCGTAGGTGATGAGGTGAACTGATATACATAATATTGTGGTCAAGACTTAGACTCAACGCTTTATAATAATATACTTTATAGATAAGATTTACAGCGAACCAAGTTTAATACCCAGGCGAATCGGAAGTTTGTTTATGCTTTTTGTGGATTAATATTAGTTTAATATTATCTATATCTATACTGGATTTATTAATGTATATGGAGCAATATACAAAGGCAATACCACATGGCATAGCTTGGTGTAAATGTGTAATACGATCATGTGTTATTTTGTGAAATTCATGGGAGTCAGTGAGACTGAAAATTGCTATAATTGGGTCCCATCTTATGAGGTTAATTTTTGGCTGAAGCTGCTCCCAGCGTGCCGCAAATGGTGTTTCCGAGGTTCAAAAATCAAATATTTTCTGGGGGAGGGTTAGTCCCCAGACCCCCCTAGGTTGCTCGCGCCTTCGGCGCTCGGCCAATTGGCGCACCTGCGGCGCAAACTTGGATTGTCATTTGTCAGATATTTTGACTAAGGTACGAAAAATCCTGGATCCGCCCCTGCCCTACGTGTACAGTCTCGGTGTGGTTACACCTTTACATAGCGGGACGTATGAGCAGATGAGCGCATGCTCATAGTGCTCATAAACACATGCTCATAAAAGTGCGAGTGCTCAGAGCACATGCTCATAAAAGTGCGAGTGCTCAGAGCAAGTGCTCACAAAACGTTTGGTGCGCAGAGGCGTCAGAGCAAATTCTCATACATTGCTAACACTATTAAATACATTGCTGTCATACATTGCTGAGGGAATGAAGTGTAAATATTGTGAGAAATCTTTCAGCCGAGGTTTTAACCTTCGTCGACATGAAACTGAATATTGTCCAGCGTTTGAAACAGAATATTTGTCCAGCGAAATGAATATTTAATTAGTTTGTATTATTGTTAATTTGTAAACAATACAACTACAGAGGTGTTTGAAAGGGGCTAAATCGGACGCGTATCGTTGTAAACAAACACAATTTACTTCTATAAAGAGATCGTAAAACGCTGAATCGAACGGTGGTATTGCATCTACATAGCATTCAGTGAACCAAAAATAGCGAAGATATGAAAACCGGAAAATTCTAAGACGATGATAAATTCTATCCTGCCAAAATATTTGGTTAGTGAAAATGCTATCATGAAAGGCCACTTGCTAGATTGTTTTGGCGAAATATAGAATTCCCATATCCAACTTGTCAAACGTCTTTGGCGGCGATTTTTTAACGAAATCTACAAAAATATCTCTCCAAAAGAAAGGAAATATCTTGTTCTTTTTACAACAGGACCAACGATTTAGTCCAGCTCTTGGAAATGCCTTAAAGTGCTTATATCACAAAAAATAATTTTTGATATTTAATAGAGAACAAAAAGTTAGTTAATAAGTTTTTTTACAGTTTTTAATGTTCGCAAATCGACCAAGAGTCTGGAACGAGCCTGTGTGACGTAACTTAAGGAACTTGTTTACGACGCGCTATATGTATTGACTTATCTGGCTTAGAGAAAACTGCTAGTGGGACTAAAAAATAAATATTATTCCATCAAAGATAACCTTTATGTTGCCCACAAAATATACAAGAAGACTCTGAAGGTGTACAAAATCTGACTGGAGTTTGCAATGCAGAATTGACTGTCAATGCTTAAAGCAGACATGGCCTAAGTACGGCAGACAAGACACAATTGCCTTCGTCTATTTGTGCTAAACCTTCGTAGGCGAGGACATGTTTACAAATTATAACCAAAATATATATCCAGGAATTCTGATCAGAAAAGGCCAACATAATAACATAGAATATTTACGACGCCAACTACAACAAACATTCCAAAATATACAAGCCGACGTTTTAGTTGCAAAGAATGCCATATGAACTGTCTGCTTGTTTGCCGATACCTACTGTTAGATCGTTGGCAATAGTTTGCAGACCGTACCTCCTCTGCGGTGGGCTAGGGAAAGAATTAGCTTCTAGCTTCTCCTTAGTATCGTGAACGACAAGACGACGAAACGATTGTAGAACACTCGCCTCCCGGTATGGTTATAATAATAAATGGCTGAAATATAATGCCGCGCGCCATCATCTCCGGCCGCAAGTATCTTAATTATATTACTTTATAACTGTCTGGAATAGTAACAAGTCCTTGTTTGTGCCATTTTAAAGCGTCCTTGAACTATTTTTGACTGCGTATATGTAATATGATTTACATATAAATGATGTGTCTTCTCTATAGTAGCTGCGAACACCGTGACGAGACTGATCTGTCGGGATCATGCTTATGCTATACAGCTTATCATGTACGTTTTGTACAGGCTTATATTGCGCAAATTTGACGCAGTCACTGCAAAAAGTACAAGGGGCATTCTTATTTCCTTAGACAACGTATTTAACACATTTTTTTCAAACATATTGGTGTTGTCCGACCGTTCTAATATATACAATCCGCTTGAAATGACAATGTTTACTTTTCGAGGCAGGTCTTTGGCTCTTTGCGAATCTTGTCAGTTGAGCAGTCTGAAGCGCTATCGGTTCTGGAATTGGAAATGTGAGATAAATCCACCACTGCTATACCAAGCCATACCAAGGCTGTTTTCCATTCTTGAAAATTTAAATTTCTCAAACACAAGAAATAAAAGAAGACTAGACTAGAGATCAAATAATCTATAATATTATATTATATTAAAGCAAACCATAGACGCACGCAGAGTTGTCACGCTTGTGCCGTGCGTTATTGTAATATTCGCCACGAAATTTCAGCCACACAGTACAGTCCATACTCATACTGGGTCTCTGCTGGGCTGTGATCTGGTCATCACTTTAAAATGGCAAAGCAATTCCTTTTTCAACTCAGTAAAATTATGTTTTGCCTTCCTGATGAAGCAATAATATACAAGTAAACACAGTAAAAGAAAAGCCTCCGTCCCTTAAGCTACGTCACACAAGTGTCGCGCCAGGCCTTTTCCTGTGCTTTTCCTGCCCGCGACTTTTTTCAAAAATAGCCCATTTTGCCATGTTTGAAGTCGTTTATTTCACAAACGAAAAGCGAAAACCAAAAACTGTAAAGGAACTTATTAACTAACTTTTTGTCCTCTATTAAATATCAAAAATTATTTTTTGTGATATATTAAGCACTTTAAAATTGCGAATAACCAGCCTCGCTGACTGATTTCACAATGTAATTCCGTATTGTTTTCGCTGCAATGTTTTAACGGGAAGTAGATTTGCGCCGATTGAAATCACAGGGGCCCCAACTCTGACCTAATGCTAAAAAATGTAAAGTAATCAAATTATTGAACTTACTTGAACCGTATTTCAAACAACAGTTTGATTATTTCAAAGCACAATCGATGAAAGAACTTGAAATAACTTATATTTTAATTTATATGAAGTACTGACAACAAGAAATGCGGGCGCATGCGAGAGGGGGGGGACGAAAGAAGAGAAAAAAAGATGGAAGGGATTAAACTTACGTCACGTGATCTTTCGTTGTGTTCCACAACAAGCAGCGAACATTCTAGCCCATTTTCGCGAGATGTGTTCCACAAGTAGCCTGTTATCGGGACGTTCTTTTCTTTCGCCCCCCCCCCCTTCTCGCGTGCGCCCACATTTCTTGTTGCCGGTACTTCATGTAAATTAAAATTAAGTTATTTCAAGTTATTTCATCGATTGTGCTTTGAAATAAGCAAACTGTTGCTTGAAATACAGTTCAAGTAACTTCAATAATATGATTCTTTTACATCTTTTAGCCATAGGTCAGAGTTGGGGCCCCTGTGTTAAAATTGGCTTCATTTTGTGTTCTGTAGAAGCTCTATCAAGTCTACTATTAGATCAGTGATCAAAACGCCCCCTTGTCTAGAGGACGTGACTCAACTCTATCCTCTCTTCGCCATAAAGTACCGTTTGTATATGAAACGATTAGCATCTTATTGGATAAAGTATTAATATTATATTTTCAGCAAAACACCGGAATCTTTCTAATATTTAAATCAACCCTTTGGATTTAAATCAAGACCTTGTTGTGGTAGTTCTAAAACCTAAAATGGGCAGTTCTAAAAATTGAGTTTTGGCGAGAACATGTTGAATTCACAAGCCCGAAAAATGTCTAAACATTCAATATTTAATATAATTATTGTTTGAGTTGGTCATTATGATCATATATATACTTTCAAATACTTTTTACATTTTAACAAATTCCTAAAAATTTCTATTTTTGGGATAACCCTGTGACATTGCTTGAAGCCAGGCTAGCCAGCTTCCCCCATCCAAGCGATGGAATTCGCGGCCCATTGGCTGTTCCGCGTCAAAATGGGCGGTTCTAAATTTTTCTTAGGATGACCCCTGGCACCCAGCAAAGCAGTAAAACAGGTATAGTCGCCAAATGGCCAGCCCGATGGACTGGCCCGTATCGCATCGTAGAACGAATGCAAAATCGTGACAATTATCGAATGGAATATATCGAAACTGGGAAACTACTCGACCCAACCAATATGGAAAAATTGGTACAAGTTTAACCTTGGTCTGTCAACGAATCCAATCCCGAACAAACGAATCCAAGGGAAGCTAGAGGGAACACTCCACCCGAAAACCCACCGTCTTATCTGAATGCGCAGTTAGAAAATCGTTCGTTTATTGTCTTCGAAAAACTTGCAAATATTCTTGATAAGAATTATGATCGAAGAACTCTATGGTTGGTTGAAATCACAAAAAGACCATAAGTCGTCAACCGGAGAAGCGTGGAAACACCTTTACGCAAAAAAATCCAGGGTTTAAAAAGATAATGGTGGAATTCGTCAATTGCCGATCCGCACACCATCAATACATTTTGATATACCAGATGTTACCGGTGGAAAAACCTCTTTAAAGCTGTCAGACGCCGATTAACCAGTGAAATACCATTTAGTCCGTCTAGAAGGACGCTATGGTATTGCAAGGGTTGCAAACTACTACGAAGACGAAAATTATATGAGGTAGAACTTTGGGATAGAAAATCGAAGAAGAAACTGTGGAACAAAGCCGTAAGACCAATTAAAGTAGAAGATGAATCAGCAATTAACTGAACTTGTACAACGAAATTGAGTTTTATGTACAAGATTGGAAAGACTGCTAAAAAGCAAGTTAAAGACTTAAAATTATTTTGTGTTTGTTACGAGAACAATTGTTTTCCTTGTTAGTTAAATACGTTTTATATTATCGAACATACCGAACATGTGTTCTCTTTTTCAACAAGGAATGAATGTAATAGGATTTTAGGGAAACGTGACCTGTGAACAGGCAGAGAGAGAGAGCACGAGGACTCGATCAATGGCCGCTAGAGCAAAAGACAATTCCGTCTTACAAAACTATATTATATTGTTTATTGTTTGATGTATTGTTAACATTTCGATTTATATTAATAAACTTTCTATTCATCTACTTTGACCATTACAAGTGGTGAGTTTGGTTATTAGCACTGATCTAATAGTAGACTGGATAGAGCTTCTATAGAATAGAAAAATGAAGCGAATTCAATCGGCGCAAATGTACTTCCGGTTACCACTTTGCAGTGAAAACAATATGGAGTTATATTGTGAAATGAGTCAGCGAGGCTGGTTATCCGCAATTTTGAGGCATTTCCAAGCGATGGACTAAATCTTTCGTCCTGTGATAAAAATAACAAGATATTTTCTTTCTTTTGGAGATATTTATTTGTAGATTTCGTTAAAAAATCGCGCTAAAGATGTTTGACAAATTGCATATAGGAACTCTATATTTCGGCCAAACACTCTGGCAAGTGGCTTTTCATGATAGCATTTTCACTACCAAATACTTTGGCTGGATAGAATTTTCAATCGAATGGATTAAACGAAAAGTAAGCAATTTATTTTAAGTATTTGTGTTTCTCAATCAAGAGGAAAAGTATCGAATAGTCGGTGTTGCTCTCATGTTATGTTCTGCTACGAACATTAGCAACAAAAGCTTATCTATATTGCATTTTGTAATTCTGATTGGAGATTTGGTTTTTGTTCTTGACCGAAAATTCATTTAAGTAATAGATAAGTGGGTTATTTTCTAAAACAAGCCTTGTATAATTCATATTATAACTGTTTTCAGTGGTTTTAATGCGGAAAACCTGAAATCCAGTCAAATCTGAGACTAGTATAGACAGTGAATGGTGTTTGTTTATGTCTACTTGCCAAATGAACCTTCTAGTATAAAATTTGTCATAATTGATCACATTTTTAATTATATAGAGCCAAGAACTTTAAAATGAGAAAACAACGAAGACATGTCATGCATGGGTGCTGGCTGCTGCAATGGCAGATAATTTTCATATTATAGGAAGTGGCTCATGAAAGTGACTGTATCATTAAACACTATTAAAGTTTTTTCTGCAATGGCAGATAATTTTTATATTATAGGAAGTGGCTTCCACTGTAATGCATAATTATACAAAGTTTTCTATCCCTTTGCAAAGTAGAGAAATATTTTGTGGTTATATGAACATGAATAGGTGACTAACATTCGTCGCACCACAATGCTGTAAAAAAGTTAGTTCTAAAAATAGTAATTGGATAAACTGTCAACTATGAAGAAGTTGGCGTACAGTGTCAGTCATTACCCTGTACCATGCCGACAGGGCCGTATCTACGGGGGGGTTTGGGGGGGTGTCACACCCCCCCATGAATTGTATTTGGAGAATTAGTCGGCAGAAGCGAGATTTGAGTCGGCACAAAACAATACAAGTCGGGAAAAAAACCCCCCCCCCCCCGTCGACATATAAAAAAAGATTTTTATGAGAACAAAAATTTTAAGTAGTCGGTACAAGTTCGTTTGGCAGTCGGTTGAAAGCACCTAACACCCCCCCTGGAAAATTTTCTGAGTACGGCCCTGCATGCCGATGGTCTTCTCTCACCAGATTAAAGAGCCCTGGTGAATGCTGGTGAGCTGCTCTCCTCCCTTGTAATACTCCTATCTCCCATAGTCCAGCAAGTGTGAAAATAGATCACTTTCTCACCCGCATAATGTCAAGAGTAACCTGGAAGTGATTTCTTTTGTAAAATGCTCCAACCAGGCCCAATTGTATTTCATGCAGTAGACCTCACTAATAATCAGTTCAACAACATATAAACCATAAATAATTACCAGAAATAAATCATGCAATGCTGCACTTCACACACTCAATATCTACTATACCGTACTGTACCAGCCTCGTACCCAGGCGCTTTTAAGGAAATGAAAAAAAAATCGCGTTCAGCTAATTTATAGAGATCAGTGCCTGAGATTAGCGAGCGCGCTGGGGTGCTTGGGGAGGACGCGACGAGAGGGGGAAGCGCCTGGCAGAAAATGCAGATAAGTGAAGAATTTGACCGAAATGTGAAGAATCCTTTCCATCGCTTGATTTGAGGTGCCTTTTCGTCAGTTTTTCTCCCTGGTGTGTTATCATTGATATCTGTATGGATGAAACAGACCATTCTTTTCCAGAAGCTCTAACTACAGGTATTTTTATGTATATATAATATATTTAATATTTTTGCAAAGCCTCTAGTGGTTAAAATTGTGTAAATATATGAAATGGTTGCACAGAATTGACGATTTTTCTTATTTGTGGTCACAAAACTAATTGGACATTTGATATGCTATATCCTTGCGAGATTGCTGTTTTTCATTCGGCTATTTGGCTATTTTCTTTAAGCAATTTGCATACTTTGTTGTCGTTTTTATATACAATAACAATTGAATGCTTGATCACTGTCAGGCACAGTCTACGATTTTGGTAAATTTGTATCGCTAAAACAAGTTTCTTTTATATGCAGAATTTAGTTCAGACGATGAATTTAATACTTCCTTTCGACAACTCGATGTTCAAGGTAATTTTTACTATTATTTTTTATTATCATTTTATAATAATATAGCATCACCCTAACACACAATAGACTATAGGGTTACTGGTTACCAGGGTAACCTTGTGGCTAGGATCACCCTATTGTCATGTAAACAGCCCATGGGTCAAACAGTGTGTTTTGTGTTCTTTTTAGCTTACAATCTGTCCAGTTCCCAGTGTGATGAGAGAAGGCATATGAGTTGTCAACTGAGCTAGAACATGTTGCTGAGTATTGATGAAGAATCAAATATTTATGTGAAACAGTCATTGTGATGGATTTGCTTGATTTGACATCCAACGAGAACATTCTACCTCGAACAGTTAAAGCATGTTTTCCAGGTCCAACAAAACAGAAATAAATGACTGAATGTGAACAAATGTGTTTTTATTTTGTAAAATTATTCTGTCTGCATGCCATAGTATAAATTTAATGTTTGTAGCATAATGCAATTAGGGTGTTTTATTTTGCTTTAATATATAGCATGAGATTTTGAGGTGATTAATACAATAACAAACCTGAGAAAACTTAAAAACGGATAGACAGTAATAGCCCAGCAAATGACTTTCAATGTCTTGTATGTTTGAATGTTATTTGCTGAACTTTTTTAGAGCCTGATAAAAATATCTTTCAGGGACCCTGGGGAAAGGGTAGCATGGCCCCGTCTGTCATTGAAATCCGAATGTGAAAGACAAAGCACACAGTGCCCCCCATATAGGAGTAGCCCTAAAATGTTTTAAACATAGCATGAATTCATTACAATTTGAGTATGAGAAATGATCGATGGTCTATACGTACACTGCTGTCAAATCACAGTGTGTACAATTTTAATAGGTACTAATCTTTCAGTGAAAACAAATGGCAGAAAGCACATGCATGGAATAATTCAGTGAGCATAAAACAGAAATTCTGTTTTTAGAAAACCAAATTAATGATATTCAGATGGGAGTTGAGATTACATTAGCCAGGACACTGGCAGGAAAGTACAATTTTAATTTATAGCAATATTAAATTAAATTGCAAAATACCAATGTTTTATTATTTAATTAATACGTAAAAAATATATGAAAGTACACTAAAATGCTTTTTGTTTTCCATAAAAAACTCTTCGCAGTGCATTCATCATTTGGACACAAAATATTTCTTGAACATACAACACTGCCACCATCTTTAATACATTTTCTGCCAGGCGCTTCCTTCGTCGCGACCTCCCCAAGCACCTCCGCGCGCTCGCTAATCTCAGCCACTGATCTCTATAAATTAGCTGAAAGCGATTTTTTTTCTTTTCCTTAAAAGCGCCTGGTACGAGGCTGGTACTGTACTGCAATTGGTTGTCTTGTAAGTTCTGTTGGCTGTTCATATTTCCTTGTTGGTGACAAATGCCATTAAATGTTGGTGCTTAGAAGCTGTTGGGCAATTTGGCTCCTTGGAGGTAATTTCAAACCACCAAATGGTTGAAGTCGCTACTTGAAGTTTCGTGAATGGTAAAGAATGCACATAATTATATTAATTAACCCATTAAGGTATGAGGACCTTCCCTTGACAAGTAAAATAAGTAGTGTCTTGGAATCAGGGGCGTAACGTGACCATTTTGACTGGGGGGTGTAACGTCTAATATTTACCGACAAACACGTGGTCGTGCCCCTCCCCCCATAAGATTATACACATACGATATCCTCCGTTTATATAGCTTCATGTTTTAATGGTTTTTTACACGTTAATATTATATATTTATATATCGATGATTTTACCGACGGCTCCGTACATCACCGACCGAATCCGCGTTTTACCGACCGTACCAAAGTATGCTGCAAAAGAATTGCCTGTAGGGACTTTCTAAAAAATGTCTTGCGCACGAAATTTGAATGCTTAAAAGTTATTTTGAGTTAGTGGATGGAAAATTTGTTCGGTGTTGCATTGCTGGTCAAAATTTCAGAAAATTTTGCTTAAGTGTAAGCCCTTCAAAACGTCGCGCAAACTTTCATTTAAGAAAAAAAATCAGCGTTGTGCATGCTTAATTTACGCCTTTACCTAATTTGCATATTGTCTTTTGGGAGCAAAAGCGAAATAGCAATGTCAAAATTGGGTAAAGGCGTAAATTAAGCATGCACAATGCTGATATTTTTTTAATATCTTAAAACGGCTTTCTTTTTGGTCCGCCATTTTGAAGCACCAAGTTTAGAATACGATTTCAAATGCTAAACATAGAAAAATAAAATTTTAAGAAACCTTGGACAGTTTAGTAATCGAGTAAAATAATTTTAGTAATGGAAAAGAGGGCAGAAAAAATATGCAGATTCTGCCTGCTAGTTTTCGGACAGCTTTTAACTGACTGCCGAATGAAAGAGACACTAGCACGGCTGGACCCGTAACTGCTCGAAAACCACAACATAATATGTTTTCCACACAAATGCGCAAATTAAATTAGCTTCTTAATAAAAATGTTGGCCAATAGCAGAAAAACAGGCGGAATATTAAATTATCGCGTAAAAGATCGTCTTTACAGTACATGATTAAAGACGAGGTCGAAGGGCAAGGCTAAAAGGAATAATATATGTATAATATAAACGTTTTAGTGTCTTACCAAACTCGCTGTTGTTTTTGCAGAGTCCAATGCTTCGGGCCATTTCTGAGTATTTGGGTTGAGTTAACGGTGTAGCTTTGGAGCAATATTTGTAAATATAGGAGAACAGTCTTGCTACGACTACCGTGGCAGAAAGGGGCGAATGCTGAAGTTGCGTTTGTATAAATTGCGTGTGTTCGGTCATGCGTATTGGGACTGCAATTGTAATTGTAACATGTGGTAATGGGGGTGAAGAGAGGATATGGATTGTGATGGGGGGATGAGATTGTGTATGCAACAAGTAGATATACTTCATGTATAGTGTTTGTAGATTGGCAATTATTTGTCTCGGTTATGTATTTTGTGTGCGACGTTAAAAATGTGGATTTATATATTGAATAAGTGTGTTTTGGTTTATATCAAGAAGTTAAAAGTCTTAGGTTAATGATGTCAGGGGTTAGAAGTAAAATTATTTCTTGTAAAAGTCGCCATAATTGGTAAATGTGTAGGTGTCTGTACACAAGGAGAAAATTATACAACAATTTGTTTTACTAATGATATGTTTACAAAAGTATAAATGTGTGCATCCATGGTGAAATTAAGTATAACTAATTATTGAACATACAGGACATAAAAATTATTGTATATAACGTTTTTTTACACAATTATATAATTGGTATATGTTTCAGAAATTGAAGACTTTCGAGGACGAGAAGTTCATCTGGCATGTCTTAGCCAGCCTGCCTACCAGTCGTCGTATGGACGGTGATCTTAGAATTTGCGCGGTCACTTGAAAATGGCGGCTTTGGACGGCTGATTATCATATTGACACCTTTATAGAAATTGATAACTCCACTTCGCAAAATAGTGCAGACCTGTAGCGGTCATGTACAATAGGTCTTCTACAGTGTGTAGTCTAATGTCTTGTCATTGATTCCTATCATTTTCTAGGAACTCTCTTTGTCTACACTAATAATTGACAGTCAAATTTGAGGCAATTCCAGTCAAATAGCTTGTTTGGCTAACATGTGAATTGATCATGCAAGTTTCATCCTCTTAATAAACCATAAAAAATATAGAGTAATAATATTCTGCCAGAGAGTAAGTCCTTATACTATACCATCCTCGCGCACATATTAAGTTGTAAGTCAAATATACCGAATTTGGACGCCCAAATTCCCTATCCTGGCTAAGACCCTGTCTTCTGGAGAGGAGCTAGAATTTCAAAATCATCAAAAGCAGTGTGAGTAGTAATATACAGACCGATCAACCCTTGTTTTTAGGGGGCCGCAGGGGGCCACACTAATTAATATGCAAGGGGGCCGCAAACATTAGCATATAGGGGGCCGCAGGGGGCCGCAGGGGGCCGCAGGGGGCCGCAGGGGGCCGCAGGGGGCCGCAGGGGGCCGCAGGGGCCGCAGGGGCCGGGCCTGAGGGGGCCGCAGGGGCCTGAGGGGGCCTGAGGGGCCGCAGGGGGCCGCAGGGGCCGCAGGGGCCGCAGGGGGCCGCAGGGGGCCGCAGGGGCCGCAGGGGCCTGAGGCGCAGGGGGCCGCAGAGGGCCGCAGGGGGCCCTGAGGGGGCCGCAGGGGGCCTGCAGGGGCCACCTGAGGGGCCTGAGGGGCCGCAGGGGGCCGCAGGGGGCCGCAGGGGGCCGCAGGGGGCCGCAGGGGCCTGGGGGCCGCAGGGGGCCGCAGGGGGCCGCAGGGGCCGCAGGGGGCCCGCAGGGGCCGCAGAGAGCCGCTGAGGGGCCGCAGGGGCCGCAGGGGGCCGCAGGGGGGCCTGAGGGGGCCGCAGGGGCCGCAGGGGGCCTGCAGGGGGCCGCAGGGGGCCTGGGGGGCCGCAGGGGCCGCAGGGGGCCGCAGGGGCCCTGGGGGCCGCAGGGGCCTGGGGGCCGCAGGGGCCTGAGGGGGCCCTGAGGGGGCCGCAGGGGCCGCAGGGGGCCGCAGGGGCCTGAGGCCGCAGGGGCCTGAGGGGCCGCAGGGGCCTGGGGGCCCTGCAGGGGCCGCAGGGGCCTGCAGGGGCCGCAGGGGGCCGCAGGGGGGCCTGGGGGCCGCAGGGGGCCGCAGGGGGCCTGGCCGCAGGGGGCCGCAGGGGCCGCAGGGGCCACCAGGGCCGCAGGGGCCGCAGGGAGGCCGCTGGGGGCCTGAGGACCACAGGGAACCGCAGGGAACCGCAGGGGGCCGCGAACGCAACTCATCATTAACATAAATTATGTATTGACGTCATAATGATATGCAATTCTACAAAGTTTTCAAGCGTTTATTTAGTAAAGCCTATACAAGTGAGTTTAAAAACATTGTCGTTTTGGCCTTGTTGCATTTGTTGCTAATGTAAACTAAAGGTACAATAGCTTAACTCATTAAAGGATTAAGTCAAAAGGCTTGTTTGGGCGAAACAATCATTAAGCTGAAGCAGCACAATTGCTAAGCGTCCGTATAAAGTTCCGAAGCGTCCGTATAAAGTTCCAAAGCGTCCGTATAAAGTTCCCAAGCGTCGTGTTCCAAACACAGTCCGTTTCGACAGCGAGTAAATATATTCTCGTATCTAATATCACCTTATACGAAACGGCTTAGACAACTAATATAGCGACACTTAACCTAGTAAAATATTATTACCTTATGCGAAGTAATAACAAGCAGAAATATATCTTTTTTTTTATAGATATCATTTTAGGATATCATACAGTATCTTAGGATATCATTTTAGGATATCATACAGTATCATAGGACAACATTTTAGGATATCATACAGTATCTTAGGATATTCATCACTATCTGGATAATCTACCAAAATATTTTACTAATTACTATGTTACTAACAGCGAAATACATAAACACAATACAAGGAACGCATCTAAACTTCATAAATGATACTTAAGAACTAATTTTGTCAAACATTCACTTTACAATAAAGGTGTAAATATCTGGAATGAGTTAAAGTCTGAATTAAAAATTATAAAATCCTATCACATATTCAAGAAAAAATCAAAAAATTATTTCTTGCTGTTGCATTCGGAAACATAGATTTGATATATCCCTCATCTATCTCTTGTATGTAAATTATATAATTATGCCTTCTCAAGGAATAACTTTTCTAATTTGTATATCTTTGTTATTATTTGAATAATCTATTAATAATTTTACGATGGTCAATGTAAAAAATTGTAAATATTTAAACTAGAAGTCTTAAGCAAAAGCCTTTAGCGGTTTCTAGTAGACTTCTAGCCCTAGTAACTGTAATCTATGTTTTATTTTTATTTTAAACTATGTATGTATACATATGTATGGGCAAAACTTTAATAAACTTAAACTTAAACTACTAGTGTGACCAAAGTTGCTTGGATGCGAAAAAATGCTGGTAAGTAGCAGTCCCCAACTTCTCATCTCCAGATGAACTTCTCGTTCGGTAGCTCGAATGGCAGCTCCATTCTGCTTTCACTCCTCTGCTCTCTTGCCTCTTAAAATGATTCCGGTTCATATTACATATCCAAATTAATCTGCATAAATGTTCATAAATTATCTAAAATTTTTACAATTATTGTTGATATAAACTGAATTGCCAGAACAGGATTTAGAATTTCCCAGCAACTGTAATAGAAAAGTTGTAGCTGATGAAAAAAGGAATATTGTTGGAAAGTTTCATTGCCTTTGAAGAAGAAGTTCAATTTTTTGAAGTTCGCATACATATATGACCGAAATCGTTGAAATTAAATTTCCGCACGCGATATAAATTACGAAATGCAATATAAGGTTAGTGTCGCTTGCAATAAACCAATGCCGGTACTTTCAAGACGATGGGATGCAAAGATCCCTGACATTTTAGCTTCCGAAGTTGTCTGAGCGTGCGCCGACGCTGCAACAAGAAGGTATTTTCACGAGAATTACCATAAAAGGGCTAAATTATTTCGTAATATAAACAAAATGGCAGCTTTTAAAAGATCTTTCCAAGACCTGTCGAATGGTGCTATTTACGACTAAAGGTAGGAAAGCGAAATGAATATTTAATTAGTTTATATTTTTTTAATTTGTAAACAAAACAATATTCAGAGTGTTTAAAAGGTGCTACATCTGCCCTATAGCGTTGTAAACAAACATAATTTACTTCGCTAAAGAGATGGTAAAACGCTGATTCGAACGGTAGTATTTTCATCTACATCGCATGCACTGAACCGAAGATATGGTTCAACAGCATACGATTTCAAGTCATTGCTTGCTAGTACACACGTAAAAACGCACAAGTTGTAACAAACCTGCAGCAGACTTGTAGCAAGTCTGCATCAACATCTTGTCAACAGGATGTGTTCGCACTGCTTGTCCCATGATGTTGAAACAGCCTTGTAACAACTTGTTCCCGTTCTTGCAGCAAGGTTGTTGTGACAGAGCCGTAGCAAGGCTGTTGCCAACAAGGTTGTAGCAAGCTTGTCAACAACTTGGTACAGGTTTGTTGACACGGAGCTGTAGCAAGCTTGTCGAAATCAATCCGTGACAAGCTCGATTCAACAAGTTTGTAACAAACATGGCGGCTCGCGTAAACCCACGCAAAAGCCCGCGAATATTATCCAGAAAACACGCGTGTGTGTTCGCGTGTTTTCCGGGGGGGGAAGCGATAAAAAAAACAGACAACACAAACTTTGCTTAAAATTTCATATTATTTTGAAAGAAGAGAACAAAGATTAGTAAATACATAAACTGCAGATTTAAATACAAAGGTAAAACTATCATTTACATATTTTGCATGCAATTAAAGTGGTTTTTTTCAGAGTATTCTATTTCAATATCGTGTTTTGATGGAGTTGACAAACTGACAGTGCAACCTTTGTCAGGGCCTTGTGATACAGGCGTTCAAAAATGAAATAATGTACAATAGATTATGTTCTCGTGGCACAATTACAAAACTGTCTCTCTTTTGCCTTCATTAATAAAAATAAAAGGGACAAGGGTTGCATGTCAATGTCAATATATATGTCATTGTTACCAGTATTTAATATTACAGTCAAATCAGGACATTGGTTGTGAATTTCAATATGCAATTTGTTCATGTCGGTTGCGAATTGCACAGAGCAATCTCCAAATCAATATTGTGTGAGACAATATTTCAAATGTTGCTCGTAACAGAACACCGGATTTGACTGTAATAAATTTTATAATAAAGGGTTTTATACTTTGTAAGAATCAGCTGCCATGGGTTTTTTTAAACTACTGTACCTAAAAAGACTCAAAACACTCAGGCGGGCATGCAGTAGCATGAGAATGGCCTTTTCTCTGAACGTTGGCATATTTTGAACTTTTCAGACTTTATTGCAGTTCCAACTAGGGACAGGTACATTAATAGGCAAAAGTTTCGGTATGACGTCATTTTGCCAACGTAATTACGTAATACGCATATGCGCCAACCATCTGCGGGCCAGCGGCATAGCGTACACCGTGTTACTTTCGGCAAATACGTGGTGTATGTACAATATTTGGACTAATGGCGATTTTCATTTAATGAATAATGAATTAATGAATCAACAGAACGCGTTAGAGGACCTTGTTGAGGCCTCAGTTATGTTGCAATATAACAAACGTTAAATTACTTTAATTTATGTTAAATTAAATAAAGTTCTTGTTTTTTTCGTGGTCTTGATTGAATATGAGTAGCATAATTATGGGCATAATAGGGGAAATTTTGGGCATAATAGGGTAAAGTCAGGAGCATTTGAGAATAGCATAATAGGCAATTTTTTTAGCATAATGTACCTGTCCCTAGTTCCAACACAAACCCACAGCAGCATTTTTAGGAAACATTAATGCAACCTTTCTTAATTGTGATTTAGGTATAAATCCAAGATGGAAAAAATCTGTAGGAAGAATTTGGTTACAAAGATATTATGCACCAGTCAATTTACATCCCCCACCTCCCCCCGACTGCACATAAGCTTTCCCCAGCTTCAAAAATCCTATCTATGCCCTGGGGTGGGCAAGGCTTACATTGACTGGTGTGCAAAGAGATAATCATGAAACTAGAACTTGAAGTTGCTTGTTTTAGAACAAAACTTAAACACTCAGACATTTAAATGCTTTTGATATAATAGTAGTTGTATGTCTATTTTTATGTCAGATTCAGGGCTTCTGTTCAATGATTATAATTATATAATTATTGGAATCAAAAGACTGCCCATATCCTATACACCCCTAAATTATGGTTTATGTGGAGAATAATAATAGGATTATTAGGATATGGATATATGTTGTACTACATGTATATGAATAGTATTTAATTAAAGAGTAGAACGGTGTTAAAAATTTAATTTAATGAAAATAAACTGGCCAATCCCTGTATATTTCAATTACTTGTCTGTGTCAATCTTCTGTCTGTAATAGTTCGGTCACTTTATTTACTAAACATTTTCTTTTCCTTTCTGAGGATGGTTGCACTCCTTCCATGAAGAACCACAAATTCTTTATTTGATGATATTCTTGTGGATCTGCCATAATTTCCCTCCAGATACCATGTTAATTAAAGCCACTGTACCAATATAAAATTATACCCAGTTAGTAGTCATTCATAAATTTGCCTGTTCTGTTGTTTATAGGCCCCACATATCATGTTTCTTATTCTTCTCGAAATTCTGTATATTGTAATAATAAACCTGTTATACCTGACCACCTGGCTCCCAGGCTATTCATGGCAGCAGTATTCCAGGCAAAATCAAGTAGAGCCCTTCTTGAGTTTAGACCCCCTCTTTTTAAGTAATATGCCTATTTTTGGCTACTGTTTGGAAATTTAATATGTCATACAGCCCCCAGGTTCTGCATGTGCCATGCATTTCAATTGATTTATGGTCTGAAATGCCTTGACCATGACAATATATGTTGATATTTATGGGCAATGGCAGATCTCATACCCCAATTAAATTTGCTTTTTAATAATAATAATAATATTAGACCAAAAGACCATGACAATCAGTACTCAATTCACCCAGCAGCAAAAATATGATAGCTAATGTTTTATGCTAGAAGGGTTCAAATTAATATGAATTTTGTTTACTAAAATATATATTTTGCAATTCAATACAAAATATTCAGTGATCAATGCATGTAAAATGCCTGTCCAGAGTTTTATCTCTGACAGGGGCAGTTAAATTAGGCTGCTGAGTACAGAAGTTTGAGCTAAATTTATAAATAATGAATATTGTTTAACTGAATTAAGTCAGGGCCTGGGTAAATGCGAGAAATCAACGGTTTCATTCTGCTAGTTACCACCAGAAGGCAATATATTGTATTCAAAGCCAAAGCAATAAAGCATATTAACATACAAAGATTACAAGCATAAATACTGCACTGTACATAATATTTGGGTGTTAGAAAACAAAAAACTGTAATGTTTAGGCGATAATTTTACAAAATCTACTCAAGCGCGCTAACTTAGCTATAAAATATAACACTTACCAGCTATTTTTTTTACATTTTTCTCTTCAAACATCAAAATAAAGAAAATTTAAACCATATGATTTTGCCGTTGAAACCACAGAAACTTGACGTCTTGAAAGTCAGCTTTTCTTGCTTTCGCCATAACTTTCATTCTGCATAACAACGCTTAGCAACCACCAATAAAATACGGTTTTGCCAAGTTCAAATTAGTTCAGCTGTTGTATGAAAATTCTTGCCGTTAACAATGCCGTAACAAGTTGTTCGCAACTCTTGGTACATACTTGTTAAAACAGTCTTGCTACAAGCTTGTTGAAACGGACTTGTTACAACTTCACGACCACGACCACATCCTTGTCAACAAGTTGTTCTAACACGCATATGGCTTGTTGAAACAAGCTTGATTCAAGTTGTTCAACAACTTGCTACAAGTCTGCAAACCAACAAGTTATAGCAAGCTTGATGACACAAGTTTGCTATAGCTTGATAAAATGACAAGCTTGTTACAACTTGTCAACAAGCTTGCTACAAGCTTGTTAAGCCAACAACTTGTCAACAAGATGTGAGATTTTTACGTGTGTAGTATATGATGGGCCGATCAGCGGCAGCCTAATTAATATTCCACGCAAAATATTTGAGATATCATTGATAGAACAAAAACATACATTGACTGGTATGATGCCACTTCTATTTTCATCAGTTCCGTCCTGAATGTAACACCAAAAATTCTTCCCATAACATTTACGTCTCCCAGAGCACGGAGACAATCTAAAATAATTTGACATTCTCATATTAATGTTTCGTCAGGGATCGGTTGTTCAAAAGCCGGTTAACTTAACCCAGGATTAGCGTTAATCCAGGGTTAAAAATCCTTAACCCTGGGTTAGCTAATCCTAGGTTAATTTCGCGTTGCTCAAAGGTCGGTTAGCGGTGCGATTAGTTAACCCTGGGTTAAGACATTTAACTCAAGAATAATCTATGTTAAAATATATATCTAATATAAGAACGTTTTTGATTGGCTGAAAAGCGTGCGTCAAAACATGAAGCAACTGAAATTTAACTATTCAGACATGAATTTGAGCATTTTAGAAAGTTCCGAGATAAAATAATCCTTGATCAAAACCGTTTATATAGACCAAACAAATGAGAGATAGAACATATAAAATTAAATTAGCTCATTATAAGCCATAAATTTTTGAATTTTAGGCTGTGCTTGAATAATTAAATTTGAGAACAAAATTAGACTTATGGCAGCCAATCAAATGAAATTCCATTTTTGTGAAGTTGAAAAACAATTGTCAACGCATGCGTATTGCAGAAGATCCTAACAAAACATCAAAATAGAAAAAAGAAGGCAAAGCTAAGTTGTTTTACAGCTTTCAAAAACAATGTTTGTTAGTAATACACTGAGTCTGCAGACATATAAATGTGAAAAAACTTGTGATGTTCAAGAAAAGCAAATGGGAACTTGTAAATTAAAACTGCTGGCAACCGAATTGTTTGGCAAAAGAAAAAGGGTTCTGAGTAAATATATTTTTCGAACAAACCCGAAGGCGTACAAACAGCAAGTTGTTTTTGGTGGCAATATTGAAATATGGCATTTCAAAGCTTTCGTGAGGTAATTCGTTTTACTTCATTGTACAATATCATGTTTACGGCTTTATGCCAAACAGAAAACTATATTTTGAAAACCATTTTAATAGCTATAGGCGTAGAACTTCTATTGTAAAATTGGCCGAACACCGACGGGGACGTAGTCTACAGTATTAACTATAATGATGTCCATGCTTAGACCATGACAATCTAAATTGTTGTGTCTTTAATGCTCGTAAAATATAACGCCAGCATGTATAGGTAAATCAACTCAATGGGCTCGTACAGGACGATTAAGAATCACAATAATATTCAAAGACTTAGAATTTACTGTTTGAGGTTGGTTTTCATCCATAAAATCTTTGTACACTCTTTGTTTCACCGAGATTTTTGTGTGTTTACGTGTTTTCCACTCCTTTCGACGTCCATTTTTACGAGTTAATCGGTCGATTAGCAAGTTAACCCACCTAGTGAGGTGGGTTAAATTTAACCCACTGTTTAACCCTGGGTTACGGTTAATCTAGCTTTGAACAACGCAAACAAACCTAAGGTTAAAATTTAACCCTAGGTTAGGCAAATTTAACCCTGGGTTAGTGTTAACCGGCTTTTGAACAACCGGTCCCAGGTAATTAAGTTTGTATTCGTGATTGTGACTGACGCAAGCAATGTTAACAACTCGTTCAAGTTATGATGTTATTTTCGTACTTGTGTGTATGCGCGTGTAACACTAGAGGGTGATGAAAATACCAAATTTGGTTGATCGTAAAGTAAGGTACTCACCCACAAATTCTACATCACGACAAAAGCGCTGATGAAGAGAATCCGTGACCAATCGCGTGATCTGAAGGTCTGCGTAACCATCCTACCGCAGCTGAAGAAAATATAAACTTACATTTTAGCAGTCACATGAAACTCATGCGTTTTGTACATACAGTGTAAGTATGACGCGCTGCTGCGTAATTATAAAATTAAAGGATATCGTCCTTTCTGGATAACATAGCATTTGCAATATTTGTGAGAAGCCCCGATCAACGGCCATATTAAATTTCTAACAAACTAAAAATGGTAAAACGTTTTACTTAAACTGACATAAAAGACTTGACAGGGCCTGGGACGAATTGAGTTCAACTGCATGCAGAACAATAAGATTACAATCAGATCCGTCGACGCTATTGTACACACGCATTTATGGAATGTCTAAACATTTAATCATAAAAACTCCCTTGCTTGCAAAACTCGTATGTGTCTCAAAAACGGAGACTCAGGTGTTTGATTAAGTACGTTGCCCCATCTTGTCGAAAAATGTTTTCGGCAATTACTTTAAAATCAAAATTAAATGTCCATGGACACATAACACTAAAATAAAACAAAGGAGAAATTTTAAGCTGGATTTTCGCACACCCTATAAAAATCTATAAAATTCAAACTTTCAAGGGTTTTCCAAGACTTTCCCAGGCCAAGATACTCAAAGTGAAACGCGTAATTTGTATCCTGTGTCGTGAAATTCGTATCTTGAATGAAATTTCAAGGGTTTTCTACACTGGGGAGTTTTCACTTCTGGTAGCGCCTTTCAACTCTGAGATAAGGTGCTTCGTTTTCAGAGACAGGGCAATTCTCCATTTCGTAAACGGTCAGCTCGTCCCAACTCCACGCGTGAATCACACTCTCGAATTGCCACGCCATGTCCTCGTTCTTTTGACCACGTTTTTCTATTTTAAACAAAGAGTAAACAAACCACTACAGTATAGGCGCACTCACAATTTTTTGTAGACAGATGTCTTTTTTGGAAATTGGCTTATACAAGTCATAAGTAAAGAAGAAGTCATAAGTAAAGAATAAGTCCTCATAAATAAAGACATTATATAAGTCATAATTAATAAAGTATAGAATTTTGAGGAATTTTGAGTACTGCATACACAATTCTGGGTATACTATATCGATTAGTATATACAAAGTAAATTTTGCGGTCTGAGACTTTTAAGTCTTAAATAATGTCTCGCTATGAAATATATCGCTACGCGAAGTGTTATTATTTTGTGATTCCAGCCGGATATTTAGCTGTAAATGTTGTTATATGATATTAAACACTAAAAACTATTTTGTGTCACAAATCAAGTAAATTGTCAATTATTCTGGTGATTTCGTTTCGGCACTTTTTAAAATCGCCTCTGTCTAATTCCGAACAAGTGGCTAGTAATACTTGCGTGCAAGCAATTCGTTAAAAAAATTGAATCAGCTTGTGTATTGTAAAAAGAGCGGCTAAATTCGCCATGTTTGCAACACTGTCTAAAAATTAACACGTGTGCCAGAATACGAGGATTATCTTTCGCAACATGCTCTGATAGGTGGGACGAGCTGACCGTTTGGGACAAGCAGACCGTTTAGGCGACCCTTAACATGTAGGGTTCTCGCTACCTCCTCCACAGGCGTTTTTTTATTTGTGAAAAGCGTCAGTCAACGATCTGCCGAACGTTGTGGCTTTTCTCCGGGTACTTCGTTTTCCTCCCTCAGGGAATGTTTACAAGGTGCATTGGAATATATCCCCTAACTGACCCTTCGACCGTAGCTGTTCTCGATGATCAGATATGAGTCATAAGGCGGCTGCCAGAAGCGCCCTTATAAAAAGCCTTTGACTCGATCAGGTTGAGATGCGTCCTTCGCAATTCAGCTTAGCTCCCAGCTGCATGTAAAGATGCTTAGCATATCCTCGCTTGCTTGTTTGCTTGCTTGCTGCAGTCGTTGTTAGGCAAAGCAGCCAAGCACAAATTTGAAAATCAAGCCACAGTTTCTCAATTTCGTTCGTTCTTACATACATGTTCATATCCCACACTGGCAATACCTGGGTAATACTTTTGTCCCTTTATTTTGGACGCCTGCCTTGTCACGCTTTCCATATACTTCGACGTCCTCTTGAAGACCTCTGGGAATCGTGAGGCACCTTCGAGGGCTTTTTTTTTATGCCACACTTCTTTACAGCTACAAACAAACGACATTTCGCTTAAAAATATCACTATAACGCCAATCAGAATACAGTATTTGCAAAAATACCCCTCTTAGGGTCTTAGGCGGAATCGTGGCCATGCAGTGTTTCTGAATTGATGGTAACGAAAAAGGATTGCAGAAAACATAAAATACCTGGAATGCCGGATGTTAAAAGTGAAAAATTTTGACAATTTCATCCACATGGAAACTATTTTGATTAAAAGAATACTTTTAGCTTGATTCTTACGGTTTTTCTGTGTTTTTCTCGCAATAATTTTTTGGGTAATTTAAGCAAGCCAAAGACAAATTGTTAATCAGCTGGATGGAAATCAACTGAAAATGTTGTTGAGGCTAGCGTGATGAAATAAAGTTTGTATGTATGCATATAAGTGTCAATGCAAGCATGTTGTCATTAAATAGACGAACTCAGAGCATTAAGTCGCTGGGCTATATTTAGCCTTATAAGCAACTTTAGTTAGACAGGCTAATGTGCCATACTACAATGAGTAGGTAACACGGCCATAAGGTTAAATAAATGTGAATGGAATTGACACATAAAGCTTCCCATACAGTTAGAATTCGGGAATAGAGACTAGAGTATAGGCCTACACTATTGTCATTGGTTGAGTTTGGGGTGGATAACACAAATCCATTTTCAGTGGGATCGAAACACGTCATTCTCTGCATTTTCACTTCGTACTCTATGACTATATGCGCATATAATACATTAAAAATATTTAATATAGATAGATCACCTACTGAATCTGGATACATTCTTGTTCGTGTAGATCATAGAGTGAAATCACTCGATTTTCTACTCGAGATGAAGGATCACATTGGATGGCTACTTCAATAATGTCGGCATCTATGAGTTACCGGACGAGTTTTCGCAGACATACAAAAACATGAACAAAGTCTTCACCTTTGCACCATCCACCTTCTGCTGGAAGATCAAACAAGTTCAAAACACAAAATCAAGCGCATTTAACGCGAGATCATCTGCTTTCTTTTGAGTTTTGTTCAGTATTTTATTTGAGGGGAGTTGCTACGCTTCAGGTTAGATTTCATACCGTTATTTGGCTATATTTCTCACGAGATATTTTATTTAGGACTCTAGAGTATTCATTTGAAGTCATTTTCAATTTCCTGTGTACGTACGGTAATACTACGTCTACGAAAGAATTCAGATTCAACAAAGTCAAGAGTGAATTCGACTCACGAAAGGTAACTATCAATTTTATTTATAGTCGTATTATGGCCATGCATGCATGAGGCGAGTTAATTATTTGCCTAATTTGGCCTATCTATTTATTTATTTATTTATTCATTGCTTGTAAAGCCTAAAGCCTTAAGGCAAACAAAGCCAATAATATTTGTCTAAAAAATATGGGATGATGTTGCACAATGTTGGCATATAAGATTGTTGTCCTTTATTGACTTTATTAAATTTTACCCCCAGCTAGAAGTTGCATTTATATTGTACCAGTATACAAAGTACACTGCAGATATTTTCAAATTAGCACTGTAATTGTGATTGGCTCTGAAAAGCCTTTCTTTGGGGAGATTTCAATAAAGTATTGTATAGTATTGTATTCTGTGACCTTGACCTTGGAATAGTTTTAGTCAAGGTCATTTGTCGAAGATCAAATCAAGTCGAAGGTCGAAGGCCAAAGTAAAAAATATTCATACCGCTCGCGTCTGTCTTTTTTTCAAAAACATTTTCAAACTAAATCCATTTGCTTATTATTGTGTCAAAAATTGAATGTATATGATAAATACCATTTTTAAGATCATTTCGTTAAAATAATGTAAAGACGTTATTGCGATACACGCACGCCACAGAACGAAATGTTGTTGCCTGAACAATTTTTAGTTTTAGCGGACACAAATTTTGGAAGGAAAGCGGGAAAAAATCCGACATATAAGTTGTATAGATACCATTTTATAAACCTATTTACCACCAGGACATTTTTTCAATTTTTTTTTCTATATCAAGCTATATAGTATATACGAAGGAAAGTGTACATATTGAGACCTTACTTTCATTCGACGACTCGACCGGCCTTCCTTTCGGCCGTAATTTTGATGTACCACTATACCACCAGCTTTAGAACATGATTTTCAATCCTGAACATATAGAAAAGGAAAATTTAAAGAAACCCTGGACTATCTTATTAACGCGGAAAGATATCTGTAGTAATGGGAAAGACAGCACACGGCATATTCAGAATTTTTCTAGTTTTATGGTACGGGCAAGCCCCATAACTGCTCGAAATCGCGACATATCACTATGTTTTTCGCACAAAATGCGCAAATTAAATTTGCTTCGTCATCGAAAAATTGGGCCAATCGCAGAAAAAACGGGCGGAATATATTAAATTGTTGCATAAAATATCGTTTTTACAATTTTACCATACAAGATTAACGACCAAGAGCAAGGCATTGCAGCTTTATCGTTGTAGCATAGACTATGCTATAGTGTTGTTGTTAGCCTTTGAAAACTACAAAATCGTTTCGAAAAGGCCAGAAATTCCCACATATCCGACTGTAATGTAATTCCCTCTTTCTAAACGGCAGCGTCGATTATCAACCGCCAAAGGTTGATGAATTTGAACGCTTGTATTTTTGGCGTCCCTCACCCAAAACGGACGAAAATACCACCAATAGATTCAGCAAACATACCTGTTCTTGACTTATGCCAAACAAATCGCTAAACACATTGTTTTACAGATATCCGTGAGTTTTAACACCTTTGTAATCTGATATTTATTGTATCGTAAACTAATTATATATTCCGTACATTTGGTCAATTATAACTTCTGTTTTAAAACTCGTGTGATTTTCGCTAATACACCGTTTTATAGAGCTTTAAAAACAGTAGACAATGACCAACTTTCAAATAAAAACAATAAAAATTGACAAAGTTACGGCGAAATTTGAAATGTAGCGTACGGGTCAAACTGGACTTTCAGACAAAAACAACCGGAAAAGGCCCAAAAACAAACAAAGACTGTTGGTATGGTTGTTTAAGAGACCGGAATGAATTCTCCAGGGTACAATACTCTATATAAGATATTTTTGTCGGGACTGAAGCGCGTGGGCAAACCATATAATTATCGTCAAACTACGGCAACCGCGTGCATGCCGGGAAATTCCCGATAAATAAAAAGTCGTAGTATCGAAGCGAAGCTTTACATAATAAACACACAGATAAAAAGCTAAATTTCGACCATTAGAAGTCTCTGGTAAAATGGTCTTATAAAGAAGATATTAAAGATTGTTGAGTTGAACTGGAGTATGACTAGAGGTAAGTTTGGGATTAAACTTTTAGTATTTTTGATTCTGTAATGTTTAGTCGGCGAAATAGCCCACTGTTAAAAAGCTTATTTTGTAAGGATTCAAATGGTGTTAATTTCATTGCCAGGGGGTAAATATTTTGCAAAGGAAATCGTACTCAAAGTGCTCTTGGGAGAACATAATTAAAATGCGACCGACCAGAAAGAGTACCGTGTCTTTTTCCGTCTGCTGATGCGAGTTTTAGCTTTTGTACTAGTAAATTGCGCATTTAAAATACTGAAAATTAGCTGGAAACTTACTTTTCACAGACGACCTTGCTTCGCCTTCGTGCCTTCGCTTTGGCCGGGTTCTCACGAAATCGTAACAAGAGAAAACGACTAAAAAAAGGAAAATGCCGTTATTGTTTACTATTTCTGTAGAACAACACTAATTGTACTACACAAACACAAAGCACAAACCTATATATATAGAGTGTAATTAATCCATTTTCAAAACTGATCTCGCACTAAAACATTGATCGAACGGCGAAGCTTTTCGAATGCCCCTAGCTCGAACGCATTCACTAAAAGCACTGCTTGATACATGGCTTTTGTTAGTTCCATGCGTGATTGGCTGAAATTGCCGCCATAAGATATTTTTATTGGCTCTTCAAGATAACACGTCATTGATGTTTTCGCTCGCTACTCTAGTTTAGGAAAATGAGTGCAAACAATGCAAAGACCAGTCGAACATAACCGGTCACGGCAGGGGCGGATGCGAGTGCATCAGTCAAACTAACTGACATACAAATATGTATGCTAATTTATACAAAATAGTGACTATATTAAAAAATATAGCAGATCGAAGGTTACGCCAAAGTGGACACGATGTACAAAATTTCGCCTTTCTCATGTTGTACGGTTTGTTGTCGCGAATTTATTTCGCTAAGTATGTCGTTGCTTTGTATATGATGCATCCACTGAGTTGTATTTAGCTCAGTGAATGCATCATACGTCACGTTGGGTAAGGAGTGGACACTGAGCTATATTATATTACAGTGGTGCAACAGTCCCGAGTCCTCTTGGCCGAGTTTTCCCAACGACACGTCATCAAAACCATTGTTTTCATGTCTACGTAACGTTGGGATTTGGATGCTGACTGATGCATTTAGCCCGCAATCAAAAATACTGCATCTGATTGATGCATTTCCTCCGCAATCAGAATAGTCAGTGAATCAGTGATGCAAGAATTTGATGCATGAGACTATGCATCAGAGTGCATGAGTATTGAGTAATCAAGAATAATGCGCGGGAGCTTTGCCCACGTTTCTCTTACATCATGGCAGAACGTATGCAAATTAACTATGACCTTTCTTCGTTGTTTCGAGATAACAAGGCTGTCGAAATCGATGAAGTAAGGAAGAACTGTGAAATGAAAGCATTCTCGGTCAATTCACAAACGAAAATTTTGGATCCATTTCGAAGTGGAAAGCTTTGATGTAAGGGATCTGGGATCTTTATTCTGAATTGCTTATCCCTGACCCTAAGCATATGACCAATGTATGGCAACGTGGAGAACTGCGGGCATTAAAGTAAGTGTTTACTTTGTATAATTGTATCAATATAAATACATATATATTATTGTGTAATATTTATCGTTGAAATTAGAACGTTTAACAATATATTTTGTCACAAACAGACTGTGTTTGTATATGTATATAAATGCTACCAATGTGGTTATATGTAAAATACCACAGAGCAAGCCAGCAAGGTTTCATAGCAAGGGATAGTAGAATAGTATATTACTGAGGGGTATTTAGGGATATTCGAGCGATATTCAACATGATGAATCATCACTGATAAGTATAAATCCAATTTAATGTTAAATAGATTATAAATATTAGATATTAAAGATTAAATATTATACTGTTGGTCAACATATTATAGAATTTGATTGTTTCCCCATCTTGCTTGAACGGGCCACATTATTTATCAGACCTCGGTGACCTGGTCACTGGCATATAAACTGTAATGTGTCTTATCTTGCTATTCTATTCTGTCTTAAATGCCAACAATATGCCATACAATTTCAGCAAAATATGAGAGCCTTATGACAGAAAATGTAACTTGTTAAGATGCTGGAAAGTTTTCAGCATCAATGGTTTATGTGCAAAAAATTGAGTATTGTCTTTTACCCTTTTTTTTCTGGGGGAGTGGGGGAGGGCTCTAGGATCATAGGATGTATTAACCAAGGATATATTATTATTGTTATCTTCAATGAATAAGATTACCCATGGTTGTAAGAGTACAGTAATTACAATAATTTGCAATATATGTTTCAATAGTTTAACCAATTCTATATTGAACTATTTTGAAATATTTATATACTAATTTATGCCATTAGTCGATTTTAACATAAATTTAAATTTTGTTATAGAACCCGGTGGTGGAAATTGTTTGGAACATTTTCCGTTGAATACTTAGTTTATGCTGCTGATTTTGGAGAATACTTTACTATTGCAAATTTAACTTGATAATCAGCGTGGTCGTGTCTTGTCATTGTATTGCTTTTGGAGGTATGTATTTAAATACTCCAGAAAAATATATAAAAAATATATCAACATGTACAAATAAATTAAAATATAATTGCAACAACTATAATAATACGTTTTAATAACTTTTATACATAATACGTTTTTGAGCGCTATAATGAATATATTACTGAACAAAATACATTTGAACCCGCTGAATTTGAACGCGACGAGTGGCTTAAAACTATGCTGAGAAACTAAACAAAAAGAAAAGTTCTCATTCTTCGAGCTAAATGTGAATCAGATACAGTAAATAGGGACTTGGAGCTCGTTTAGAAAAATGACCAGGAACTATATTCGAAATCACGGGAATGCAAGTCTGCCTTACTATTGAAATAAATACAAGTTTGTTTTTATTAAACGAAAATTTAAATTGTAGAAATAGTTCTGAAAACAGTTAAATATAATGTCAAGAAACACTAGCAGGATGGCGATGTTCTTGGCACATTTTAACCGTCGCCTCGGCCGCTCGGGTTAAAATATAAAAGTTAGTAGGTCCTACTAAGGGCGTTCGCTCGAAACGTCGAAGTTCTTATTTAGTATAGGACCTGTAAAGGAGTTTGTATGCATTTCATTTAGGACAGATTATCTCAACTGTTTTAGGGTAAAATGACCATGGCGGTCAACATGGCATATGTGCCAAAACCCGAATCCGAGGCGAAAGTCCTGAAAATGACCACGCCCAGAAACGGCACTGTCGGCATAGCTCTAAATCCTGAACCGCCAAAGCTACAGCCTTTCTGAATTGCTTATAGTGTTTAGAATGGTTGCTTTTATGGGTGGTCACTGGAGGATGAAATTTGTCTAGGTATCATATTTTACAAGAAAATGACTATGCACCATCCCAGGTCAACTGCTAATTATGCATCAAATTACTCATTCACCTGGCAAAGTCTATGTTTTCTTATTTCCCAAACATTTTTGTCATAGGATGAAAAAATATGCTTATTTTAATATAATTATTATAAATTTCATAAGGAATGATATTGTTTTGTTGAGATATAACACATTTCATTCCACTTACACGATTTCAGCCATATTTTGCCGATTTGTTTGCTTTTTATCGCCGAGCCTCGCAAGTATCATCCAAATGTTCTGCTTTAACACAATGCTATTTGACTAAAGAATAATTCAACCAAGTTTCATCGGGTTTTGGAGTAGTGCCATGTATTTTATATTCGATTTTGTGTCCTTCGACATTTCCTCAATTATGTAGCCATTGCAATGTCTCAGCTCGCCGCTTCTCTGCCCGATAAATGCCACTTCTTCGTACACATCTGTATTTATATTACAGTGTCCAAAAATAATTGATTGTAGAATAGTCCCAATCGAAAAGTTGAAAGCTTTACTCCCATTTGGGAGTGAAAAACCTTCCCTCGTTCATCAAGAACGAGAATCTAAAACAAAAAGTTCAAAATAATTTGAAAATCTCGCGCAATCTTCACGAAAACCGCTCGTGGGCAACATTACAGGGGGGGGGAACATTTTCACGAATACGTTTGTTCGCGATCACAGCAACCCAAACTCCCAAAGTAAAGTTCGTGTGTTTAACTGTTTATATGTTTTATGACAAAATAAACAAATATTCGCGTAATTTTGTATTTTTCTGGCTTCCTTTAGCTATAAAAAAGAAACCAGAGATTTACGCAATATTTTTGCACCACCCAACGTATTCGTGAAAATGTACCCCCCCCCCTGTAATGTTGCCCACGAGGAGTTTTCGTGAAGATTGCGCGAGACTTTCAAATTATTTTGAACCTTTTGTTTTAGATTCTCGTTCTTGATGAACGAGGGAAGGTTTTTCACTCCCAAATGGGAGTAAAGCTTTCAATTTTCGATTGGGACTATTCTACAATCAATTATTTTTGGATACTGTAATATAAATACAGATGTGTATGAAGAAGTGGCATTTATCGGGCAGAGAAGCTGCGAGACATTGCAATGGCTACATAATTGAGGAAATGTCGAAGGACACAAAATCGAATATAAAATACATGGCACTACTCAAAACCTGACGAAACTTGGTTGAATTATTCTTTAGTCAACTAGCATTGTGTTAAAGTAGAAACATTTGGATGATACTTGCCAGGCTCGGCGATAAAAGCAAACAAATCGGCAAAATATGGCTGAAATCGTGTTCTAACGGGGGTAAGTGAAATGAAATGTGTTATATCTTAACAAAACAATATCCTTCCTTATGAAATTTATGATAATTATATTAAAATAAGCATATTTTTTCATCCTATGACAAAAATGTTTGGGAAATAAGAAAACATAGACTTTGCCAGGTGAATGAGAATTTGATGCATAATTAGCAGTTGACCTGGGATGGTAGTCATTTTCTTAAAATATGATACCTAGACAAATCTCACCTCCAGTGACCACCCATAAAAGCAACCATTCTAAACACTATAAGCAATTCCAAAAGGCTGCTTTGGCGGTTCAGGATTTAGAGCTATGCCACAGTTTTCTAAGCGTGGTCATTTTCAGGACTTTCGCCCCGGATTCGGCTTTTGGCACATATGCCATGTTGACCGCCATGGTCATTTTACCCTAAAACAGTTGAGATAATCTGTCCTAAATGAAATGCATACAAACTCCTTTACAGGTCCTAGACTAATTGTATTTTTCAGATAGTTTTACACAACTCAACCCCCGAATCTATACTGAATTGATGTAACGTGTACGGAAAAGAATTGAATCGATATTGTAAGACCTACTTTCTAACAACAGTAGCTGATTGTATGACATTCCTACTGCTCCTTACGACTATATACGTTCGATTAGTATGGCGTTTACTTTGTACTGTACCAAATCAAATATTGTTGCACCAAGTAAGCGTTCTATAGACATCTAGCCCAAAATTTTGTAATTTTATTTTTTTATTATGTATATAATGTTAACATGGGCGAATCATTAAACTAAAAATGATCTGAGTCTGGTTGTCCGGACACTTCTGTTCATATTGGGACACTAAACAGTTACCAGTTTGGATGGTGAGTTGTTAGCCCATATGACCGACTAGTGTTACTTGGATACAAGTTAAAAGTATAATACAGATCCTACTACGTACAAACACTTAATTATTAATGTACTTACAGTACGGTAATTCATACTTTCCGATAAATTTCATTTTAACAACTATATCGACTGTTATAACTATAAGTGTAAGGGCTTATAGTGCAAAACAATTTTTATTACTTAGTATTGGAGTATACATATTTCATAACTATTGCAAATGATTATGTTGTGAAACACGGGAAAATGAATGTCAATTCAAACCTAAATTTATTAAAAATGCTTGAGAGAACTTTAACAGAGTGCATAAAACATTTAAAATTGATACAGGATACAAGTATCAAATTAAGGACTATAAGTAAAATTGTGTACAGTACAATTGAAACTCAAGTGATGGTGCAAAGTTCATGGGGATAAACTACATATTATATAAGTTTACCAACCATGTTTCAGGGGCTTTTGTAAGCTTATTGAAATGTAAGGTAATATCACTATGCACTCCAGTAGCCTGCGTGGCAGGCGTTCTATTTGTGGGCGAGCGAGTTTTGTTTTATAGAGAGCGAGTTTTGTTTAGAGCGCACGCGAAACGAGAAATGATTCTTGCCTTGCCTGCGCTCTAAACAAAACCCTGAACAAAACTCGCTCCCCCACAGGCAAGAACTCCATGCGCGTTGGGCAATTTCACTGTTTTATTGTATTATTTTCGTACTGCACGTTGCCTGTGAACAGACGGTCTGCAAGTCGGATTTAAACTTGGATTTGAACTGAATACCTTGTCCCGGAGCTTCCCGGTCACATGGATTTTAACCTTCGCATATTAAAATTAGACAGCTTAAAATTTTTATCATCTGCCCAAAATCATTCTCTAATTTAGGAAGCCAAGAATATACTGGGGGTGTGTGCACACGTGCAGTACAATTCTCAGCCTCGTCCCAACATGCTATAAATTTGGTTTACATTAAGTATTTATATACATGAATATAACTTGAACTACACCTTGGAACTACACTACAATGGTGAATAGATCATATTACGCAGACCGCGGTGCCATACAACTGCGTGGCGCTGCCAAATAGTGAAATAACCAATTTGATTCAGTCTATATAAATATTTCGATACCAAGATCTTAGGTGATGCAAAAAATAAACAAAATGTAATAAACACAACCAATTAATCTGAGTTTACTAAAGCTTTTGACCGCAGAAATATGTTAATTGCTGCCGAGCCTCAGCGAGGCAGCACACTATTGTTGACGTGCTAATGTTTCTCCAGAGATCACTCGACCCAGTCGTCTGTATTGTCGAGATTTTGTGTCTGTCCGGATGTCGCATTTCCGGGGAATATATAGGCTCATTAGTACATTTTTTAAATGAGGGGGTGTACGAACATTTACGAATACGCCACTGTATTGCGCACGCGTGGTCTTTTCCATGTGCTCAAGATTTTAAGGAAGCAAACATACCAAAAATTTTATGAAAAAATACAGGTAAGGATGCCTTTATTTATTTCTGCTGATATACATCAAGGTGGTGAGCTTTTTAGTGTTCATTCTAGAGGCAAGTAATGTGCTTGTATGAGTTTATCGCCGCTTATTACAATTATTATAATCCTAGACCCAAATGTAGAATATTTGTATATAGAAAACTTACCTACAGTTGTTAGTGTTTCATGTTGCACGAACATGTCAAGTGACTTTTTTTACAAGGTTTGTCAATCTCGGATCGACCCAATTAAAATATCGCATGTACAGGCAAAAACAACTGCATCACCTGTGATGATGAAAAATAGTGATTTACCCATTGTTGTGGAGCCCTTTGAAGCACAAAATAACGTACATGTAATTGGATTGAATAGCATTGAATTGCATTGAATAGCATTGAATTGCTTACACAGGCAAAAGCACCAACATCACCTATGACGGTCACAGATATTGATCTACCCATTGTGGTAGAGCCCATTGTGGTAAAGCCCATTGAAGCACAAAGTAACATTGATCTGCCCATTCTGGTAGAGCCCGTTGAGGCACAAAGTAACATTGATCTACCCATTGACATTGTGGTAGAGCCCGTTGAGGCACAAAGGTAATTGATCTGCACATTGACATTGTGGTAGAGCAAGTTGAGGCACAAAGTAACATTGATCTGCCTATTGTGGTAGAGCCTGTTGAAGCACAAAATAATATCGATCTACCCATTGTGGTAAAGCCCATTGAGATCTACCCAATTGTGGTAGAGCCGTTGAGTCACAAAGTAACATTGATCTACCCATTGTGGTAGAGCCCATTGAGGCACAAAATAACACTGGTCTACCCATTGTCGTAGAGATCATTGAGGCTCCAGGTAACATTTATCTGCCCATTGTGGTGGAGCCCGTTGAGGCACAAAATATCATTGACCTATACCCATTGTGGTAGAGCCCATTGAGACACAAAGTAGCATTGATCTACCCATTGTCGTGGAGTCCATTGAGGCACAAAGTAACATTGATCTACCTATTGTCGTATAGCCCATTGAGGCACAAAGTAACATTGATCTGCCTGATGAGGCAGAAGATATATACCAAAGTTGGTACTGTATATAAAGTTTGGAAAAGAACTTCAAGGTCTTGCTACGACTGATCGAGAGATTGAGTCTCACTACTGATACTCACACAGCACTTTTTAATACTTTTTTAAATGATAGTTATGCTATTTTAATATTAGAAGGCTATATGATGGCCTTAGTAAAGCAAACAGATAATTTCTATCTATTTGACTCACATACCAGAGCCAGATCCTAATGCCATAGCTGTTGTCTTACTGATATTATAAAGTTGGAGCAATATTGGTATTCTTTGTCAATAGAATTACATACCAATTCATTTGAAATTGTACCTGTGCAAGTAAATAGATGCAAAACGTCCGATCGAAAAACTAAAGTATAAATGATCGAGAATACCAGAAAAAAAGACGTTCAGGAGAAACTGAAGGTGATAAACAAGCTACACTTAACAAAACTAGTGAGTCAAAAAGAGAAAGCAAGCAGTGGAAACTTGCAGTGAGAGACAAACTAGACTTGAGAAAGATAGACTGTCTTAAAAAAAACAGGCAAAAAGAGTGTCACAGCCCTCAACATGAAATAAGCCAACATGATTATTTAAATTTGTTTGACATCACCAATAATCGTGATATTGAAGCGCAATGTTGGGCAAAAGCTAACATTAGTAAGTTTCATAAATCTGTGCAATATTTTGTTAGTCAGTGTACAGTTTGTCAGGAGGCACGGCCATTGAAATGTAAACCAAGGACATCTTATGTGTGTTCGCGATGCTCTAGGGATAAAAAATCTCCTAAACATTTTCTTGTGAAAACTCGATGATACCTTCACATGTTCCAGATCAATAAATTACAAAACTTAACTCAGAATGAGGAAATGTTAATTGCTTATGCTTTGCCAATCATGCAAGTTTATATTAAACCTGGTGGTCAACGAGGTTATTCGGGGCAATGTATTAACTTACCACAAAATCTCACCGAACTCGCCACATCTTTGGAAAAATATCTTAACGATATGGCTGTTATTATTGTCAAGGTAAAAGGTAGAGACAACACATTCAGAGATGTGACAGTGCAAAGTGCACAATGCTTTAGTCTGGCTTATAAACAATAATCCGCATTATTCTGAATTAACAATTAATGAAGATGCATTAAATTCAACACCTGAAAATGGTGTACCACCAGATCTAATGACTGTTGAAAGTGATGATGATATAGTCTCAGATAATTTTTCGCCTGACGCAGGTCCTCATACTGATAACCCCTCAGAGGATATTGTTTATAACTCTACTAAAACGAGTAGTTTTTTACCTGTTGGTGAACAACAACTGATAATTGAAGCTGTTAGAAATCAGCTTTCTGAAAATGAGCCAATGCAACGGCCCTCAGTTGAAAATGAACCATTATGAGTATCAAGTATCACATCTGGTCATAATGGCTTTCCCAATACTATTTCCAGATAGAAAAGGTGATCGTACTAACCAAGGACTTTTAAGAGATGTCCCTCTTCCGGTACGAATAAAGCATCTTTCAAAGTTTGCTTAAATTATTGATGGTCAATGGGTCTATCGTTTTGCCAACCATCCCAGATTTTCTCACTGGGCTTTTAATATGATTCAAAGAAAACGAATCTTACAGCAAAGTTGGATATTCCTTAGACAAAACCCAAGTGAAGCACATCTCACCATTGATGAACTGCGAGAAATGGCTGCCAGTAACAGTGCTAATGTATTTATGTCTGAAGTATCTAGATATGTCGGCAATATTGCTGGTACTATTGCTTACTGGAATAGAGTAAGAGAGGAAATCAAAGCTATTATAACTAGTGTTGGAGCATCAACATTATTTTTCACTCTTTCCTCTGCAGATATGCATTGGCCTGAATACCACGTTTTATTTAAAGCTGGTACTGACTGTGAAACTGGAAAATCCACCAGTGATGTATTAAAGAGGACAAAATATTATTAACAATCCCAATATTGTAGATTGGGGTTTCACCCAAAGATTGGTAAGTTTTGTAAAACAATGGCTATATTAAACATTTAGTGCAAAATGGCACTGGTTTAGATATGAATACCACTGTAAAGGTAGTATCCATTGTCACGGTACTGCTAAACTAAACAATGACCCAGGTTTGTGTCAACTTACTCAGACTGCTTTGAAAGGTTTCTCAGCACAAAAATTTAAAGACGAGAATGATTGTTCTGATACAACAGAATTAGACCATCATATTGAAGCTGGTCAGAAAGCAGCTGAAACAGTTTGCCTGTATGTTGATTGCCTATTATCCACTGTCAATCCAACCAACCGGATGAGGACATGTAGATAAGACCTGAAACTCATCCACGACAAAGAAGTCATCATGACATTCCTGAACATGACAAACAATCAGATTATGTAGATCTGTTAAATATGCTTCAACGACACACTCGTTCTAGCACAAGCTAATGCCTTAGGAAAAAGTCAAATAAAACAGAATTAAAAGAAAATCACACTTCAGGTGATAATGGACATTATAGAGCTAAAATGGTTCCAAAACGAAACGATTGTAGCCTTAATAACCACCAACATCTCCAACTCCAAGGATGGAGAGCTAACTGTTATATCGAATGTTCCACCTTGTTGGGAGAAGTTATGTATCCCAGGTGGTTAAGTTATCACTAGTTTTTATGGCAGTAAAGGCCTTGTTTTGCGGCGACAACTTGTCAGCCATGCTTGGCCAGCCTCGTCATGTACGATTACGCCACCTTGTTTGGGAGAAGTTATGTATCCCACGTGGTAGGGTTATCACTGGTTCACGTATGTTTATACCACTTTGTTTGGGAGAAGTTATGTATCCCAGGTGGTTAGGTTATCACTGGTTCACGTATGTTTATACCATCTTGTTTGGGAGAAGTTATGTATCCCAGATGTTTAGGTTATCACTAGTTCACATATGTTTATACCATCTTTGTTTGGGAGAAGTTATGTATCCCACGTGGTTAGGTTATCACTGGTTCACATATATTTATACCACCTTGTTTGGGAGAAGTTATGTATCCCAGGTGGTTAGGTTAACACTGGTTCACGTATGTTTATACCACCTTGTTTGGGAGAAGTTATGTATCCCAGGTGGTTAGGTTAACACTGGTTCACGTATGTTTATACCACCTTGTTTGGGAGAAGTTATGTATCCCAGGTGGTTAGGTTATCACTGGTTTTCTGCATCATCTTTCTCATATTTTCATTTCTATTTGTATGCCATACCATCTATGTTTGGGAGAGTTATGTATCCCAGGTGGTTAGTTAACACTGGTTCATGTATGTTCCACCATCTTGTTTGGGGAGGAGTATGTATCCCTAGATGGTAAAATATTTGCCTCTTGTTTTCTGCATCATCTTTCTCTTATTTTCATTCATTTATGTATGCATGCATAAATAAAATATTATTTCTTATGGCAACAATGCTGCTTTTCTGTTAATTTTTAATTCCAGTATGAGACGTTCACCCCGTCAAAAACGGCCAGCAAGAAAGGCTGGTGAAACGACTCCGGATAGGGGGGAGCCGCCACGCCGTAGACCGCGTCGGGAGCCTGAACCAGTCCAACAGGAGATGCCTGCAGTTCCAAATGGCCTCCCTGATGGTATGCTTGAGAGGATCGTGGCAACTGTGACCGAGCAAGTGACGCAGCGCCTAGCTCCATTACTGCGGCCAGTACCAGTCGTCCAACCAGTGCCAGTCATCCAGTCAGTGCCTGTCCAGCCAGTTCCAGTAGAGCAGTCAGCCATACCAGCACAAGTTGCTCAACCACCAATCGTGCCAACGATACAGCCGACCAGTCTTCCAGCTATATCATTACATCAGCCAGGTCCACCACTGCCCGGGGTTATTGGCCATCCAGCCATCATGTCCTTGGTCCAAAGTTGCATCCAAGGTGCTCATGCAGTTGTTGCAGGTGAGAGTTTGCCTTCAACTGGGGGAACCCCTGGTTTATTATTCAGGTCTTCCAGTCTCCCTCTCGATGCTCGTGTTTCAGACAAGTTGAAATCAAAAATTTGGAACGATGAATACATCGAGCTTAGCTCTTTATTGCCCAGTTCTGCTGCTGAAGAGCGTTTCAAAATCAGTGTTTCAACCTCCAATCGAGATGCTCCGTCTTTATTCTTGGAGCCTAGTGTTAAAACCCGCAAGATTAATTCGTTTGAGACGTGGTTGCAGGCCTTTCATATCTTTGTAGGGGTTTACACCAGCAAATATCCTTCTGAGGCCCCTGTCCTCATGAAGTATGGTGATATTGTTAGGGACCTGGCATCTAGGGGACACAATTAGGGTTTTTATGATGAGAATTTCCGTTTTCTGAAGCAAAGCCAGAAGCAGTTGTTACAATGGGGTGAAATTGTAGGGGCTTCGGTGGCGAAGTGGTTAGCGCACTTGCCTTTCACCTCTAAGGCCGCGGGTTCAAGTCTCAGTGAGAACTTTCTCAATGCGACTCGAACCCAGTCCTCAAGTGAAAAGAGTAAAGTCAACGGTCTGCCGAAAGTCGTGGGTTTTCTCCGGGTACTCCGGTTTCCTCCCACAGGGAAATTTGACAGGGTGGGTTAGGTAAAAGGGCCCACAGTAATTGGCACATGCTGTTGTGGTGACCCTGCCTTAGTTGGCGAAGCTAAATAAAAATAAAAATAAAATTCATTGGGAACTATGGCTTCATTCCGAGCCTGTTCAACGCAAGAAATCACCATCCTTTTCTAATAACCGGGGGCACTCGTCTAATTCTAATGGTATGTCTCGGTATGTCCCTCGCGGTTTTTGTTTTAAGTACCATAAAGGAGGTGACTGTGATGGATGTGATCACAAACATTCATGTTTTAAATGTGAAGGGAATCACAGAGGATTCCAAAGTAATTTTCGTCCCCAAAGTAATTTTCGCTCATTTCAACGAAATGCCAAAATGTCCCCAGCTTAAGGTGTCTCCCCTGCCAACCCCAATAAGATATGATAGGTTTGCAGTTTTCTTAGATGGTTATCCACTGGACAAATATAATTATTTAATGTCTCGATTTAAGTTTGGGTTTTCTTTACACTTTGAAGGACTTAAACGGTCCTTTGAAGCTAATAATTTATCATCATGTATCGATCATTCAGATGTTGTTGACAAAAAGTTAGCTAAAGAGTTAGATGCCCATAGGCTGGCCGGTCCTTTTTCTGCACCACCGTTCTCCAATTTTCGGATTTCCCCTTTGGGAGTTGTACCAAAAAAGACTCCTGGTGAATTTCGTTTAATTCACCACCTTTCTTTTCCAAAAGGTACATCTGTTAATGATGGTATTTCATCAGAAAACACAACTGTTGGTTGTGCTATACAACCAATTAAGAAGGCCAGTCGTGGCTGTTTCCTTGCCAAGACAGACATTCGCAATGCCTTTCGTCTCATTCCCATACGCCCAGAGCATTATGACCTTCTTGGAATAAAATGGAAAGGTGTATTATGACCGGTGTATGCCTATGGGTTGTTCTAGCTCTTGCAAAACGTTTGAGGCTTTTAGCACAGCTGTTGAATGGATTGCCAGAAGAAAATTGCTCATAGATTGGATCCTTCATCTGTTGGATGATTTCTTAATTGTGGCATCCCTTCATCAGCTGTGTAAGACGCAGCTAGAACTGTTTCTTAAAGTATGTGATTATTTGGGCTTCCCCATGGCACCAGATAAAACAGTTAGCCTATATACCACTCTTTCATTTGCAGGCATCGAGCTTGACACCATTGAAATGGAAGCTCGCCTCCCCTTGGATAAATTAGAGAAAGCTAATAATTTATTTTCAGAATTTTTGCGTCGTAAAAAGGTCACACTTAAAGAGGTGCAATTGTTTTGTGTGTTGCTCAATTTTGCATGTGCTGTAGTTTCACCAGGTCGAGCGTTCCTACGTCGTCTCATTGAACTTACAATAGGTTTGCGTGCTCCCCACCATTTTATTCGCCTGAATAAAGAAGTTAAAGCAGATCTTGATGTTTGGCAAAACGTTTTAGTGGAATTTAATGGGAAAAGCTTTTTCTTAGATGATAATTGGAAACTTCACCCCAGTTAAATCTTTATACGGATGCAGCAGGTAGCTTAGGTTTTGGGGCTATTTTTGGCAATCACTGGTGCTATGGGGCGTGGCCTAACAATTGGTTAACCTACAATATTGCAGTATTGGAAATCTATCCCATCGTGCTAAGTCTCTACCTTTGGGGTCAACATATTCAACACCAGTCCATTTTATTTTTTACTGATAACGAAGCTCTGGTTTAAGTTATTAACAAACAAACCTGCCGGGATAAGACCCTAATGTTTTTTGTCCGGAAGATGGTCCTTATCTGTTTAAAACGCGACATCTTATTCAAGGCCAAACACATTCCAGACGTCAAAAATAAGTTGGCTGACTCATTGTCTCGGTTACAGGTCCACATTTTTCGTCAACTTGTTCCACTGCAGACGGACCCCCAACCAATCGTGATCCCACAACATTTGTTGCCTCAGAACTGGCAAATGTAGTGAAGACTCTCATCACTTCCAGTTTACAACCATCTTCAAAACCCACCTATCACAGAGCATGGAAATTATTCGAACTTTTTCACCACTCTTGTCTTTCAATCTGCACGATTTAACATTCCCGTATGTCCAGGTACACTGGCTTTATTTATTGCCATTTATTCAACAAAAATTATGCGCCATCAACAGTTAATACCTGCGTGTCTGCATTAGGTTATTCTCACAAGTAAATGGTGTTCCAGACCCTACAAAATGTTTATGGGAAATTGGGACATCGACTTGATGTTCGGCTTCCCATAACCCTACATAATCTTCACAACTTATTGATGTCGCTGGAGTAGTTTTACCAACTTATTACGAAGTAAGCTTATGTGCGTCTTGGCATTTTTGGGATTTCTACGAATTGGGGAAATTACCTCGTCTAAGCCTAGTCTTCCCATGCCATTGCAGATCAATCAATTATCTAAGCAATTCAACACAAAGGGTCAAAGAACACATCTTACCCTAACTTTTTATCAATATAAACGTAGCTATAATCAACGACCCTTCTCAATTGATATCTTACCCCAACATTGTCCTGTTAAGTTGGTGCTTTATTATTTATCCTTGCGAGGAAGCTTCCCGGGGGCCCTGTTTTTAGATAATACTGGCCGCCCTATAACACGTGATTGTTTCTCCAACTATTTGGCTCTGACGAAAAAGCATTGCGGTCTTGACCCGGTAAGGTATAAAGGACACAGTTTTCGTATCGGTGCTGCCTCATATGCAGCTAAACGTGGTATGTATGATGCCCAAATTCGGACACTCGGCCGATGGAAATCCAATGCCTTACACAAATACATACGTATTTTTTCTACCTAATTCTTAATCTCTTTAGTTACACTGGTGGGGCAGTGTAACGCTCATGTCTTTGATCCAATTGCAACATCTTGCACGGGCGGATGTTGTGGTTGGATCGAGATTTCTCATATTCAGCTAGCATGGGCAGCTGTCTTTTATTACTTAATCTAATGTAATTGATCCAATTGCAACATCTTGCACGGGCAGATGTCGTGATTGGATCGATGATTTAGTTGTTTAACAGCGGATATTTTTGTCAGTTAGCACGGGTGGCTGTTTCGAATTATTCGCTCCTTGGTCTGATTGCTGCGCGTGCCTGGGGTGGGGCTACATCACATCTTGTGATGTTGTGGCGTATATTTTGCCCTGCACCTTTTCTGGGCTTACGTTTTCAATGATTTTATATTTGATAATTTTGTGATATTTTATAAAAGATTATTAAACGGCTATGGGCCACTTATGCCCATAGTCAATTTATCCCAAAACATGTGTTTATTACCATGTACAACTCCTTCCCAGTAAACTGAGCTCAGGCACGACAGCAATATTGATGTTTTCATAATAGAGGTGAGGCATAAAGAATATATTTGCAAGCGAATAGGGATTTTATGTCTCATCTTCTATGTCTCTTTTTTATGTAGTTATCAAGCACACTGCGGGGGAAATGAATTGATATTATTCACTTCCGTTTTTTACCCTGCGTAATTTTGCCGGGGGTTTTACTATAAATTGGATTCACACGAGTTCATTGATCTTTTCAGCATCGTGTTCACCGACTACAGTAGACCAGTTTATACTTTTTAAAAAATATATATGAACCCGCCTCCTCCCCAGACCTATACCTCTGTATACAAATATCATGTAAAAATAAAATAATTTTTTTTATCTTCATGTGGGAAGATCTCATTCTAAGTTGGAACTTGGTATCTATTGAACTCTATAGTCATCTATGGTATACACACATCATGTAATAATATTTTATCTTCATATGAGAAGTATACTCATTCTATTTAGTTTTATCTTAATACCTGTTGAACTCTATAGTCATCTACGTGTGTTGGCGTATATTTTGCCCTGCACCTTTACTGGACTTACGTTGTCAATGATTCTATATTTGATAATTTTGTGATATTTAAAAATTATTATTAAACGGCTATGGGCCACTTATGCCCATAGCCAATTTATCCCAATCATGTGTTTATTACTATGTACAACTCCTTCCCAGTAAACTGAGCTCAGCCACGACAGCAATATTGATGTTTTCATAATAGAGGTGCGGCATAAATACGTTTTATTAATATATTTTAATACAATGAATTTATTCTTTATTACTGTATGTATGAAAATGTGATTGTTCGCAAGATTAAGGATATATTACATCATCTCTATCGGGGTGCAATCTACTATATGAGGAATTACATATTTTCAACATGTCATGTGGATCCCTGCATGTGTAATGTGCTTCGAAGTTATTTTGGAGTGAGATATCTTGCTGTATAATCATGTTTTTACTATTTTGACGATTCACTGCAAAGTACAGATGAACACTAATGGAACCAAATGCTTAATAAAATGAAACATCTTCAAATGGGAGCAAAGACTGTTGTGACACCACTGGCACATGGAAAATGTGGTGTCAATATCTTATGAACACAGACAATCAACAATTGCACCACAAAGATATTAAAAGACATTGTCTCTATACTTCCAAATTCAAGACAACTTTGAAGTAAAGAATGACTCCTCTGAACATTTTGATGTTGGTACCAGGAGTTTCATAGTTTTTTAGTAGTAGCCTTTAATAGTCTGCACAAATAGGCAACCTCTGTAGCGAACCCAATGATGTTATTGTTGGAATAGTTTATAGAATATAGTGTATTGGTTCGGGCCACTTCTCAATTGTATTCAAATAGTTAATTAACACCGATTTAATGCTTGATTGGGGGCCACTTATAAGTGTGTTTGGCTATTCGAGTCATAGTTGTAATGCATTCGTTCTGGCCAATTTACCAGTCGTTCAGTTTGAACAGTTTAATCACAAGGATATGATTATTGCTTCGCATCAGTTTGGGTTAAGTATGGGTCTTTTTTTTATTTGGATCGAGGTCGTTGAATTGTATTAGCTCGAACAGTTGAGCATAAATTCTAGTTGCTTGAGGAGTATATAGCTATGCATTACACTTCAAAATTTGGCCGACAACTCTCAGGTTAACGTTTCGTCTATTGTTATGGCTCATACGTTCCGCCGGTCAGATACATAGCTAAGTTACTGCGTTTCCTCTGCCGTTATTCTTTACAAATCGGGCGATAGGAGCCTAAACGTTAATACGCAACATCCAAAGTTCAGGCCGTTGTCACATAGTGTGCAGAGGCTACACACAGCCTATGCAGTCACATAAATTTGTGCCGTCAGACTCATACCGTTTGCTTTCTACCCAAACCGGTTTGTAAATAAGAATGCTTTGCCCAACCCTTGTTGGAACTAGGTGCGGGCACAGAATAGGAAACGACCAGAAAGGCCACTCAGCGGTGCAACGTGACACCCTATTTTTATGCAGTTATCTGGCCAGAATAATGGCGGACCAGCCAGTTCAGCGTGTTTATTGGTCAGAAAATGCAATTGACTGGCTAGAATAATGGTAATGAACATGCGTAATGCGACATGCGCAGCCTCAAAAACTTCAAAGGTTCGGCCTCAAGTGGCCCTTCTAGTCAGTCATTTCCTATTCTATGGTGCGGGCGTCTAATGCTTTTTATGCCCCTTGGAGCTGCCTAGAACTGACCATGGAGTGGGCGATCGATTATTTCACTCCGATGATTAATTCCCTAATGCATAATTCTCATTCCCATCTTATCCCTTTTGACATTAAAGCACCCAAACAGAGTGATCAATGGTGTGATTAACAGGGCTAGCTCACCCACTACTTTTGTCGGCCTTAGGCCGTCTCAGTGTATGGTGTCAAGTGAACGGGGTAACGGATGCAATCGCCCGTGATCCATTCTCATTTTTCTCCGCGGAACTCGATAACCATTGTCAGGAAACGAAACGTTATTCCTTTAGGCCTTTAAAAGCTCAGTTGCGTGACAGGAGTTTTGGGATTGGGTTTGAGTTGCAGGTAATGTTGGGATAGGGATTGAGTTACGGATAATGTTGTGTTAGGTTATAGGCGGTGCCCTATTACACGGAGATTACCTAGTTAGATATGAAGGAGCGTTTCGCGGCGACAGGGCTCGCATTTCCCAAAACTCTTTGCCTGTGAGCCACTGGGAGCAGGGGCATAAATGTGGGGGGGTGTGGGGGGTGGTACACCCCCCAGAGATCATGACTCAGTCGGTCTCAAAATATGCAGTCGGTCTCAAGATATTCATTGTTAAACTGGACGCATTATGCCACGTAATGCTATGCGAGACTCGTTAAATAGTTTCAGAGACCGACTTCAATCGTTGCATTAATTAAAATATAAAGTTTGCCGAATATCCTGTTTCAATCTTTGTTGTAAAGCGTTCTTCTAGAATGTCATATCACTCATACTGTATGTGGCGTGCGTATGTTGAATATTTACAGAAGCACTGAAGCACTGGAGTGGTAAATGCTAAAACAAACTACTTTGAAATAGAACCATAATATTGCCAGTTGCCTGTTGCCACAACTGCTATAATCTACATATTAAATACTTTATGGCAAACTTATTGTACAAGAAGTTAAATGTATTCTTATCTGGAAAAACTACATTGTTTTTGCGATATAATTCGAAATTTTTTACTGATTTCCACCTACAAATTGGAATAAAATATTTGTTCAGAACGCAGGAAATCGTGTCTACGAGGTCCTAGATTTCAAAATTTCCCAGAGGAGGATTCCCCCGGACCCCCCTGCGAATGGGTGTCCTACTGCATCAGTCGTCCTATTCTGCTGGATCTGCCCCTGTGTACATGAGTTCAGTAAAAATATGAAACGTAACTTACGCAAGTTGAATTGTGCGGCTACTCATGCGCAAGTTATTGTATTCTATTGTATTATAAGAATAGGTAATAGATAATTAATCAAAACTAACAAAGCGCAGACGCTTGATCATTAATTCACATCAACGAACATATGAAAGATAAACTGTCTTGATCAGCTTCCAGTCAAAATTTTCATTTTGATACTGGCGACACCACTCAAGTCTGTGAATCCTGCCCCTAATAATTTTAGCACCTAAGAGTTTTAGCACTGACAGCACTGTGTACGTAATTTCTAAAAACTAAAGGCAGTATGACATGAACTCTCATGCGCAGTACTCAATGTAACTGAAAGTCAGAGAACAAGTTTCTGCTCAATTTCCAATTAGTGTCATTAGTATGTGTATACATATTTTGTTTATTGAATTGTGTTGCCATTCAACTTATTGGAGCAGCACACGTAATTTTTCAATTGACTTTTCGATTTAGAATTGGGGGGGGGAGGGTGACAGGTCGATCTGAATTTATGAGTCGGTCTCATTTCGAAACTTCACCCCCCCAGCCAAAATCGATATGTACGCCCCTGACTGGGAGCAGGAGTGCAGTTGGAATAGATTACTATTCCAAGTGCAGTCATGCGTAACATTGGCTATAAAACAATATGATATCTCTCTAAGTCGGGATCAGTTTGTTAAACGAGGCGCCCAGGCTTGTAGGTGGGGAAGCCTAGCCATTTGGCCATTGGGGCTGGTATATGAAATAACTTATATCCCCGAAAGCCTAAATAGTACACTTATCTACGCAGTTGATGAGAAATAGGATATTGCAATAGTTTTGTGTATGACGGGTTCGGTTGACTGTATTCGTCGTTTTTCCCCACCTCGCCTCCCAAAATAGACCGTTCACTGCCTCGCTCCTCGGCTCACGGGCTAGCATTTCCCAAAACTCTCAGCCTGTGAACCAATGGGAGCAGAAGTGCAGTTGGAATAGATTACTATACCTGAAATGCCGTGATAAACGAGGCAGTCTTTCCTGTAACTTAAATAAAATATCTTTCTGGAAAATATTTTGCAGGTTGCAGGTGAGTCGTAAGTTAAAGGAACATTGCCTCATATGACACATGATAGGTGTATTTGTCAGAACAATTCTGTATAATCCAATTAATATTTGAAGTCACATTGCTAAAGAGCCATAGATGAAAAAATGCCTGTACCTTCTGTTAATAACTGATGTTTTACGAACCATGTGGACAAACTGCGTTAGTCTTAAAGGGACTACCTGGAAACAACGGAAGGAGTACTGCCACATATTTGCTATATATTTCAAGATCCAGATGCTTTCACTGATATATATATTTTTGTTTACATAGCTTGAAATTGAGCTACTTCGGATAGAATGTCGTAATTTTTAGGTCTGAAATATACAGGGTAGTTTCAATCACTGAAGGCTCGCCACCCACACCGAAAGAATCTCACCCCGGGCGGTTACAACACATTGTTCATTTACCAGTCTTTCCCAAAAATTCCCAGAATCTTTATTCGTAATCTTCATGCAAACTCGAAACGGAATTCCGAAAAATATGACAATGTAATTCATTATTAAATCACGAAACTCCTTTGCTGCAAATACAAAACAAGTGGCGGAAATGTTTGTTTTCATTGGTGCAGGGCAAAATCTCCTAAACTAATCATGTTAGAGAAGAAAAAGGTTGGTTTTCATTAAGCTGTCTTAGTGGTAAAAACAATCCACAAGTTATCCTCTGGCCTTTCGCCTTTCTCACGGAAGAGAATAAGAATTCATCAATTTTTATTATTTTGATTTCAACTTTACCAGTATGCACCATATGCAAAAATACATTCACCATTGAGCAGTTTTAAAAAATGCGGTTAAACTAAAGCTTGATAAAATACTTTAATTAATACGATACTTAAAAGATACTTATTAGTTGACCTGCATCTAAGGACGAAGGAGGACTTATAGACTCATATATATCATTATCGAGACGTACGCATAAGCAAAATCGCTGATTCCTATACTGGTTGCTGCTTTTGAATTTGCATGCTTAGGCAAATTCTTGGTTGTTACTGGTTGTGACTTAACGGGACTAAATCCTGAATAAATTGAATGTCGAACATGCATATCTTTTGTGCATCATTTTAAAGCGGGTCTTTCAAACTCATGATCAGCTCGATCGATCGTAGTGAATAGTTATACTCATATACGCAAATATTTCTCGTGGCACTAGATTCGAAGAGAAGATGCGTGCCCAACGCTCTTCTTAGATATAGAATGAAGTGTGTCTGAATGACTTTGTGTATACAGTTTATTAATTTATGTTTTGCAGACCTCGATCAGTAATCAGGTCACAATGGAATTCATTTTCGCACTTAAACGACTCTAAAAGGAAACGCAGTTGTGTTTCGGTCATTTTCTGTTTGGTTGCAAATGCACGCAATTTACCGTTATGTAGTCGCTCATACGGGCTATGACAGGCTACCAATGTAGGTATAACTCTTCAATACATGCATGTAAAGTTCTATAATAACAGATTGTACATTTTGATGCATAAACAGCCATGCCGTACCGACAATGCATGGCAAACACAATCCGGGCAAAACACTACTGTTTCAAGTTATTATATATTTACTATATATAGTTATACTCCGGCTAGATACTCTGTGCACCTATAATATCGACCCGGGAATGGAATTTGCAGAGGCAAGCTAAGCAATACTTTGATTTTCGTCCATATCATAGCAATTAATCTGCATACGTAAGTTGCTTTATAGGTCGCTTTTAAGTCGCTTTAGGTTGCATTAGCATATATTCACTAATATAACCAATCAGATCTTGGATTTTGCCGAAAGAACATTGCATAAATGAATATAAGTTCGCTTTCGTCCTTAGATGCAGGTCAACTAATACGAATTAACAAATTAGTTACCTAATATATATACAGGGTGTCCCAAAAAAGGCTACCTTTTCAAATTCAAATTAGCATGTTAATTCAAGCAACCTATTATAGTTCTTTGAAATTCATTATCGCTTTTCAACTACGAATGCATAAAACACACAGTTTTATACACATGGGATATTAAGAAAAGCTTCTAATTGATGAATAAGTTAGAAAACCTGTTTTAGATTATTAATTGCGTTCAAACAGACATTTCATATAAAATTTGACAAGTTAAATTCAACGCAAATTCAACATCTAAACAGGACTTAATTAAACAAATACAAAACGCTTCTGAACGCTTTCCAAACGCAGACTTGAAGTTATTCTTAATCACCCGTGTGTGCATGCACTAAAACCCCTTTGAAATTGAACATAATAGGTTGTTTGAATTAATACGCTCATTTGAATTTGAAAAGGTAGCCTTTTTTTGGGACACCCTGTACAATTGGCAAACTATTGCACTAAGCGGCAGTAAGCGGCAAACGATGCGTATCAAATGTGACACAAGTCATTATTTGTTTTTACTGAAAACATAAATATTCCAGCTTATTTTTATAAAACAATACAATCCTTAGGAATTTAAACTAACTAAATTCATTAAATCGACGCGGCAGATAATGTCTTTAACAAGGACACATCTTCATCCCACACTTTATCCCAAATTCTTGTAAATTTTTATCTTTTCAGTCCTAGCAATTTTTAGTTATATTTGGTTTCTCCATCTCTTTCTCAGTTACATCCATTTCCTCGTTGCTAATATCAAAGATTTTGCATGTTGGAAAACCAGCAGGTACAAGAAGATGAGGCTTTTGAGTAATATTAAATATCAGACTCATTCCTTCAAATCTATGCAGCATGAGGTGAAAATGAAATAGCCAAGAACTAGGATTATTTTGCATGTTGCAGCTGAGTCGTAATTTGTAGGAAAATTGCCTCATATGACATTAACTTAAGGTTACCTCACGTGATAGATGTATTTATCAGCACAATTCTGCATAATCCAATTAATTTTTGAAGTCACATTGCTAAAGAGCCTTAAATTAAAAGGACCTGTGCCTTGTGTGCTGTTTCAAAACGGACTACAGTATGGCACAAGAATATTATCCTTTAATGGAGGGTTGTCAAGAGTCACGGTTTCAATCTTTAATCGCTACTCCGTTCATATCAAACAATTCGCTAAGTCTTTCAAGTAAAGTAAAAACAACAACGGCCATAATATGGAGGTTTGAAGCAGCCCACATGTGACAGGCTGTTCTGATAAAGTAGAACCGTGTACTCGACACTTCTGGCTTCGCCTTTGATTCCAAGTTTGTGATGTGCTTTATCCATCTTGCCTAAAATTATCGCTGCTTAAATAGCGCAACCTTTCCGGCAAGACCGGCGACGTTCATGTATTTGTGTCAAGTCAAAGAAGAAAGCTCATCGCCATTCCTTTCGCCACGCCGTATTATTTTCGAGCAGCGGGAGTATTATTTTTGAGCAACATCGATTTCTTGTTGAATTTCATGTTATAAGATTGGTTGCTTTATGACTTATTTATTCAAATGTTGAAGAGAAATGTTTCTGTGATATAGCGGCTTATTGGAAAGCAGCATGACTGATGCATGAGACGAGTAATCTAAAAAACCGAGCATACTAAGCTACTAAGTCATTGAATACTATGAAACCCAATATATATTGATATCTGATCATACACGACGCAAGGCATGTCATGGATACTATGTAAAACTGTAGTCTCTAGTTCAATCTGTAAGCCTTATATAACAACAGAGAATAACCAAAATAACATTATTTGTAGCATCCGCCGTAGGCATCTTTTTTGATATTGTTAATATTGAGTTAGGTATTGGGTTTATCTGTGTCAGATTGAGAAACAAAATCTAGTTAACATGCCTGCAATAAATGCAACAAAGTGGACGTCTCATGCAACCTCAGTGGAGGTCCCATGTGACCAGGGTTCCTAATTAAGTTTTTGCATTCTAATTATATATTCAGTTTACCATTTTCGGGCGAAGGAAGCTTATAATGCTTCGAAATTTTCACGGTGTACAAAAATTACTTGCACGAAGCCTGCACGCAGGCTATATCTTTACATATTAATTCTATTTTGTTATGATTGTTATGACTACTTTATTTTCATTGGTTAATATTTTGTTCACGTGACAGCTTTTATAGCAACGCTAAAAAAGCTGATGTAATGTGTTTATCTGTCTACTAATTTCTCCTGACGAAGGGCTTTAGCTCGAAACGTCGAGATTTTGTTTATATCCTTTAGGCTCACGCGAAGCAACCCTCAATTTGTTCTATATGTCCGTGGCCGACGCTGAATTAAAGTCTACGATATCCTTCACGAAGAACAGCGACAATGGTGAACCTCAAGAGCGTACGTCGAGAACATCGGAAAGAAATGGTATGTTACATTTCACTATTTTTGCCGTCCATTGCCCAACCTGCTCTTCGTTTATTCGATAGCCCCTCTTCCCTTCCCTTCTATGACATTTATAGCGCTTTGCTAAGTGTAACGCCTGTGCGCATGCCTTCGACCCTATAGATAGATAGATAGATAGATGTTTTTAATTGGCAAAACTTGCAGCCATAAGCTGAATTATGCTTACATTACATAAGGTCCAATCACTATAGCTATATTACACCAATTTTACAAATTACTTGAAACTACCCAAAGTTTGGTGAACAACAGATAAGAGGCTACTCTAGAAGACCATATTAAGATGATCAGTTCTAATATTTAGTGTTATTTATACTAATATATTTACATTGGTTAAAATTTTAATGAACTGGCAATAAAAAAACTATTTTTAAAACGGTCTGTTCGGAAGTTAACGTTAAACTTATGTTTGGTCCTAAGGTCTGTGACACGTGTTTCGGGGTGGGAGAAATTTATGAAGTTTATGATTTTCGTCCATCATAATGTCCGGGAAAAGTTTATTGGTTATCTTCTCTCTTCTGGTACCAAGATGTTGAAGACAGTGAGTGTCAGAGCGTCAGTATATGGGGACCAGGGGTGGAAGTATATGGGGACCAGGGGTGGATTATTCTCAACGCCCTCTTCTGAATCATTTCCAGATCGTTGGATAGGTAGTTAGACAGGCTGTTATGAAAAACAGGACATGCGTATTCCAACATTGGCCTAATACATGTGCTGTAAAATAGAACTAATTCATCAATCCCAACCTTGGCTGTTTGGTTGTGTCAGAAAGTACAATCGCTTTCTTGCTTTCGCAATAATTTGGTAAATGTGATCATTCCATTTCAAATTGCTGGAAACGGTTAGTCCAATAATTTTTGCACAAGGAACTACGTCCAAAGGGATATCGCTCACAATAACTGGATCAAAAACAGCACTTGGTTTACCAAAGCCAATACGTAATTCTTTGCATTTCTTCTCGTTCAGCTGAAATTTTAATTCAGAAATTTGGGTTGATAGATCATTAACTGAGGTCTGGATTCTGCTTTCGCTGTATTTGCTGATTAATTCTTCTACTGTGGTGTCGTCTACGAACTTCCACATGTCACCACTAGAGGTTGTTAATTCGTTGATCATTATTAAATACAGCCATGGGCCCAATTTCGTGCCCTGTGGAACTCCGGCGGGAATTTCAGCCCAATCCGAATAATCCTCTTGATTTAGCTTTACTCTTTGTTTTCTACATGTGAGAAAATCTATAATCCAGTTAATAACCCAGTGCGGTAGGTTATATGTATGGAGTTTAGCAACCAATAAGCCATGATCTATTAAGTCAAAAGCCTTTTTAAAGTCAAATAGGATGACTCTAACCGTTGCACCGTTTCCATCGATAGAACCATTCCAGGAGTGTAACATGCTTAAAAGGGCGTAAGTCGGACTTGATTTTGGGATAGTACCAAATTGGTTAGGGTCAATTCTTTGGAGTACGGCAGGTTTAACGAAATTTTCTACAATAAAATCCTCTGCTATTTTGGATATGATGGGTGTTAAGGATATTGGTCGTAGATGTTTATTTACCTCCCGAACGGGTTCTTGTTTCGGGATTGGAATAATATCCGCATGTTTCCATATTGAAGGAAGACGCGCTTCCTTATAGGATAAGTTCAACATTTCTGAAACAGGCGAGGCCAAAATATCGGCATTTTCCTTTAATATCCAAGCTGGAATGCCGTCTGGGCCGCTAGCTTTGTTTGGATTTAAGCTTGCAAGGTGTTTAAAGACAGAAAACTCGGACGTACAGAATAATTGGTTGGTTAGTTGGGGATTCTCAAAAGTCTTCGGTTGGTAATGCTGGATGGCAATGGATCAAAAACCTTCATTGGCTCAAGAAAACTTTGATTTATTAGGTTGGCAAGGTCATACGGAGTGGTAGGTATTTGGCCAGTCCCACTTTCTAGGTTTTGCAGTGGAGACATCGAATCTTCGCGGTAGGTGACCTGTGAAGCCAAACCACCCAGTTTTTTAACTTCTTTCCACCAAATAGAGGGCGAGCCTTCTTTTAAGTGTTCAAGTCTAGACTTGTAAAACTTCGATCGACACGATTTTCGCTCACGGTTTACTCGATTTCTTAGAGTTTTGAATAAACTTATGTTTCCCTGAGCTAGGGCCTTTTGGCGACGGTAAATTGCTTGTTTTAAGGATCGAGACATCCAAGGCGGTTCGTTACAATATCTTGTTTTAGTCGTGATTGGAAGTAACGAATCTAATCCAAAGTTAATTATTGACCCTAACATCTGTATTTTTCCATCACAGGTATTCTCCGTAGCGATCAAAGATTTGACATCGACTTCTTTTAAAAACGTACTCATCGCAAGACGTTTAGATGGTCTCAGGTCCCTCGATTTCACACGTAATTTTGGTTTTTGAATTTGTAGTCTTTCTAAAGGTTGGACTTCTACTGTGTCATGATCAGAGAGGCCAAATGCCGGTCGTTTGATTGGATCTTTATAAAAATCCTTCATATTGGTAAAAATTAAATCTAGCCGATTCGGACCCCGTGTTGAAAATTTTACGATCTGACGGAGATTAAAACCATTAGTTATTCTAGAGGTGATTAGTCTATTAAAATCACCAAGTAGAATTATTCCGCTATTAGGAAATTTGGCTTCAATTGTTGTTAATGACTCATATAGATAATTTATTACTTCCTGGTCGTTTCCACTGGGAGGATGGTACAAATTGCACAATATAATACAGGGAATTCCCCTAGGAAGGCGTGAAGGTCTTAGTTTTACCCAAAGAGCTTCAATGCCTATGTTCATCATGTCATGTAAGACTTCGTATCTTATTGCATTTCTTATATAGACACACACACCGCCATGTTGGCCATTGGGTCTATCGCGGCGTTCAATGTTATATCCAGAGATAGAAACAATGTTATCATGGATATGGTTTTGTAACCATGATTCTGTGATGCAAATGAGGTCTATATTACTAAGGGTAATTGATTCGCGCAGCTCGTCTATCTTGGGGGCGAGGGACATGACATTAGATAACATAATTGAAGGTACTGGGATCCTGCCCCGCAAGATGGTTTCGTCCTTGATACTATAATACAGTTTGAGGCATTATGCGTTAAAATACAATTACGTCCAAAAGTTTTAGTAAATGGTAAGGATTTGCGTGCAGTAATTCTTGTAGGGCCGAAGCCTGCACGCAGGCTATATCTTTACATATTAATTCTATTTTGTTATGATTGTTATCACTACTTTATTTTCATTGGTTAATATTTCGTTCACGTGATCAGCTTTTATAGCGTTGCTATAAAAGCTGATGTAATGTGTTTATCTGTATACTAATTTCTCCTGACGAAGGGCTTTAGCTCGAAACGTCGAGATTTTGTTTATATCCTTTAGGCACACGCGAAGCAACCCTCAATTTGTTCCATTTGTGTGTTCAATTGTGTTGGTAATGTTGTTTTATTAGTGTGGTTGTTGGTATTAAAGTATTTAATATTTACAATAGCTTAATGCATTTTATGAGTTTTAAAATATTGTTCAGAAAGTCTGTAATGAACTAATGTAAGTCAAGTCATTTCCATGGTATGAGCCAACCAAAATACATCTCTTCCCAACGAATTTGGACGTTTGGTAGAAAGGGTTTTAAATTAAAAGTTGTTCAAACACAATCTTAATTAAACCTTTATCTACCAATTCATTGAAATATTAAATATTTTACTTTAGCTAATGCCAGAGGATTTTACTCCTCAAAGGAAAAGTACTTAATCATAATCTCAAGGCTGAAGCCTAATTAAACATACACTCAAATTCATACACAAACAAGTTCTTCTTTAGAATTTATTCAGTGAAAAATATTTTAAGTTCTTTGCAATTTTGCATGGCGATAAAAAATATAGTTGTTTAATTTTGTTTTATAGAATAATAACAGAAAGGAAATGCTGCGTCGGTTAGTGGAAAATAACTTCCTGTTTGCGCCACCATTTCATTGAGGAGAGAGCAGCTGGGAAATAACTGCAGATATTCAATTATTAGAAGCCTACAATAAATTTGTATTAGAATACGGTTGCATAAAATCTATCTTAACAGTAAAACTCATTGCTAAATCATTGTTATGTCAATGTGTGCGCGTCATGGGATCAATATATTTTGGCAGTTGTTGTCCTTTTCTTTTCTTTCAAGATAAATATCATGCATGAGTTTTTAAACATTTGTAAACCTCAATTTTCAGATTGCTTCAAGATTGTTATAGAAATTCGTTAAAGGCAGGTGGGCATGTGACCCTAATGAGGCTAAAGCAATGCATTCATAATACATGACTATTATGAATGCATAATAAGTGATAAACGACTCTTTATTGATACATTTAGCTAACCTACGTTTGTGTATTAATTTAGGCTTTTTTTAGTTACATCTCGTTGTATGGTTCTATATTGTTGTTTACTTGAATAAAGTGTCATTTTTCTTGTTTCAGTCTAGTCCTTCCTCCTTTTAAGCCGCCTTCCAGTGTCCCAAGGGCTGGAGTCAAATTTATTTGACAGCTCGCGAGGGGAAGGATATTACTGTTTATGATATGATTTATTCATGGTAAGATAATATATTGTTTTTATCTTATTATTTCATTTGCGTACTTTGATTGGTGAATGATTATGCTTACGCCTATGTTCATTCTGGTTAACGTATCTACCGCAATGGTAAGATCTTATTCGTTGTGGGCTTTCGCTCCGCGGGTTTTATGAGATTATATTGTTTGAAGGGGTGTCCTTAAACTATTCAGTGTTTACACTTAAAATCCATGTTACATACTTCTATATGTTTATCAAAATTTATCAAAGCAGCATTCATCGCCGTCATCAAGATAACAATTCCCAGTCCAAACCTATATAATTTCAACGTACTGTCAAAATAATATACATATACTGTCAAACAAGTTTGAGTGCCTCAGATGCAGCAAAAATTAACAAATTGTGTTAAATGCTTTCAAGGGGTGAACATACGGTATACATACGGTATATATACGTGCAATTTTAAAGAAATGCATGCATAGATATATGAAAACGGACTATAGTCAGACACATCATGACATAGAAAAAGCTCCAAACTTTTACTAAAATAGGCGATCAAATATAAAGTAAACCCCAGTAGTACAAGGTCGGAATCAAAAATTTCAAATGCATTAAGGCATTATAATAATTCTGTATTTTGATCAAAGTGGCACCCATTAATAACAACTAGCGCGTACATTTTACAGATTTAACCTCTCCAAGTTCGTTTTTAATACATAAAAGAGAATAATAATGTGTTTTTGCTCAATTTGCTTGTTTACAAAGAATCTCGCTCCTTCATGTCATAAGCCCCTTATTTTCAATTAGGCGCCAAGAATGTCGATAAAATAGCGACCTGGTCGCGCAGTCTACACTGGACTGAGTTTGCGCGAAGACAAACTGGAAGTACATGTTCGCTCGCCACAAAACATAGGACGAGTTCACCGTACGGACCTAGGAACACCGGAGATTGATTCTACGGGTACAAATGCTCTAGTAACGTGCTTTTCATGTGTTTTTAGATATAGGCAAACATAATATAATTAATATGGCAAAATTCCTCAGTGCAGCGCACGTGCAGTCAAAAATCGAAAATTATATAAAATCTAGATAAATATTTCTGCTTACCCTGTACAGACGAAACTTTCCACATTTAGCACTTGAATATAAGCTACATTTTTTCAAAAATATATGTGAGAACTTGGGAAACTTTCAAGATTTTTCCAAATGTAATGATGTGAGTTTCGCAAAGTTTTAGAGTAAAAGTGCAGTATTTTTGTGTATGTAATGTTTTGACGGAACCCAGACACCGCGTTCACCGGCCAAAATCCATCTCATAAAGTGTGTGCGTGTAGGGGGAGGGAGGAGCTAATAGATATAGAGGCATGTAACACGTTTAGCGTTTTCAGGGCATTTCCCCTTCATTTATAGACTGCACCTCCGGACGGAAGTGTAACTTGGGTCGAAGCGTTGCGGGTGTTGGTTCGTTTTGCCCGACGAAAGGGCGTGGTAAAGAGGCCAGCCAAAACCAAAATTGTCTGTTGAGACCCAATGCTAATACCCTAGACTTGATAATTTGCAATACCTACAATCTCTACGAGAAACCTGCCATACTTGCCCCCCTAGGCACATCGGATCACAACATTGTTCATTGGTCCCCTAAAGCTAGATATCTGAACAACGACACCGGGTACTTCCCTAAACGTTATACGCGTCGTTTTCTGCGGTCAGAGCTCGACGATTTTGGACGCTGGATCTGTGACGTTAATTGGTTGGCTGATGTTGATCAGTCTTCAGTCAATAATCTGACCGATTCCCTGACAACCACCCTTACTATCGCTGTTGACATTTTCTTTCCCAACCATGGATTTAACACGCCATCAAGTCCTTAATTCAGAAACTACAGAAAGCATTCAATAATGATGACCCAGTCCTATGGAGGCACGATAAGAACAAGGTTAAGAAAGAAATTACTAAACGCAAGAAAGTATTTTATGAAGATAAGGTTAAGCAGGAAATGGTGGAGGTTTGTGAATAGCTTATCAGGAAGACGAAATAAATCGCAACCTTTTACAATCGAGAAGGAAGGGTCAGCTTCATCTGATTTCGAGCTTGCTGAACATTTAAATACGTTTTTTCTATCATATCCGTTAACGAAGACATTTCCCCCTTGGACATGAACAGTATACCAGCTTTCCTACCAGCAGAAGAACCCCTTCCAAAGATTTCTGAGATTGAAGTATACAGTAAATTGGCCAAGATTAGCGCATACAAAGCAAGTGGCCCTGATAATATCCCTGCACGCATCCTAAAGGAATTTTCTATCGAGCTCTCGAAACCAGTTGCACGGGTTTTTAATGTTTCTCTTTCTGAAGGAGTCACTCCAACTGAGTGGAAAAGTCTGAGATAATACCTATAACGAAAGTTCAGCCTGTTTCAGAAGAAGGTGACCTTAGACCCATATCCTTGACTTCCTGTCTCTCAAAAGTATTGGAGGACTTTGTGGTAAACTGGATTATTTCGGACTTAGGTCACAAAATCGACCCCCAGCAATTTGGCTTTCTAAAAGGCACGATAATCTACTCGATATCCTCCACAATTGGCAAAATCAGCTCGACAACCCTGGCAAATACATCCGTGTTTGCTTCCTTGACTTCTGCAAAGCTTTCGATCAGGTCGACCACAACATCGTCATTTCGAAACTTACTAACCTCGGTGTACGAAGAGCCTTGATTCCGTGGATCTGTAGCTTTTTGTCTGGTCGGAGGCAGTCTGTAAAAGTTTACCAATTTACTTGTAACTGGGCTCCTGTTACTGCCGGTGTCCCGCAAGGCACCATGCTTGGCCCCATCCTATTCCTAGTAATTATTAACGATCTTGCCAGCCATTCCCCTTTGAGGTCTATTAATTGCATGTTTGTTGAAGGCGTCACCATCTCCCAAGCCATCCATCGCAAATCCCCCCCTGGAATACAACAGGATCTCAACTCTATTGAAGCTTGGTCGATGAGTAATAACATGAAATTACACCCTAAAAAGTGCAAGGATTTCACCATCTCTTTTCTCCGCAACCCTCCGCAAGAACTGTCTTCCACATAATCGATCAACTCCCAACCGTTGGCGAAGGTCACTTGTTTTAAACTGCTAGGGGACACCTACGAAACGACCTAAAATGGAACGCCCGTGTTGATTCCATTACGTCCAAAGCTTCAAAGAGACTCCAGATTTTGCGAGTGTTGCGTAACTCCGGTGCTTCCGCACACGACCTCCTGACTATCTACATTTCAATTATCAGATCTGTGCTAGAATACTGCTGTGCAGCCTGGAGTACTTCTATCCCCTCCTACCTTCCTGATAAAATCGAGAAGGTCCAACGCCGTGCTCTACGGATTTTATATCCAAACATGTCCTATTCAGCTGCCCTTGATACCTCCTCTCTTCTCCGTCTATCCTACCGTCGTGATACCCTTTGTAAGAAGGTGTTGGGTAAAATAGCTCCGACTCGGGTTGAGTCGCATGGCAGAGAACTGCGCCACTCTAGTCATTTTAGCCTATCTAAATGTAATATCTACAGAAATGCCATTTCATGCGCTTTGGGGGAAGACTTTTATTTAGCATCACCTGACGCTTTAAAGCTGGTAATGAGATTCTTCTGTTAAAGATCCTGTGACGTCACATGCCAGCCAAAAAATGAAGTAGTACCGGTATTACATAGTTAAATTTTGTTAATGATCCAAGCACATTATATAATAAAATTCACCGGTAATTAAATTAAACACACGCCAAATTTGTGGGAGAACGGGTTCGGGGTGAAGACTGAAGTGAACCAATATTTATACTCTGGTCAACCCAAAGACTCATTCTAGCCTTATGTTTTCATCCCGCAGGTGTATACATGAGACCCGCTAGGAGAGACTAAATGCCCTAGGTAAAAACCTTGATAGAGCCCTGCCATCAAGGTTGCGACCCTCTCCGACATTACCTGAACCAATGGGTGATAATCCCCTTGGACAGTCCTTACGATTCGACTGATTATATTTCCATGAAATAATCTGAGTCTATGGGCAATGAAGTTGACCATTTGGAACACTTCAACCCCGAACCAAAGCTTTATTCAACATCAACAAGTTTAGATATATACAACATGATCATTGATTCACAGCAATAAAATTGTTCGTGTTTTCCTCTTGGATTTATTATCCAGCATAACTAAAGCAAGACCACATCCAGCATAACGACACAGCAAGAACATTTCCAGCGATACGATAGAATTGATCGTTTGTTCCTCTTGGATTACCCTGCATGAAAATAACTATATAATGAGATAGATAAATATATCGTCCATTAGATTAGTTCCTCCAACATGTAAAATAGAAGGGTGGGTGGGTGGTAAATTTTTATTCTTGCAGAATTTCGTGTTTATTCAGTTGAAACATTCGGCAAAGTGACACGCTTTACGTTATATAGCGCGCTTTACATATGGTCATTGAAATATGATTGGCAATAGAGTCATTCGATTGGCTGAGCAAATTGCATTTGTATTGCACGTGTCCGGACAACTTTGAACTTTGATCAGAGATATTTTGTTGTGAATTTAGTGGGTGTTGACAGGCTTTTCCCACTTGTTGTATAGCAAAACAAACCTCAAGTTAATGTGTTGTCTCATTAACTTAAATTTATACATTGTGATCTATAAATTGGCTTTAATGATCCAAGCACATTATATACTAAAATTCACCGGTAATTAAATTAAACACACGCCAAATTTGTGGGAGAACGGGTTCGGGGTGAAGACTGAAGTGAACCAATATTTATACTCTGGTCAACCCAAAGACTCATTCTAGCCTTATGTTTTCATCCCGCAGGTGTATACATGAGACCCGCTAGGAGAGACTAAATGCCCTAGGGGTAAAAACCCCGATAGAGCCCTGCCATCAAGGTTGCGACCCTCTCCGACATTACCTGAACCAATGGGTGATAATCCCCTTGGACAGTCCTTACGATTCGACTGATTATATTTCCATGAAATAATCTGAGTCTATGGGCAATGAAGTTGACCATTTGGAACACTTCAACCCCACAAATACACTGCAAGTGTATTCCCCATAGACGAAGAAACCCATCTCCCACAAAGCTGTAGTCATAGAGAAGACAGCTTTTGCCTGATGATAGTTGACTTCCATTTGAGCATTACCATCACTCATACTACAGCTGAGATGTCAGGGAGGCCAGGAAAAACCTGCAGTACAGGAAACCTGGATGGGGCCCAAGACATACAGCAGCTCCCCCACGAAGCTTTTTATCTCACAAATTCATAATTGGAGTGTTGGTAACACGACCAACAGAGCTGACTAACAAGGCATGTTTGTTTTGTTATTTTCTATTTTATTTAATTATTTATTTTTTAATTCATCTGACGTAAAAGTCTGGTATATGTAACTCGGAGCTATACGATAAAAGGTCTCTACATTTGAACAGCAACAGGTTCAGTATACAGAGAATGTGATTGAATAATTGAATTACATACATTAACAAGCAAACAGATTTGTGTATCATATATAAGGTTCAATTAACCCCCGATTATCCGAGATTTGTTTTCTAAAGGTTAACATTAAATTGGCACCAACTGTATTTCCCTACACTGTGATAACAGTGGTGTATGTAGTATATCGACTCAAGCTTGAACACAACAGTGAAAGCAGTCACATGCATGTTGAGATTTGCACGAGCTAATATGAAATATTATCTGAACATAGTCTACAATGTTGGTAGTACTATGTAGTATATAAAGAAATTGCAATCTGAAAATAAAATATAATTAACTGCCACATTATTTCCATGATATCTTTTAGTAACTTTGACAACAAGCTTAGCCTTTGACTTAACTGCATATACCAATAGAATCAAGTAGGTTAATATACAGTGGTGGACATTTGGTGAAATATTGGGGTACTGACTTAGGTTGCCAACATACAGCCACCCTTTTGTTGCTGCAAATTTGAGTTCTTAAAACCTTTTGGCCTAAATTACATGAAAATTTTAATTAAATTATAGCCTATCAAGGCTTTCCTGGTCGTTAAAAATCATTGATGTAACTTTCTTACATACAGTTAATCAGCTATAATTCAAAGACTTTGACCTTGCTGTCAGTAGAAGTGGTGCCTACCAGGAACTAGATATATTGACAATGAGACAATGCCAGTGCGACATATACTGCTCAAATTGGACATACCGTCCTGTTAACCCAAATTATATAATTATAATGGCAAGATGGCAATAATCCTGACTAATAGACGTTCACGTGAACGGCATACGCCAACGCACGCTCGAGTGCACGTGTCATAATTCCGAACCAAATTTTGACAACTGAACACTGAACTATATTTTATCGTAGTATTTAATATTCATTAACAAAATACGTGTTGCCGATTTAACGATAATGGTATTCGTTTCTATAGCCGTAAAATTTTACGGTAAATACAAATATTTTCAGGCCCCGAGACAAGGATTAAACTTTGGACATCAATATAACAATAGGATATATTACAGAGATATATCATGTTATAATTTATACATATATGGTACCAGAATACTATGATATCGAATGGCAATTGAGAGATATACTAAAATTGGTTGAAAAGAAATATACCATTCGTTTGAGTCAGTTGCTGGCAATACTTACGACGCCCCGCATGGGCCACATGCGAGGCAAGTCAGGCAACCAATTGTGTTATATTCAGCACGTCGTGTTCGTCGGATCTGTTGACTGGTTGGCGTCTGTCCGTACTAACTTTATAGCGGAATTGAGCTGGCATATTTCTTGGACCGTGGGAGGAATAATACCACAACTGTCATGCTTGCTCTGCATCAGTGAGTTCTGATTGTAGATATAAAACCACGTCGTTATTCGCCATGCTGCCCGTCGTTCGTATTAATCTTGTTGGGTCTTGTTCTTGTGCCGAAGGAGGTCTCGCATCGACATATTTAGCATTCGAATCGCCTAAGTTCTCGCACCGTCCATAACGCCGTCCAAAGCACTTCGCATATTATGTAAATTTTTATTCTTGCAGAATTTCGTGTTTATTCAGTTGAAACATTCGGCAAAGTGACACGCTTTACGTTATATAGCGCGCTTTACATATGGTCATTGAAATATGATTGGCAATAGAGTCATTCGATTGGCTGAGCAAATTGCATTTGTATTGCACGTGTCCGGACAACTTTGAACTTTGATCAGAGATATTTTGTTGTGAATTTAGTGGGTGTTGACAGGCTTTTCCCACTTGTTGTATAGCAAAACAAACCTCAAGTTAATGTGTTGTCTCATTAACTTAAATTTATACATTGTGATCTATAAATTGGCTTTAAAATGTACATAGTTAAATGTACAAAAGACTAAAGTTGTTTTGTACATTTTTCTATATTTCTTTTCACTTTTAAACATTTTCAATTTACATAATTCAGTTTTGCTTTGTAACATGTACTAGATTGTATACTTTTCAATGTAAAATTTAGACAATTTTAATTAAAAAATGAAAGTATGATATACTACATAAACTAAGACACCTCACGATCGAATCGTAACTTGGATCTAAGCGTTTGTGGTGTGGGTTCGTTTTGCCCTACGAAAGGGCGTGGTAAAGAGGCCGGCCAAAACATTGGTAGAGGTAAAGAGGCCGCCATTTCATGCACTTTGGGGAAGACTTTACAGAATTCTGAAGATCACAACATGTCATATAAGCAAATGAGGAAAAAAGTAGGGGAATAATTCAATACTGACGCCGCTTCTCAAAAAGTGGGGGGAATCGTCTCTCCCATCCCCCTCCAGGATTGACGCCCTTGATGGCGTTGGAAATATTATGTTGCAATGATTGTAATGGTGTGTGTCTTATTAGAAGGGGGCGAATACTTGCTGAGAGAATCGCACTCAAAATATTGAATATATTATCGCGCGCCTTTCCCACGGCGCCAATGCGTTAAGAGACTTAGGAGGTCATAAAACACTCAGGTATTTACTTATATGTACGTTTGGTACATTTGATTAATTTGTTATTCGTTTCGTTGCTGCATTATTTTGTTCCTTTTTCGATATTTGAAAAATGTTTTAGTACACACTCGCTAGCTTTTTCGTAATTGTAGTTGTTACTGTTACCTTCTAGTAATTTAGGACTTAATAATAAGAATGACATTTGACCACACTCAAGGACCACTGTGGGTGCTTCTTTACTGACCTGGCACCTCTAATTTTAAGCGGCAACCAAGACATCGCGCATGAGTGGCCTATTATTAGAGGTTCGACAGTTACTTGAATTTTTACAACAACTAAATGTAAAACAGTCAGAACATCCAGATTACCAGGTTTAATGAACTTTTTAAATTCGAGTCTTCAAATAAAAAAGGGATAAAACCAAACTTTTGGTTAGTGAATCTTGCGTATTTTAGTCCAATTTAAAAACCAAAGCATGCTTAGAAATTGCTGTAAGATGGGACTAATGGGGGAAAGACTAAAGAGTACCTCCAATTAGTCAGCTACTAACTTTAAACATCAGTTTTCAGAATATTTGTAAATCAAAGGGATATCAAACGAAGCTTAATAGTTTTTAACTGAAACACAAGTGTTTTCTTTTTATTTGAACAATCAAAACCTATATACAAACCGGTAGATGGACTATTGTAAACGAATTCATAATATGAAAATGGTACGTTTAATATGACCGTCACATATTGTATTTTGTTCACAAATTATGCGCTTTACACAGACACAGTAATATTTTGACCATTATTTTGGAACAGCTATACTTAATAAAGCCTCTATATAAATTACAAATACATGCAAACCTTCCCAGATATCAATTAAATATTTAAACATACTTCAAAATATGTCATACAATATTAACATAGTACTTGCAAAATACAGCTTGATATATCCATATTGGCATGTGGATTCACATCATGATAGATCTGGCTAGCAATAAACTTTGACTGAAGACTACAAAAATCATCCTGTTTAGCTGTTTACTAAAAATATTCAGTGTATTCGCGTTTTGTTGGAGAGCTCTCATAACTCCCATGGGAACCATGTGAACACAAAGTAAATATGTACAAGGCACTGAGCTTGCCATATTTTGATTATTGCAGCCCTGTATGGGGAAACATTGGGAAAAGTCTATCTGAAAGATTACAAAATAGGGCTGCAAGGATAGTGACACTCAAGTTATGAGACGAATAAGCACTCTAGTGAATTACTGGAAGATCTGGGTTGGGAAAAACTAGAACACAGAAGAAATATGCAACTTTCTGTGCTATTGTTTAAAATCTACAACAACCTTTCTCTATTGTACTTGAGAAAGATTTTTACAAAAACGTCAAATGTTCATTCTTACAATGTGGGAAATTCAGAAAAAAACCTACACGTTCCTAGATATAAATCTGAAAAAGGAAAATGTAGCATCCATTATAAGGGCTCCGTCCTTTGGAATAAAATCCCTGTTGAGGTTAGAGATCAGACAAACCTAAACTCATTTAAACTGGGTTTGTCAAATATTGTAAATAATCTGTAAAATATTCTTCACTTTAAATTTATTGTTAGTTAAGTTATAGTTTTAGTTTTTTGTACTTTATACCTATTTTATAATAATTATGTAACACGGCTCCCTGGAAGACCATTGATGTAAATGAAGCGATACCGTGTTTTTTAAATAAAGAGTATGATGATGATGATGATGATGATGACAAAGCATACATGCACGACTATTTGGTTAGCTGGAACTGCTTCAACATTGTTATACCGTATATTTCTATAAGGCCTGGTTTCTATTTGGTCATAAAATGTAGTGAATAACTCATGTTTGACTGCGAGAGATAGTCAGGATGTATCTTATCTTTTGTGTGCTGTATGTAAATCGGTCTTAACCGACTATAGAGATATATCAACACTCTATTATACATCGGTTACCTTGATATGTTCACAGCAGTATCTAGTGAATGGAAAAAGGATTAACACATTCTGTGAAACTTAGTACATTCAAATAGTACGATCTTTGTGATTTCATGTTAGTTAACCCGTTCTCTGTTTTATATAGGTCTCTCCAGGATGCTCAATTGAATGTTGCAACATACCAGTATAGTCACTAGACCTTTCATCTTGACCTGTGGGACTGCATTTGTTTCATGCACAACAGCTATTATCTGTGATACTCAGACGATCATCTTATACCATTCTACCATACACAAGCTTTACTTGTATGGCTACACTGTTACATTGTACACCTACCTCCTCCTCAGGCCCTTTTTCCCGCGGGCGGGTGATATTTTGCTTCATGGGAAAGAGTGGACGAAGGGCCTGCCAATTAATGGTCGAAAATCAGGCATAAATGTCGACAATCGGGAATCCAAAAAAATCTGCCTGAAATATTGCCCATCACAGCGTAAAACGATATATTTTCGTGTTTCCCATCTTAGATGGGTATATTTTAAAAGTTATTGCTGAAATATGATCCATATTAATTGAAATATGAAACGTTGAATCAAAGTGTTTTTGTCCTCAGTCTCGATGGGCGACAACACCGAAAAATGCACTCAAAATGCGAAGGGTTCAATTGACTTCAGTGATAGTGATGTCGACATCATTAATGTGTCATTCAGTATGTAGTATGAGTATGTATTTGACTACGAATATGTATAACTTGAAAGGAAAATTATATGCAAAATAATAACAAATATGTATAACAAATCTAAAAGTATATATGTGCATTTATTTTGCCATCAGAAGCGTGACAGTTAGGGCAAAGTACTTTCCCACCTTCCTTAGCCTTTTGTAAGAGCCTACGTTCATAAGAATCATTAACAAACTCTTTCTCCGGACGATTATAGTCAAATAGCTTCTGCCATCTTGAGAACATTAGTCAGCAGGCGCTTCCCTTCGCCTTACCCGCATTTTTTATGCCGCCCGTGCGTCCCTTCCCTAATTTTCCAAGCCCGCTCCAATTAATAAAGCGCCTGTGGAGGAGGTAGTTGTACACTGAAATGAACTACAAAAATTCATTAATACATGCGAACAATGAGTATTTAAGCTGTACATCATCTGTCTGTACTCGCATCAACCCCAGATATCTGAATGGAATCATTTGAAACTGTGTAATGCATTATTGATGAAAACGTTGTATTTTGAAATGTCATTTAGTGCTTGAGGAACCATGGTTTAATTAATATTCTCAAAAATTCTTAACAAATTATGAATAATTAGAATTAGTAGCAATTCAAAATTAGACAATATCAATGTTGCAAACAAACTTTTTATACATATGGACTACTGCATGTATAAGAACAAGTATAACATATTTTTTAAGTTATTGATTATTCCCTGTATCATAAAAACTTACACAGAAGAAAATACACAGTTCAAGTTGTAATATGCATGGTAGCGGTATTCATACAAACTGTCTTCGCTTATTGCATTGATGCCGCCCTTCGGCGGCACTTTCCTTGCGGTAGCAACTTCACTGGATGTGAGGCAGTATGTATCAATTCATTTCTACTAATTGACGCATACATTGGAGAACACTTGCTGCGGCCCAGTGACGTAGACGGCAGCTCTTTATTTATACAATTCTTGTATCAATTTTTTTTACAATTGTTGAGTTTGTGAGTTTAACAGTGATAACAATTTAGTGTAGTTCATTGTTCTTGTCCAGAGATATGGATGTGAGATAACATATTTTAACGTTTATCTGACGAAACATGCTAAAAGCAACACTTCATAGCCTATATAATCTCGACTGATTTACTTAAATGATAAGAATCGCGTTATTTATTTGCAATTATATTCTCTTATCTTCATTGCTGGCACCGGGAAGCCACAAAAAACTTCCCACCTCTTGGCAGGAAATCTGGTCGGGTCTAAGACACCAGCTAGCTGCCCGCTCAGCAAAATTTTAAAGTCGTAAAATAGAAAGGAATATAACTAATTAGAATAGAGAGCATAGAAAATTAGTTCCAATTTCTTCAAGTCGATCTAAGTTTGAGCTGCCAACTGCACTGACCGAGATGTTTCTCTTGAATAGCAACGCACTTTTACAATCTTGCTTCAGATGGAATATAGACTTGCTCCAAGTCGCACTTGGAGCAAGTCTATATGCGCCCACTTTCGGCGTGGGCCATTTTACAATTTAGTGGGCCTACACAGAAAGAGGGACTTGGAGCAAGTCTACAGACGGAACGTCCACTTAGGAATACTGCTTTGACTTAATGAATATACTTTCCTATACTATACTTCGTACCGTAGGAAACCAGCACTGATCGCACGCTAGATTAATCATTGAAGCTGGCGGCTGCCATCTTGTGGTGCTTAAATTTTCGATTTTCGAAATTTTATGGTGCCACTTTCAACGCCAAAAAAGACGGCGTTACAATAAAAAACGTGGCTTTATTTGATGTTAATAAAAGCAGAAAATTACCAAGAAAATGTTTAAACCTTACAAGGTCTTACAACGTGTGAACACTTGCTGCGTATCGAAAAGATCTCTAACAAAACGAAAAATTGAGCAATTTCTGCATCACAATTTTCCTGTTGAGGCAATGTGATTTCCAGAGATCAATGGTCCAGACGTTTTCACTGCCCGAATGGAAAAGTATACACTTGATGTCAAATATCTAAAGTCAAATTGACTTTAGCCAATTAAGTTAAGAGAAATCGGAAATGCAAGTCTCATTTTTTTAATCGCAAAAATACCCTCTTTTGATGGGCAAATATTTGGATCTCGGAGCACGGGTTTTGTTTCGAAATGAACATTGTTTTTTTATTTTTATTTATTTTTATTATTATAATATTTAAGCAGCTGGGAGCCCATGTCTCCAAGGAGTTCTTCAATGGGGCCCTACGTATATAGATATTACAATATGTTTTTATAAGATAAAATTACACTATATAGAATCTATATACAAGTGGCAATTACATGCAATAAGTTGAACTACAGTTAAACACACTATATGGACTAGAAATTGCATGCAATAAGTTAAACTAGCTTTGAAATTAGCTAATGTTTCCAAGTTTCGCAATTCTAATGGCAAAGAATTCCAATCATTTAGGGAATGGTAGCAGAAGCGTTCCTCTTAACTTTATCTAAATGTACATCAGATTTGCGTCTAGTATTTATGTATGAACATCTTTGTTCAGTAAAAATTTAGAATCTAAATCAACTAAATTGTCCATAAGTTTATAAACTGCAACACCTCTATGGAACTTGCGTCTTTGGTTCAGTTTGTTCCACCCCAAGGTTTGTAAGGCTTCCATCGAAGAAGAATCATAAAGAACATCAAGGATTGCTTTAGCGGCTTTGTTCTGAACAATCTGCAACGTGTTCACAAGTACAGTATTGTTCTTATCACGCCACACTATATCCGCATAATCGAGAACAGGCAAAATCAGGGCATTGTACAATATTATTGAGTAATTTTTAGATCGCTCTTTTCTCAATTTTGATCTGTTTGCTATGTAGTCGGAATTTCCTGTGTGGAAATTGGAAGGAAATTTTGATGTCAGGAAGGAATTAATTAAGAAGGAAATTACCTTAATTCTAATTAATCCTAAGAATACTCCAATCTCGAAGTAAATTCGATTCAGAAAATGCAAGAAATGCTGACCTGGAGAATACAAAATCTGAAATTATCTGGGGGAAATCCCCAGACCCCCATTATATCACAATTCAGACATTTTAATATTATAAAAATAATCAATGCTGAGAAAATTTTATCACGACTACTACTTTAGGGAATGTCATCTCCTTTGAGGCTTTGCCAACTCCTCCCCAGCAACCTCCATGATGCTTTTAACTCTTTATTGTTGTCCGTGGGACGCACGGTATTCACGATCAGTTGTTCCAAATGTAAATATCTCCAGACGTGTTTATTCTCTGGCTGCAGTACACGCGTCATTCGATAGCTTATGACTTCCTCTTTAAAATGATATTAAGTTTGTCCCGGTTCATATTACATATCCAAATTAATTTGGATACATGTTCATAAATTATCTAAAAATTTTACAATTATTGTTGAAATAAATCGGAATTGCCAGAGCAAGATTTATTATTTTCGAGCAAATGTTAATTCCAAAATTGTAGCTCATGTAAAAAGGAATATTATTGGAAAGTTTCATTGCATTTGAAGAAGTAGAAGTAGTTTTTTTTATTTTTTGAAAGTCGCATACAAAATGCCGAGATCATAGAATAAGGAATGAATAGAAGGGTCACTTCAGTTGGCGCTTTTGAAATTTTTGAAGCCGCGCATGTTGCCTCGCGCATACCGGAAATAGCTGTGCCAAAATTCTCGCAGCCAGTAAAAGCCAGTCAGCGTATTAGGGATTTGTATTACAAAATGCACATTTGGTTCACTAAATCGACTATTTTTCGAAAACCAACGAACTAAACATAAAACCACTGTCACTGGTTGTAAAGAGAAGGTTAGTGACAACATTTCTGTGCATTATAATCTATAAAAGTATTGCTAACTACGAAATTTAGCCGTAGAACCAAGTGACAATCATGTCTACCACTCTATAAGCATTTTAGTATTGTTTATACACAGTAAAATTATACAATATAAGTTTATTTCTTGGACAAATTGGATGTTTTCGAAGTATTATAGACCATAGGAATACACCTGTACAATGTTCAATGCCGAACGACCACTTTTCGTTAAGTTATTGTAAATATTTTTTGAACATGAAAATGTTTCACATTCAGCTACAAATAGTACCACAAATCTAACACTGTTAATACATCACTAAACAGGTTTTATTGACCAGCTGTTGCCCTTAGTGATTAATAGCAAAAATTTGTTTATAATAAAAGAAACTGGACTTCATTATCAAATGTAATTGGTCTGTACAAAGAACTAAACACAATTGGCGAACTTCAAACAAAAAAAAATCTGCATCTGTTGGAATAACTTTTTGTAGAAACTCAAGAGGGAAATCAGGGCAGGTATGGAATGGTACAGCGACAGCCTTAAGTTTGCTTAGGATATGTTTGCTCTCGTGAGCTCTTGGTATAGATGGAGAAATTGGTGATAAAGATAATTATCCTCCAGTTGTTTTACATACTCGAGGTAAGGTATTGTTGGTGCATGTAGTCCTCCAAAAGTAGCATCTTCAGATTTGTATGCTTTGAAATAGCATAGTATTTTTCAATTATCATCTAGTTCATTCGATGCCAGAACTGCTTTGCATGTTTCACAGCTGTGTTTTGTAAAACATTTCATGGTCAGATACCCAGAGACATAGGCAATGGGATTTTCTTCTGTTAAATTGGAACTTATGATTTTTCATTGTAATCTATAGGTTCAATGACTAAGGTATTCAGTTGAGGTGGTGGAACAACCAGAACTGGAACATCAACCAGTTTGCATTTTTTACTACATTCAGCCAGTAGACTGTCCAAGTCATCATCACAATTGCCAGCAGAGGAATTAAGAAAGGAACTAAAGAACAGCTTCCTAAAGACTCGAGTGAATTGGACTGGTGTTGGGTTATTGCTATCCCTCCCCCCCCCCCTTGCTGAACCGAAAAAAAATCATCGCGATGGGATTTGTGTTTAGCCTTCTAGTTAGGAGAAACTTAAACTGTCCCGTGATTTGCCTTAAGGTGTTCATGTCATCATAGACTTAGGGATTAGTATTGGGAAAAAACATATGCACATTGTTTTATTATTATTCTCATTATCCCAAATGCTCTTACATTCTTAGTTGAGTTTTTATTGGGTCTCTCAATATCTTATTTTATTATATTATTTCAACGAGCTATTTCCTCTATGCTATGTTACTAACTTCCAGAGAAAGGGTCTTTGCTCAAATTGGGGTGGGTTAGTAGGATCAAACTACCTGAAAAATATATAAGTTCTTAGTATGTTTTTCAGATACTTTGATCGTTTAACTCCTCAAGTATCTAAGTTATTATTCATAGGCCTTCATCATGCCTTGGTCGATGGTCACACCCCACACCATGACCAGCATCCCTCCTGCCAGATCAAGCTCTACCCAAGCTGATGAACCATAATATGCCTCTTTTCAATTGATCAAATGGTCTCAAATATTTATTTTATATAGTAAATAGTGTCTTCAATACATGCACACATACTATGTTTACAGTAAAATGCATTCAGATATTTAAATTGAACAAATCAAAATATAGGGCCCACAGTAATTGGTAGTTGCTGTTGCAGACACCCTGCCATAGCTAATGTAAAATGTTGCAATGTAGATTATTTGGCGAAGATAATAAATAAATAAATAAATAGTAGTTATTTGGTGTTATTGGTATATATAAATAGACCATAACATGTTGTGGCCAGCTTGCACCCAACTCATAGAAGCTACTGTATTTAATATAGCATGCTATGGTTTCATCAACTTTTGATGAGAAATTATAGTTTTTCTGTTGATAGTCACAGGTGTCTGCAAGACTGTCACTGTATTAAACTCTCATGGGAGAAATCAATCAAACTACAGAAAATGGAAACAATAAAAAGAATCACCTATACAGTATACAGTATACAGCTGGTATTTCAGGGACATTCTTTAGCATTACTCAGTTCATAAGAGTGATAATATGTATATGTTATCATATGAGGGATGAAGTGATATCAATTTTATCGCTCGAGGACGATATCATTGTTGTCATGAGTGAGTGCAGAGAACCAGGGACAATTATGATATCGTACCGAGAGGGATAAACTGATATCACCAAGTCATGAGTGTGATAACCTTTTTATCACATCTAGTGCCTTTATCAGGGTGATAAGCAGTGGGAAATAAAAACGATATTGTTTTTATGTTACCCTGTTATCGCCCTGATAAGGCACAAGTATGTGATGAACACCAATAGGCAATACCATAATGGTATTGGGTGAACATGTATTCTGATATATTTACCAATTAAATTTCCTTCAAGAATTTCACACGAAATCAAAAGTCTTGCGGCGTTGAAATGTATACACAGAATACACATACACTTTGTGTAATAATATTCAATAGTTCTTTGCTTCGGAAACTATCTATATTCCAGTTAAATTTGACAATTTGTTGATGTAAATTATAAGTTTTCTGACAAGATATGAAATAAACAACACTCCGCTATACGTCGGAATCAGACTTGCCACATAACAATATCAAATTTCTCGCTAAATATTCGTTTCTTTTTATGCTAGCCACAACAAGAATGTGTGCCTACCTTGTCTTTACAGAAAGCTGTTGTGGTTTGATATTCAAATCGTTAGTTTTCGAAAAATAGTCGATTTAGTGATCCAAGTGTGCAGTTTGTAATACAAATCCCTATTAAGCTCGCATGCTTTTACTGGCTGCGAGCTCAAGAAATCCCGCGCATGCGCACTGAAAATTGGTTGCATGTTGTATACCTAAGTGACCCTTCTATTCATTCCTTATTCTATGGCCGAGATCGTTGAAATTTGATTCCCGCACGCGCAATAAATTACGAAATGCCATATAAGGTCAGTGTTGATTGCTATAAACCAATGAAAATCCGCCATCTAGGCAATGACATCACGCGGAATCGATTGCCGGTACTTGCAATACGCTAGGGCTCTGACGCTAGGGTGCAAAGTCGCGGAGATTTAGGTTCCGAAATCCGAAGTTGTCCTATCGTGCGCCGACAAAACCGGCTTTCACAATAAAGACGGCATTTTCACGAGAATTGTAATTAAATGGCTAGTTTATTTCGTATGGATATTTAAATACATCCTTTCGAACAGGATTTTCAAGAGCTATCCAATGGTCATACTTAGGAGTTTGTAGCGTGTAAACCAAAGGTAGGAAAGCGAAATGAATATTTAATTAGTTGTATTATTGTTAATTTGTAAACAATACAAAGTTCAGAGGTGTTTGAAAGGGGATAAAGCGGCCGCATAGCGTTGTAAACAAACACAATTTACTTGGCTAAAGAGATCGTAAAACGCTGAATCGAACGGTGGTATTGTCATCTACATAGCATGCATTGAACCGAAGATATGAACCTGCAAAATTCTGCAAAATTCTTATAGCGATATCGCTATAAAAACATTAGCCGTCAATACTAAATTAACCCGTTTTTCAAAATAAATTGATAACTCGAATCGTTAGGTTAAATACGTAAAATACCAACCAACATTCGTTAATTCTATTCAAAATTCACAAGAAAAAAAGGAGAAGGAAATTCCAAAATATTTGGAAGGAAATTTTGTCAAGAAAAAAACTATTTAGAGCGGTTGAGAAGGAAATTATTTTTTCGAGAGTGGAAGCACTAGAGCAACCTGTCATATTCCAATCACATGAAGTACAAGCACATTATAGCAAAGCTGTAGAAAGAATATGGAATCAGTGCCTCTGGAAGATGTTAATCGAAACGAACCGTAAAGATATCGATGGACTACAGCTGCCATTAAAAGGCTCGAGCAGGGTTAAGGTTAGTTTTGACCATGAAGGAATTTCTTCATATTTCTATATCGTCTTGCAAAAGTTATGCGCCAGGAACTATTTTATGTGAATGTGCTTTTACATTTAAAAATTAACCCCCCCCCATGGTCGAGGGCTTCTGCTTTTCATGATTTTTACCCCTCTGGAATGCAAAAAAATCTGTGTAACTGACCCCTCTGGAAGAATCTTCAACCCCCTTCGGAAGTACTATTTTACAATTTAACCTCTCTGGAAAAAGCAATTTTCTCACATTTTCTTCAATTACACGTCTGGAAAAATTGATTAATTAACTTCCTTGGAAATCGAGGTCCTCAACAGGGGGTACAGGTATTTTGAACGTGCGGTGCCAGTGTGGGTAGAGAATAACGACGATTTGGCAGTTGACTGTAGTGTAAAACTACCGGGAAAATACAATAGGAACTTCAACGTTTCGAGCCAAGGCCCTTCGTCTGGAAGTAAGTAGAATACATGAGATGAGAGGAGCACCTTTCCTTGTGGTGTGAAGCTGTATAAAACCTGTAAGTATATAGATTCTTCCACTACAAGTTCGGCACCAAAATCTAAGCACCATTTCACATGCATCTCTTCTCATCTCATCTACGGTATTTCATGCATTAAATGTGTCATGCTCAACATTGGTGAAACTGGAAAGTGTTTCAGATATGAAAATTTGAGCTCTGTGTCCCATTTCTGGCAGTAATGATAGCAGCAAAAGGCAATTAAGAAATGCATCTCATTTCCCATTGGCACCATTCATCCTCACGGCATTAATGAGTGCTTCTCTTACATTGAACTCCTATCTCATCTGTTTATGCCTGCCATCAGCAGATACTCTACATCTCACCTCATCTCATATATAGTTCCTTAATTCTGACTTTCTTGTTTTGTTTGCTTCTCCTTACATGCTAATATATTTTGTGATGTGATTTCCATATTTTGTTGATAGTTTGTTTTGATTAAATCCATCTAATTGGTTTATTTTTATTACATGATTGCTTTTGTATTCACTATAAAAGCACATGTTTTCCCCCGACGCATTCTACTAACTTCCAAACGAAGGGCCTTCGCTCGAAACATCGAAGTTCTTGTTGTATTTTTCAGGTACAGGTATTAATGTAAAAGCCCAATCTGTTACAGGCACTTAACAATTTGCCACTGACAAATCAGCTATTAATACAATATACAGCTATTTCAATTAAGGTTGTCCCCGAGCAAAGCGGAAAAGTCGAATACGAGGGCGAAAGGCTTGCTGGGAATCGCTAAAATATTAATGGCCAAGAATTTGACAAACCTCAGTGGTTTCCTAAGAAATTAGCAATAATATTTCAAAGTAGAAACGTATTAAATATTTTGTGGGCTGTTCTTTGTGGGTAATTCCTTTGAGACGTTTTTATGCATCAGTGGCTCAGAGCTGTGAATGAATCAAGGTGCCATTTATGGCTGACATACAATTTTGTGATGGAACAAGTTCGAGGTATTTTCCACTACGTTATAACGACAGGAGTCACGAATAATCATAAGTTTTGCAGCACGTTTAATTGCAAATTGGTATACAGGGTGTATAAAAAACAAACCTTTCGAAATTAACATATTCTTCTTAACCATAAGATTTTATACCCTTGGGAATTTAAAATGCCTTCTAATCGTATGAGTAGCATAAAGTCTTGTAATTAAGAACAATATGTTAATTTCGCCTTTCGCGAAAATTTTAAAATGCCTTTCGCGCTCGTATTCGACTTTTCCGCTTTGCTCGGGGACAACCTTAATTGAAATAGCTGTATTATTAAAGTGCAGGGGTCAGTTGATCAGTATAGAGGGCAGGGGTGGATCCAGCTTGGTTTGATATGGGGGGTGCTAAGTGGGCTTTGGTCATGAAACAGGGCGTGACCTGCGACCGAGGAACGGTGAATCACCACTGAGTGAAGGGGATTAGCTTGTCAGAAAATGCTTCAAAAATAAGATGGCCTAGATGCCCATGAATTGCCTGATATTATATTGATAAATGCCCTGTCACATCCAATATTTTGGATTTGATATAGGAATTGGCACCCCTACCCGCACCCCCTTGGACCCACTTGCACACCCCCTGCACCCCCAATAAATCCATCCCTGATACAGGGAGTATAATAGAATGTACTCCAACTTTGGAATATAAACTACATTGCGTAATTAGGTATTTATTTTATAGATTTACCTTTTTTCTATCAATGAAGTCGTTATCTGTCAAATGATACCTTACTTGTATCATTGCGAACAAAAATTGGCAAATATGATACAATTTGAAACCGCTGCTCGAAAACACATTTTTCCACTTCTGTGCCTAAGAATAATTTTCAATTTCTGAACATTTGCCCAAGTGGAGGTTGCCTGTGTGGGAAACATTAGGCATTGCAATTTCTCTGCCAACTTCCAGTTTCATCAAATGTTTTAACCACAAAATTTTGTTGTTAAATGGGGAGTTAAACCATCGTTAAATTCACCAAAATTTGATTATTCTTAAATTTAGATTCGAAAAGAGAATAATTTCAGTAATCAACCAATAAGTTTGCCCTCGTTTTCCAATGGTGAGAATCTCGATTTCGACTAACCACTTTAAATTGAATCATTTTGTACGAAACTGGATTTACCTTTTTTGATACACCAGTGTATTACCCAGACACGTGATCTAGTCCAATTCACCCATGTAGTCATTAATTTTCGCTGAATTCATATTAGAAGACAGATTTCCATCTAGATATGAATGACCATCGGACGAATAAATCACAAAAATTCCGAAACCCTCAATCCCAGTCTCTTTGATGTTACCAGCTGAAACCCGTCTTGATTTATTGGTCTGGTATAAATTTAAGACGAGTGTCTCGTATAAGACTGGTTGTTATATCAAGACAAGTTGCCCATCTGAGACGAGTTTCTCGTCTTAGACAGAAATCCGTCTTCTAATATGAATTCGGCTATTCACATGGATATGCTCATGCCAAGGTCATGTAGTTCAACTTTCATCACTTTATGGCATGTCCACGAACAGTAAAGCGGATGGAAAACTGTCACACTAGACACCTCCAGTGCACCGAGCTGCTGAGTAGATAAAGTGATAGTATTGTTATCGTACCAAGAGTATGCATAGCAGAGGAGTATAGGAAACTTTCATCAATCCATGAATCCAACACACAAGTTGATAAAGTTGGAAGCAAGTTTGACCACTTATTATAACACATGAACTAGTCAATTGCTGGATGGAAATTATTAACAAAGTCAATAAACTGCTCAAACTCGGCATGAGAACATGATACTGACTGAGACATTCCTCCATGTACTGTTAGGGTTGGCTTTGAGCTACTTCCTCTGAGAGAAGATATGGCCAATGCTGCATTCATCATTGATTTCAACAATTATGAGTTCACCGTTATGGCATAACGAAAGCCCCAGCTACCTTCCAGCAAATTATTACAAAACTTCCACGTGGCTCAACAGCTGTCTGTTGCTTATCAATGACATCATCATCATTGCCAAAACTTGGGAAGAACATCTAAAGCTTTTAGAGGAAGTTTTTCAACGAATCAAGGTGGCTGGCTTGAGGCTCAAAAAAGCAAAACACCAGTTCAGTTCAATAATCAGTAAAGTGGATCTACCCGACTCCAGAGTCAGCTAGTCCAAACATACAAGATTTTCGAACACTATTTTCCTTGTCAGAAGTCAGAGCATCAGTGGGAATGGCATCGTGCAATTGACAATATGTCCGTACGCCTTGGCGGCGGAGCTCCCCTTCCTCGAGCTATGAGGGGCAGAGTCCGCTTTCTTTTTTCCAAGGCTTGAAAATATATAATATGTCCAAAGTTTTCATTCTCCAAGCATCACTTATGATTATTTCAGGCATGAATATCGTATAAAAATGTTAAGATGTGATTGTGGGGTTATTTATGACGTCATCCATATAGAATGTTTTCACCCTTGGTAACATGCTCGTCTAGAGAGCCCCCCACCTAGTTATGAATTTAGTTCTACAGCACTGGCTGATCTGCTGACGTGATCTCACGTAACCCTATTTAGGTCTGGTCTAACCTGGGTAGCTGGCGGTTTTAAGGGGTTTGGATTTGAGGCGAGGGAAGTTGAGGCGCGGGCCGCGGAAAATTAGGGAGGCAAAGCGCGGGAAAGGAGAAAATGCGGGCGAGAAAAACTGGCTGTAAATGAATTACGCCCACTACAAAATTGATGATTAACCTCATCAATAATGCGATGAACTATGCGATAAATTGAAAGACGTGTTACATTCACGGATCTTTAACAACTTTAGCACCTATACAAGTGCGGGTCTGTCATTTGGAAGAATGCCGCAAATATACAAACGTGAGAGAGTGAGATAAACCATGGATTACGCAATCACTTAAGTCCTCTATTAGTAAACGGCAGAAATTACTTCATAAATATGGGAAGAACTCCGAATCCTACAAGTACTGGCGTAATAAAGTACAACGAGATGTTAAATTTGAATTTGAAGTTTATGATAGTTTACTTGCCCATACAGGGCAAGTTTATTCCGAGTTGAAACATCTAAAGACCACCAAGTCTCCTGGCCCTGATATGATTCCCAATAAAATTCTTAAGAATTTCGCCTTCGAATTCGCTCCGGTCATTACTGATATGTATAATGCGTCAATGAGTCAGGGAGTGTTTCCCGACCTGCTAAAGCACGCCTTTGTAGTTCCTATACCTAAGGTGTCACCTCCCTCAACTATCGAAGACGACTTAAGACCGATCGCGATATCTTTAACAGCCCAGATATCAAAAGTGATGGAAGGCTTTTTTTAAATCTCTCACGTCTGAATAGCTCATAAATTAGATCCGAAGTAATTTGCCCTTCCAAAGAAGTCAACAACCCAAGCTCTTGTGTATCTTCTCCATTTGATCCTTTCTGCGCTAGACCATGGTCAATGTTCTGTTAGAATATTTTTTGCAGATTTTAAGAAGGGCTTTGACTTGGTTGACCACAATGTCAGCATCGACGAACTTCAAAAGCTTCAAGTTAATCCAGCAATAATAAGATGGATAGGATCCTTTCTTTCCTGTCGCGAACAGTGCGTTAAAATTGGTTCTTCGATTTCATCATGGAAACGGGTCAACGGTAGTCTACCCCAAGGAACTGAGCTCGGGCCCTTTCTGTTTGCGATTCTGGTGAATACCCTTTTAATGGACTGGAACGCGCGAATTAAGTTTGTCGACGACACGACTCTCTTGGAGGTCATCCCCCGTTGCTCTCCCAGTCTTATGCCCATTCTTTGTCAATGAAGTTTCCCAGTTCGCGTCAGTTAGAGGAATGAAACTTAATTGCAAGAAATGTAAGGAAATGACTATATCCTTCCTTCAGTATCATCTTTCACATGATAGTCCAATCTATATTGACGGCGTTTTGGTTAGGTCATACGGACATCGCAGCATTTAACATTTGCAGCCGTGGTATTTACTAGCCTAAGGCTAAGATGACCATTCATCTAGGTGAGAATGTAGCGTGCAATCAACGGAAATCTCCGCCTATCCTATGGAAAACGTCATAGTCTCTAAACCAGTCAATGAACATTTCCAGCACTTCCAATGACAGCACAAAAACTCGGGCGACCAATTCACAAAATGGATCTATAAGCTGTCCTACTGGTTGACAATCTGGTTGACCAAAACGCAGAGATGGTAGCTCATGCATTTGTAGCTAGCGTAGTAGCTCGACATAGCGTCGCAGTGAAGCTTACCGACCAGGGGAGAAATTTTGAGTCGGAGCTCATGAAAAAGGCTATAAAGATGTTGAGTGTTTACCAGTTGTGGACATCGCCCTAACGTCCACAAGCGGACAGTGAAGTGAATGATTATCCGTCGAGAGTCGTGTAATTAAAGCCAGGTAACAAGTCGTAACTGTCGTGAACACATCAAGGTGACCGATGTAATCGAATGCCGATATATCTCTGCGATCATGAAATACTGATCTCGGCACAGAGCACACAAACAACAAGATAGATGCAGACTACTTCGTCTAACATGACTAGGCATCACCACTAGGGATCGTTGCGTACAGATAGTACTGACACTGCTAACCTATCCCTAAAATCTACGTTATTTTATGCCGATTGTTACTGTATGATAAATGCTCAATACATTCTAAAAACTGAAAAAGTGACACATTTAACAGGGTCGCATTTTAACAGAACGTCTGACCAGAAGTTCGCTTATAGATTAATTTGTGTTAATTATTTGTCTATTTCAGTATATTAGTTTTAATGTGTCGACCAACTATATTGCGCTTCGAACAAATGCTGGTGGCATCCATATTTTCTGGAGATCGTCCCTCAGACATTATAGGTTCTTAAATGCAAAAGTAAGCGAATGTAACTGTCTTGTTATTTCTTGTAAATGCGCATATAGCACCGAATGAAACTGCTTTGTGGCCAAAGGCTACCACAGTTTATGCACCCTTCCGCACCCTTCCTTGTGAGTTGGAAAATATACCACGAAATGCATGCGGGACCCCGCGCAAGAAACGAGATTTCCGACTATTGTATGACGTCAGAGCTCCAAAAAACCTTAAAATGTAGCTCAAATTTCTCCCGTTTCCGTCGGTGAATTTTTCTAAAACTTTGTACATTTAATAATATCGGCCTAATAGGTGGAATGCCAATTTTTCTTAAAATTCTAGCAACGGAAAATTTCTGAATATCCATTTTTGACCTTTTTTGAATTACAAAATAACGTATCGAAATAATTTTTTAAAAATGAGGAAATAGAACCATCAAGCCAATGTTATTTCCTATGCAAAGTTTTCAATTTTTTTGCCGAAGAATATTCTGACAATGACAGGAAGAATACAAAAAGTAAGCTTTATTCTAAGTACGCTGTTGCAATGGTAACGGACTTTCAACACAAAGGCAGTACACCAAAATCTTCAGGAGAGCATTCTCGATGTTTGCTTTGAATTTCGTCCTTGTATCATGCAAGATCAAGAAACAGGGGCCTCTTGAATATAATGCAAAAACCCTAGGGAGCCACCTTAACATATCGGGCGTTCCGATCAAAGCCTGAACCTTTAAAGGTAGAGAATCTTTCCCTCTTGACCGTTCCAAAATCCTCCCTTACAAGTCTCAGCTGGCCATTACTTTTCTTAATCCTGAGAGGGATCCGACTCGGGTGCCTTCCATATTATCCTCAAATTACGTCACAGAACGTCACGGGCATTAGGGGTAGAGTTCGGATTAAGAATAACTTTGTATTAAAATTCAGGTCGTTAATATGAAAATTGACAATAGCCGTTTTCATATTAGAGAAGGGAAACTCGCCTAATATGAATTCGGTTACAGACGAGTTTCCCGTCTAAACATATCCTTCTAAATTCCCGTCTCAACAGACGGGTAAGTTCGGCAAAGTTAGACGGGAAACTGGTCTCAGACGAGAAAACTCGTCTTAAATTCATATTCGAATTTATATTCAGACGGATAAGTAGAGAAAATTTATCCGTGTCAGACGAGTTTCCCGTCTTTAATATGAATTCGGCTATTATGGCAACTTGGATCCTTGTTATATATTGATTATTAACTTTAAGGAACAATATCTTTAATCTGGGACAGGTATTCCGTGTATATCGTATGTTATACCGGCCAAACTTTTAATATTTACCTTGATATTTGAATAGTTCTTAATAATAACTATATGATTAGGCAAAACAACGTCAACGACTGAGGTACAAGATACACCAATGTGTACAATGTTGTTAACAGAAATAGAAAATGTTAAACACAGACAATGGAAATTTGTAAACAGTGCCTGCCTAAAATGTTCAGAAAATAAGCCTCTCCCTCGCTTGATGGTATAACCATATGTGTAATGTAGGGCCACGGGTCAGGCACGTATTCAATGGTCCAAGGTCCAATACATACATTACAAATCTAACTTTGCAGACTAAGGTATGTTCTTTATGTAGGACGATTTTTGTAAAATGTCCCCGTTTCTGAGCAACCAATTCAATTCGGCACATTCAAAATTGGACGAATTTCTACTATTACTTCAAACATGCAGACCTGAAATGTTTAGAACCCAATTGACTTCCCGGCAGATCGTTATACAGTACAAATCCGCATAAACAACACCCAAGCTTAGGTTGAACTGCTTGCTTTGAAATGGAACAACACTGTATAATTTCTCCTGAATGTGCCTGTTCAAAAATACTAGCTTATCGACAGGCTGAGGTTTCGAGCCCTGCCCCTGGTCAACTTTGATCATATCCACCGTAATCCAGGAAGAAACGCGTTTACGCGTCTCAGCATCGTTCCTCGACTTATGTTCAAATACTTTAACTCGAAACAAAACTTTAACTTTATAGGGAACTATGACTAGATAGAACGTACTATTAGGGTAACCTATTTTATAATTTTCGATCCCTCTTCGTTTACGATATATTCCAGTTTGTTTCATGTTTGACATGGAATAAATCGATGCGACAAAGCATAAGAAAGGTAAGAAATTTGAATAGACTCCATTACAAGATAGAAATCGTTATAGTAGATTCATATTCCTTGTAAGGCGGAGTAATACGAGCAACAAAATTGCTGCAACGTGCAACTGATTTCAAATGCATGTTAATTGAACATTCATACGAATGTTGTTGAAATCATGATTTGAATCATGAAATCATCGTTGCATTTTAGTTATGTTACAATAACTTTTGGGGTGTTCAGGAGAATAATTGTTTGGTTCTAATGGCTAGGGGATTCTGCATAAATGTATTTATAGAAATACATGATTTCGACGCATTTGAATCATGTTTTGCGCTGAAATCAGCTTTTGTTGCAAGTTGCAGCAATTTTGTTGCTCGTATTACAGCACCTGTAGTGATTGTGAAATAAGAACTCGGGTAAAAGATGATGCTACTCGAACCGACTTGATCTCGTGACTAAGTTTGTAAAGCGTTGGACTACCAAAGGTCGCGGGTTCGACTCCACCACGGCCAAACAATTGTGGGGGTGCAACATGTGGCGGTGGATGTAACACGTTTAACGTTGTCAGCGCATTTCCGCATTATAGGGGTGTGGGTACATTGGGCCCGAAGAACTGGGGTGGTACATGGGCCGCCCCAACCCAAAATTAACTATGGAGGACCCATGCGGCTATCGATAGTCGAAAGAACGGGTGACACTAGAGGGTATGCGGGCATGCTCTCCCAAACGTCTCTGGAGGACCATTGCATGCAATTTGATGGAAGACAGATTCAGAACATGTCGTATAAGCAAAAGTGGAAAAATGTTGCGTGTGTGAGGGGGGGATAATTTCATACTCCTATAGCTAAAAGGTGGTGGCAGATTCGTCCCCCATCCGCCCAGGATTGACGCCCTTGTTTCAGCTTGCTTGGTATGGAACCGAAGTGAGGAGACCCAATCGAGGGTCTCCTCATGCACACGAGGGTTATGTTGGGGTCATGATCAAAGGAAATACAGTTTGACATCATCCTATTCTTAATCCTGCTTGTCTCTTAGCAGACAGGATTAATGCTTCCAGATTGTGTGTTCATCAATCATATAAGGTACAACCAAAACAGAATCACTTACACATAAAAAAAGTGGGACGAGCACTCGTCCAGGCTTCAAATCGTACGTAGGTGAGCTGAATCAGGTATAATCTCATTTCTAAAGGTTACCCGCACTCTTACGTTATCTACAGGGCACTCGTCCCAATATATGGCAACAAATTCCAAATTTGGTCTAATGGATCGAGTAATTATTACACCAAATTCGAAATTAGTAGCCTTATATGGGTACAAATACCCTCTAGATGACATAACGACTAGACCAAATTTGGAATTAGTTGCCATATATGAGGGGCAAGTTCCCCGTATGGGACGTAAACTGCAGAAAATCCTGGGAAATCAGATCAGAAGAGCTTCGATCGTCTACGGTTTGAAGCCAAGATGAGTGCTCTTCCAACTTTTTTTTAAAGTAAGTGAATCTGTACGTTTTGGGATCCACCTTCCTACTGTACATGACTAGAGCAGACAAGATCTGGAAATATTTATTTACTTTATATCTTTTTAGTTTAAACTTCTAAAACGACAACAGAAAAAAAGTTTGGATGATTCAAGGAAGACGCCTCAGCCTGAGGTAAGTTTTCCTCGGTTAAAATCGTATTTAAATAACCGTTCCTGATGAAAGACCAAAGCAAGCAGCTCAGAAACACACACAAACATGAAATACATCGGAACTGGAGTGTGGTTTGCTTCCTTTTTGAACATTTTAAGGCTTTTCACTTTTCCCGCGAAAAAAACAGTTTGGATGCTCGACTACTGTTCCTACGTTGTTTAACGCTCTTTTTTACCAGTAAGTTTTCAATAAATGACCGAAATGAAATAATTCGTGAACTTTATGACACGAATATCCAATTGGGATGAAAAAGATTTTCCTTAAAATAAAAATATGTCTTGCGTTGTATTTTTGTTGTATATTTTTAGTATGTTGCGGCGTTTGCATTCGGGGGGTACCGTCTAATATTTCAGGGGCTGGCGCCAGTTGTACGAAGGCCGTTTAGCTTCAACCGTGGATAAGCCAAAATTAAAAAAAACACTTTCATACATTTGGTGAATGACTGAACTTAAATCTTATGCCCTTAATATGCAGTTGCAAATATAACTGTTCTATTCAAGTTTTCGCTTATTTTAGCTTGGTTGTTCGATGAATATATAGACTTGATCTATATTTTCGAGTTGTCCACCGTTTAAGCTAAACGGGCTTCGTACAACCGGCCCCTGAACACTAGAACGCCATAGTGTACGTACGGTAGCACGAACCATACGAGCACAACCCATCCCACGAAGGAAATTTGTCCTGTCGAAAAAGGATAAAAATAAATTATTGATAGTAGTAAGAGTACAGTACTAGAAAGGGAGGTGGTTAAAATTCCCTCTACAGGGCGAGTGTGGATGTTTTTTGGAATGACTCAATCTTGTGGCTGCGAATTGCATTCCTACTAACTGTACTAATTGAATTGATTCTTTTACTAGGAGGTTGTGGCAAAATTTATAGAGCAAGACCAAGAAGGATTTGAGGAGCACTTCATTAATGACTTACATACGTACAGGAATTTTAAATAATCACATCTAGCTATCATTGATACTTCAATATTGCTGATGGTGTTCAAATAAATCCCTTTCTATTGTGTTGTAGTTATTTGCTATGTTTATAACTTGAAATATCAATGTTAGTCCAACAGAAATTACCCAACGTTCATATGAGCTACTTCACCTCAAACCAGATAAGGATAAATTTGTTATTGACTCTTGAGTAATGTGTGCGTGCTAGAGCTCAGAAATCGTCCCCATGCTGTACTTATATATGCAAAACCAACAACTTACTGTCAGGGTTTTGAAGTACAGTATAACACAATAACTTAGCTAATAAAGCAACTTACAGTTCAATATGAACTTGTCAGATTTATATAATATTGTATACTTATATAACAGTAACTTAAAATAGTTTAAATACACTTTAATGCAGTTTACACGCCTGCTACTTGAGCTCAATGTGACTCATTATCATGAAAAGGAGCATTATACTTTCTGCTTCATTATGGCAAATTTGTCAACATCCAGGGCAAAATTATACTGAAGGACATTAAAAAGTTTCCAAATGACATTATATTATGCTGTCAAATACGTACCAAACAATAATTCCAATTTATTGCTATTTTAAGGACGTGGTGTTTTCAGAAGAAAGGAATCTTTCCAAGGGGATTTTTGCTCACATATAATGGGGAGCTCATAAATCAGAGTAAAGGTTCTCAAAGGGAAAAATATGACCCAGCTGAGGCAGGAAGCTTCCTTTCCTTTTTCCTCCATGAAGACAACAAGTTGTGGTAAGCAGACCATCATTTGGGTCTAACCTGTATAAATTTAATAACAAATCATTAAAATTTTATCTGCATTATCATCATAAGCTTTGTAGTAACATCAATGACATGGTTTAGAATATGGTTGTATTACATGTGAATTCACTTCAGGGTTTAAATTAACAGTGTGCAATGTGCAATTTGCACGTTGTTTTGGCCCAAACAGTGGAAATTGCATCACTTTTTGAAACAATGTGCAAAAAATCATACTTGCGATTATCAATGAGCATCAATGTTTACAATTTTAAAAAGAGACTTTTTCATTCACTCTAGCTATATAATCATGGTCATTCATGGAGCTATGTTATAACAATTTAATTGAACCATATTTTTTCGCAAAAAGTGCACACATTTTTTCTCTACTAATTCGAACCCTGATTCACTTGTCATTTAAATGTCTTTTGTCAAACCATTGGCAAAAAGGTGCTGTAAATAATTGGTTGGTGGCATTATTGGCATCATTATTGACAGCAATTGTGGTTTGCCGCTGAAGATTGTGAGGGCTGTTGATATAAATGTAGTGCAATATAATTGAAGTGGCTTTTTGAAAGCTGATTTTTATCGTAATCATGCAGCCAGAATATTATTCATTATTTAGACCTGAGGCTGATACATTGCTATATCCTGAATATACAGAACAATCACCTCAAGTTAGAAAAGGTTTGAATCATTGTCCCTGATAATATCCAGTGGTGTTTCAGAGTAGTTAATTGCCATTGGTACTGAGCATGCATAACAGCACTAAAGAGTATTGATAAATTTAATCATTAACACATTAACTGCCTGTACTCTTGTAGTGACGAGTAAAATCACCTGGCGTTAGACAGAGTAACATACTAAAGTCATATCAACCCTTTAACTGGCGATGAGCCCAAATGCACCTGTAGACTTTAGTATTTCACTCTGTCTAACGCTGGACGATTTTACTCGTCAGTGGAAGAGTACCGCCAGTTAATGCGTTAACGCATGTTGCCAAGTGTCTCAGTGATAGTTCCATGTAGAGTGAATTACTTTTATTGCATCAGCTGTAGCAGGTACATGATAGTGGTTTTCTGCTGTTGTTCAAATATGAATTAAACACACAGGGTAGCCATATTATTCTGGTATACGTACTTGTTGTCTTAACAGCATGCTCTTGAAGTATATTTGGCTGAGCTCACACAACAAAACACTGGAATGTCTATGCTTAAAGAATGTTTTCAAATGTATTTAAAATTTGGAGGATTCTTTAGCCTTTTTATTTCACACTTGTGTATATGTTGACTATTACACAACAATAATAGTCTGAAAATATGAAAATTTGCCTCTGTGGCAATGTCATATTTTTACTCATCACAGGGCTTTCAATGGGGGGGCGCGATCGCGCGCGCGCGTGCGCGTGCCCACACACGCCCAGACTCAATTGGGCGAGCGCAAATATCAGACATTGGAGCGACGCTAATGTTGTTGAATTTTAAGAAAACCTCTTAAGCAATTAAATTTCTAAACCAATCGATAACAATGTTTTGTAGAAACCTTTTCACTCTATGCAAATTACGGGCGTTTGGCGAATGGTGCTTTCAATCTGCGATCATTTTAGATGGCGAGCAAAGGTAAAGGTAGCAAAGTAGAACTTTCTACCTTTTTGAGTTGGGGGAAAGAAAGTATAATCGGTTACGCCACGTGCCGAATTTTTATTTTTCACGTTGCTTGCATTCACACCTTAAGGCGTTTAACCTTTAACTAGCCTGGCGATGAACTAAATTAAAACCTATCAACTGCAAATAGCAAACATACATGTCTCGCCTGAAAACAATCGCTGGCTGTATTTATTTATAAAGCACTGCCATTGCAAAAATGACGTTACCAGGTTAAGTGATAACAACTTAAGTGAACATTCGGCGCTGGATGTGTTTGATTGCGAATGGCAGTAAACCACGAGAAAATGTGATTTTTAACTAACCTTCAGACATTTAACCCAAGTTAATATAAAGAGACGACGCGATGGACATCCATGATTAAAACCGCGTTTATTTAGTGGAATGTAACGACATGATTAAATATCACTGTATCGAAGGAACAAAGTGCTTTGTTCAAAATATTGAATGACCACGGGGTAAAATTTATAGCTGTGTTTCCGACGTCTGGCCATCGTAATATCCTTCTCCTCACACAGAAGTAGACCAACTGGTTAAAAATAGTCTGCCTGAAGCTACGACAGTAAAGATCAAATTAAACTATAGGTGAGTTGAGGAATTATATTGTCTTTGCCGATACTGTACGTCCTCTCAGTGTGCTCTTCGAAAGAACCCTTACGCGCCTAATAGTCATTCTCTTACAAATGTTTTGATATATTTATACTCGTATTTAGAGTATTCCACGAATAAGTATAGCTTCCGACGCAGATTTTCTAGCAAATCTTAAAAACATGTCGCGTATACAAGCGGAAATGCCAGTTTGAACTTTGAAGCCCATCACAAACTGTTAGAGGATTTAAATAACTTTATATTAATACAATGATTACTGCAAAAGTAATGCAACAAGATTTCGTTTGTCAATTGTTAGGACAAGTTTAGTTTCATCGTCTGGCATTTATATACAGGATTATATACTGAGCAATATAGCCAAGTAGGAAACATTTAGGGCGCACTAGCTTTGCCGCAATGTAACCTGATCACAGCTGAGCGTCACAGTCTTGTCATGCTTTGATTAGACTGCCTGGCAGGCGTTATTAACCGCAGCTAATAAGGCATTGTCAAAGTCCATGTCACAGTCCATGTCACATGAATGCCTGTACAGCATGTGTATGACACTTTGTAACTGCAGGTTCTATGCAATATAAATAAAAAATTCAAACTTCTATTTCCTTGGGTTTGGTTCATAATGCAAAAAACTACTTGTGACTCAATATCTGCATAATTAGTGTGAAGGTGAGATGGCCCATCTCTAGCCGTCCTGGACAAATGACCCATTTGACACAGGTAGCACTATTCTGCAGTACAGAGTAAAATATTCAAGTAGGGCGCATTAGGGTGCATTGCTGCTAAGTGGGATAATAAAGCATTAGGTAATTTAGGTGTAACAGTCCAGTCATGGCCGTCTTTGATATATATATTGAATGCATGTACAGTATATGTATGACACTTTTGCAAGTTCTGTGCAATATAAATTTACACTTCTAATATTTCATTGGGTTTGGTTTATAATGCAAAAAACTACTTGTGTCTCAATTGCTGCACAATTAGTTTGAAGGTGAGATGGCCCATCTCTAGCCGTCCTGGACAAATGACCCATTTGACACAGGTAGCACTATTCTGCAGTACAGAGTAAAATACAGTATGCAAGTAGGGGACATTAGGGTGCATTACTGCTAAGTGAGCTAATAAAGCATTGGGTGTAACAGTCCAGTTATAGCTGCTTTTGATAGATATTGAATACATGTACAGTATATGTCTGACACTTTGTAGCTGCAGGTTCTGTGCAATATAAATTTACACTTCTAATATTTCATTGGGTTTGGTTTATAATGCAAAAAAGTACTTGTGACTCAATTGCTGCATAATTAGTGTGAAGGTGAGATGGCCCATCTCTAGCGATCCTGGACAAATGACCCATTTGACACAGGTAGCACTATTCTGCAGTACAGAGTAAAATACAGTATGCAAGTAGGGGGCATTAGGGTGCATTGCTGCTAAGTGAGCTAATAAAGCATTAGGTGTAACAGCCCAGTCATGGCCGTCTTTGATATATATATTGAATGCATGTACAGTATATGTATGACACTTTGTAACTGCAGGTTCTATGCAATATAAGTTTACACTTGTAATATTTCATTGGGTTTGGTTTATAATACATAAAAGTACTTGTGTCTCAATTGCTGCATAATTAGTGTGAAAGTGAGATGGCCCATCTCTAGCGATCCTGGACAAATGACCCATTTGACACAGGTAGCACTATTCTGCAGTACAGAGTAAAATACAGTATGCAAGTAGGGGGAATTAGGGTGCATTGCTGCTAAGTGAGCTAATAAAGCATTGGGTATAACAGTCCAGTTATAGCCGCCTTTGATATATATTGAATACATCTACAGTATATGTATGACACTTTGTAGTTGCTGGTCATATGCAAAATAAATTTACACTTGTAATATTTCATTGGGTTTGGTTTATAATGCAAAAAGTACTTGTGTCTCAATTGCTGCACAATTAGTGTGAAGGTGAGATGGCCCATCTCCAGCCGTCCTGGACAAATGACCCATTTGACACAGGTAGCACTATTCTGCAGTTACAGAGTAAAATATTCAAGTACGGGACATTAGGCTGCATTGCTGCTAAGTGAGCTAATAAAGCATTAGGTGTAACAGTCCAGTCATGGCCGTCTTTGATATATATATTGAATGCATGTACAGTATATGTATGACACTTTGTAACTGCAGGTTTTATGCAATATAAATTTACACTTGTAATATTTCATTGGGTTTGGTTTATAATACATAAAAGTACTTGTGTCTCAATTGCTGCATAATTAGTGTGAAGGTGAGATGGCCCATCTCTAGCCGTCCTGGACAAATGACCCATTTGACACAGGTAGCACTATTCTGCAGTACAAAGTAAAATACAATATGCAAGTAGGGGAAATTAGGGTGCATTGCTGATAAGTGAGCTAATAAAGCATTGGGTGTAACAGTCCAGTCATAGCCGCCGTTGATAGATATTGAATACATGTACAGTATATGTATGACACTTTGTAGCTGCAGGTTTTATGCAATATAAATTTACACTTGTAATATTTCATTGGGTTTGGTTTATAATACATAAACGTACTTGTGTCTCAATTGCTGCACAATTAGTGTGAAGGTGAGATGGCCCATCTCTAGCCGTCCTGGACAAATGACCCATTTGACACAGGTAGCACTATTCTGCAGTGACAGAGTAAAATATTCAAGTACGGGACATTAGGCTGCATTGCTGCTAAGTGAGCTAATAAAGCGTTAGGTGTAACAGTCCAGTCATGGCCGTCTTTGATATATATATTGAATGCATGTACAGTATATGTATGACACTTTGTAACTGCAGGTTCTATGCAATATAAATTTACACTTGTAATATTTCATTGGGTTTGGTTTATAATACATAAAAGTACTTGTGTCTCAATTGCTGCACAATTAGTGTGAAGGTGAGATGGCCCATCTCTAGCCGTCCTGGACAAATGACCCATTTGACACAGGTAGCACTATTCTGCAGTACAGAGTAAAATACAGTATGCAAGTAGGGGGAATTAGGGTGCATTGCTGCTAAGTGAGCTAATAAAGCATTGGGTGTAACAGTCCAGTTATAGCCACCTTTGATAGATATTGAATACATCTACAGTATATGTATGACACTTTGTATTTACTGGTCATATGCAAAATAAATTTAAACTTGTAATATTTCATTGGGTTTGGTTTATAATGCAAAAAGTACTTGTGTCTCAATTGCTGCACAATTAGTGTGAAGGTGAGATGGCCCATCTCTAGCCGTCCTGGACAAATGACCCATTTGACACAGGTAGCACTATTCTGCAGTTACAGAGTAAAATATTCAAGTACGGGACATTAGGCTGCATTGCTGCTAAGTGAGCTAATAAAGCATTAGGTGTAACAGTCCAGTCATGGCCGTCTTTGATATATATATTGAATGCATGTACAGTATATGTATGACACTTTGTAACTGCAGGTTTTATGCACTATAAATTTACACTTGTAATATTTCATTGGGTTTGGTTTATAATACATAAAAGTACTTGTGTCTCAATTGCTGCATAATTAGTGTGAAGGTGAGATGGCCCATCTCTAGCCGTCCTGGACAAATGACCCATTTGACACAGGTAGCACTATTCTGCAGTACAAAGTAAAATACAGTATGCAAGTAGGGGGCATTAGGGTGCATTGCTGATAAGTGAGCTAATAAAGCATTGGGTGTAACAGTCCAGTCATAGCCGCCGTTGATAGATATTGAATACATGTACAGTATATATATGTATGACACTTTGTAGCTGCAGGTTTTATGCAATATAAATTTACACTTGTAATATTTCATTGGGTTTGGTTTATAATACATAAACGTACTTGTGTCTCAATTGCTGCATAATTAGTGTGAAGGTGAGATGGCCCATCTCTAGCCGACCCATTTGACACAGGTAGCACTATTCTGCAGTGCAGAGTAAAATATTAAAGTGGGGGACATCATGGTGCATTGCTGCTAAGTGAGCTAATAAAGCATTGGGTGCAAGAGTCCAGTCATTGGTATATATTATGCAAAAAGCTGCTTGAGTTCAAGTGTAAAGGTGAGAAGTTAAGGGCACGTTTATATTAAAGTTACCATGTGGGGCAGATATGATAAGGGTTCATTGCTGCAATTAAGAGCTAATAGGGAAGATTTAATTATTTCGCCCATGTCAAGATAAATGTTAATACAAGCCTATTTTCAGAATTCCCATTGGGGACTGAATTAGTCTTGCAAAAGATATGGTAAAATGATAACACTGCATGCATAGGGGGCACCTTGCAGTATTCCCAAGGGCATTGTCCTGTGTAATTGAGTAAAATGTATAAACAGACAGAACGATTCTACAAATATTTAATCAAACTAATTAAGGGTAATGTTAACATATTTGTACAATACAATTCAACGTGTTCTGCATGAACAAATTATCGAATTAACAAAAGCAAGAACTACACGAATGTTGAATGCTATACCCCTTATATATTTTATATAATAGTTTAGCCCTTGCAGTGTTTTGTCTTCTTTGTTAATGTATATATTTTGCCTTCTATGTTATGTATAGATATAATGCGTTTGTTCCTTGAGCATATTATAACTGCATTTTTTCATTTTTGGTAGGCATCTTCCACGCATGACACTTAGTTCAAGGCACTCTATGCAGAAAATGACTTCAAATTCCATATCAATTGTTGGTCTGGTCGCTGCTACCCAGACGGAACACCGAACTTGCCGGCCTTGGATGCAACAGACATTATTCCATTCGTTTCTCAACTTAGAAATGATGTTTATTATTGTGACATTTAAACTGTCCCATAGCCCTAGATTAAATTGTGTTTTATAAATAAGTCTGAAATCAATTTACGTTTGGGCATATTTCTTACTATCAAAAAAATAAAACCAAATGCAAATATGGAAACCCGCGAATATATTGTACTGTACTACACACGGAATTGGACAGTTTAATAGTAACAATTCAATCTAGGTTATCGTGTTTTAGAACGTCTTGTTTTGTTTGTTCACAATGTAACATTTTTGCCTTTTATAGTGACTGTAATCATAACATGCTGTAATAGACCTCTTCTGCTACCGTCTGAAAAACATTATAAACATTTAAGACAGTTTAAGTCAAAGTGTATTTGCGTTATTATTTATTTACGTAACGTTGTGCTATTTTAGCACAGCTAAAGATGTGTTGTTCAGGAACCCCAATGTCCTGCGGTTTAGCACATTTAAAGTCGTGCTGTTTCAGCACGGCTAAAGTCATGTTGTTTCAGCACATCTAAGGTCGTGTTGTTTCAGCACATCTAAAGTCGTGTTGTTTCAGCACATCTAAAGTCGTGTTGTTTCAGCACAACTGAAGGTGTGTTAAGGAAACACGTCTTTAGATGTGCTAAACCAACACATCTTTAAGGTGTGCTATCTTAGCACACATGGAGGCGTTAGTAACACACCTATGCGTGTTTCCTAACGCACCATTTGAAGTAACACAGCTAAAGGTGTGTTGTTTTTTGGACAAGCCAAAAACACATCTTTTGTTGTGCTACTGTAACACATATTAGTATGTCACCTAAACACACCTTAACATGTGTTGTTTTGTGGACAAAAAAGTTGTGTTACTCAAACACACCTATTTTTTAGAGTGTGTCTGTTACTCACTCCAAAGCTGAAAGAAAAGGTGAAGGCGATTTCTCGAAAAGTGCGCCTGACGAAATGTAGTAACTTAATTGAACTGAGTATCCATCTGAATAGGCAGAACTGGGAATTGGTTTATGCTACTAATGAGATTGACGATAAAGTTAGTGCTTTCACAAGTACTATCATGTGCATTCTCAATAAAACGGTGCCCAAACGTATTATACGTTTCCACCCCTCAGATAAACCCTGGATCACCCCGCGTATTAAGCATGAAATAATAGCCAGACAAAAAGCCTTTACATCAGGAAACAAATCAAGGTATAAAGTATTATGCGACAAAGTTTCTTCACTTATATCCAATGCAAAGAAAACGTACTACCAATCGAAAGCGGAAAATACACGTGAAATGAACCCGGCAAAGTGGCATAAAACTATATACGAACTTGCTGCCGTTAACGAATGTAATCGTCAATTCTCAGCTGCCTCCACAGATGACCTAGTTGAACGCTTACAACAAAGTTTCACTAAGCCTTGGCAGACTACCATACCAAATGAAATTCCGAAACTAGGGGAAGTCGAACACCTACTCAAGAACATCGCGCCCGCACTACCTTCGATCGGTCAAATCAAGGCAATTCTTAAGCACCTAAACCCTAGGAAAGCTAGTGGTTCGGACGATATTCCTGCATGGTTACTGAGTCGTTATAGCGAAGAGCTTGCTCCTGTTATCCATAACATCATCTGCTGTAGCATCTCCCAGTCTAAATACCCGACCTTATATAAACATGCTTTAGTCACCCCTGTGTCCAAAGTGAACCCCCCGAATGATATAGATAATGACTTCCGGCAGATTTCAGCTATCGCAAATGGCAAAAATCCTAGAAACCATACAACTCAAATTGAATAAAAGCGACCTTAAGATCAAAGAAAATCAACATGCATTTACACATGGTAGATCAACAGTATCTGCATTAGCGAGTATTACCCAAAATTGGTACAATAAGACTGAAAATTCACGTGATGGAAGAATGGGGATCCACGCTTTATTTATCGATTTTCGTAAAGCGTTCGATTTGGTCGACCATGGTCTGCTTCTAAGAAAACTCGCGGAATTGAATGTATCAAAGTCTTTTTGGTTATGGACGCGGAGTTTTTAGAAGGAAGGAGCCAGCAAGTAAAACTTGGTGAGAGCTTATCATCTTCTAGGCCTTGTCCTCCCGGAGTCCCCCAGGGTTCTGTTATCTCACCAACATTGTTTAATGTTCATGTTAACGACCTTGAAGACTGTATTCCTAACTATTTTCAGATTAATACGCATAAATACGCTGATGATTGCACTCAGGATGAGGCAATCTCATATTGCTCTACTAGTAACATGCAAATGGTGCTTGATTTAATGAATGACTGGGCCTTCAGAAATAAGATGGAACTTAACGCAAAAAAGACTAAAGATATGTGGATCTGTTTTAAAGAAGGTATTCCCGAACCACCTTTACTTACGATTGGTAATGATGTGATTGAAAGAGTTAAATCGTTTAAGCTGCTGGGCCTTTGGTGTAATAATACCCTTAAATGGAACACACATGTCGAAGAAATTACAAGAAAGGCAAGCAAACGTTTATTCCACCTTCGGGAATGTCGTCAGCTAATCTACCGACAGAAGTAGGTCTAACCTGTTACCTCTCCAAAATCAGACCGGTATTGGAATACGCGTCCCCAATATGGAGTGGATTACCACAATACTTAATAGATGAGGTGGAGAATATCCAAACTAGAAGTCAAAAATACTTGCCCTGCCGTCCGACCTACTTCAGTCTCTTGAAGAACGTCGTAATATGCTCGCCATTCGTGAATATAAGAAAATTATTGATGATGAAACACATCCATGCAGAAAATATATACCAGATATCGTGACGAAAAATATGATCTAAGAACAGTAAATACTCTCCCACAATTTTTCTCACATACTCAAAGGCACAAACTCGTTTATCCCAAGAACAAATGCGTTATTATAATCTAAATTTTATACTCTTTTGCTCTTAACATTTTTACTATATTTGTCATAATAAATTTTACTCAACTGCCAAATTTAACTTGTGGCAATTTTGGCAGTATATATATACACTGTATATAACATATACTATACTTAACACAATGTACATATACTCGTATCAACTTTATAAACTGTAAATCCATTGTAATTTTATACTAAAGATGGATATCAATAAATTATTATTATTATTATTATACATCAAACAAAAAACAAAATGATATAGTTTTGTAACAGGGGAATGTCTTTGTTAACTGGCGACCATTGAGTCCTCCTCCTCTCTCTCTCTCTCTCTCTCTCTCTCTCTCTCTCTCTCTCTCTCTCTCTCTCTCTCTCTCTCTCTCTCTCTCTCTCTCTCTCTCTCTCTCTCTCTCTCTCTCTCTCTCTCTCTCTCTCTCTCTCTCTCTCTCTCTCTCTCTCTCTCTCTCTCTCTCTCTCTCTCTCTCTCTCTCTCTCTCTCTCACTTGTAATACCCTTCCCGTTGGGTATTTTATAGTGCTTGGTTTCCTGTTTTCTTGTTAAAGTTGATGGGCATAGCTATGAAACATGTATTATGGCAAACTTATAATTGCAACATGGAGAATAAGAAAGATAAAGCTTGAGAAGCTATAATAAAGTCTGAAGCTTAAAAGCAAACAGGCATTATTAAAAATCATATAATGTAAATGTATTCGATTTTCTGTACATGCACTATGAAATATACATCTATATTCCGTATACATCTATGAGATGCAAAAGTCGAAATTATATATACTATACACACTATAATTTGGTTGCGTTGATTTTAAAATACTTAATAGATGCTCAATAGATATCCAGAACATAATTTATTAACTATACATACTCTGTATGCAGCAGACACGATACCTATTTAAATGGTATGCCTAATGATAAAACACTTTCTAAATTTTCATGAATGAACTTTTGAAACTTGAACTACGCTACAAAAGATCATATTACATCAGACCTCGCTGTGACGCTATCAAAGCTAAACTTGACAATATGATTCAACCTATATAACTATGTCTACTAATATCTTAAGCGATACATAGAATAAACAAAATGTTTATGATTTATAAATGCATGAACGGCCTAACTCCTCCATATCTGGCCGACTTATTTCACAGACGAATGGAATTAAACGATCGTGTGACAAGAAACAACTCACTACACATCCCCTTATGCGCAACAACAACAGGACAGAGAAGTTTCAGATATAGAGCTGTGAAGTTATGGAATAGTTTAGATAAAGAATTTAAAAAACTTCCGTTAAATAGGCCTAACATTTAAAACAAAATTAAAGCGTAGCATGTTAAATCAATACTTTGAAAGGTGAACAAAATCTTAATATCTCATTTTATAAACTTATTATATATCTTACCTTTCTTACTACTCCATATCTTGTAAATAGTATTAAATAGTTAATTTTTTATTGTAAATAAGAATAATAATAATAGTAATAACCATAAATACATTCATCAATAATCGTAATTACTGATACAGCCTATTGCACAAACGCACAGCTATAAGTATTTTATAATAATAAACATACTTTGAAAACTAGAACAAGAAAGTGAATGAATGATAATCGAATCTCCATACCATATTACTAGTAATTGTTTCTCCGTTCAAAAACATGGCCATGCTTTGGTTTCTACCGAGGCCATATTATTTCTATGTGGCCATCTAAGACATCCATATATATTTGCTGCTTCGCTGCATTCAATAGCACGTCGTGATAAAAGTATCAATTCGCTTCATCATTTGTCTATTTCGTACTTGGACTAAAATTGTCTCTTATAAAATAAACAAGACTTACCGACTTAATCAAAATGGAACCTTCGCACTTAAGGTGGCTCCATTCACTTTTCTGCCTAAGAGGCTAAAATTTGATAATTTCCTTTTTAACATACGTACATGGTTTAAACTTCCATACAATTATAGCACATTAAAGGCTTGTTACAATTAAAAATAAATATTTAAAAATAGGGCGTTTCCATAACGACTATCACGAAAAAAATGTTGCCAAAAACGACGATAATATTGTAGTTTTCTCAATTTTTTTAAAAATTAGTTCGGTGACCCCCAATTTTTAAATGATAAATCATTAACTTTAGTACAAAGAAATTTAAAAAATGCAAATTTAAAAAAAATTAAGTGGATTCAGATTTTTAAATTTTTCTTCGTGAACGCTACAGGTGCATATCTTTTTATGTACAAATTTTCAGAGTGACGTACAGAACTCGAACTATGGTAATTTCTTGCTAGGCGAGGCTGTTTTTTTTCTTCGGCACGATTAATGATTTTACTTTTTATTAATGATTTTAAATTTCGCAAGCGCAGTTCTAGATAAACACGCACATCCCACGCAATCGATAAAAGTTGTTTACTTGTTTTATATCTCGAACGTGCGGTGCCAGTGTGGGTAGAGTGTAGCAAATATTCGGCGGTTGACTGTTGTGTAAAATGACCTGAAAATACATAAGGAACTTCGACGTTTCGAGCGAAGGCCTTTCTAATAACTTCCAGACGAGGGGCCTTCGCTCGAAACATCGAAGTTCTTATTGTATTTTTCAGGTAGTTTTACACAACAGTCAACTGCCGAATATTTACTTGTTTTAAGGTGGCTCCCTGCAGTAATGAATGAGATGATCGCGGGACGAGAGTAAAAAACGCGAGGCAAGTACGTGGACTTTCCCACGCAAATTCGACGACCAAAAGAAACAAAGATATTTCGCGCGGGTTTTTAAAATAATTTTTACCATTCTGAAATATTTGTAATGAAAAAACTTTCAATAATTCTTAGTTTTATGTGACAAAGCATCAATAACACCGATGAGTGATTTTAACTGTGATACCAATATCGCTTGGATAAAAAAATCTTGACAGTGAATTTTTCAAAAACATTTTAGATATAATGTTCACTAATAAGAGTTTAAACATTTATTAACTATTGTATAAAAACTATTAAAGGTTATAAAAGTCGTTTAGTGATACTTGCATGTTTTTACAAGTTAAACAGTAAAAATATGACAGTTCTATAGCAAAATACCGACTTGTACATCTTCAGCAAAATTACAAAACTAGGCAAAAATATGTCCAGCTGTACGGCTGTTGAAGCTCGTGAACTGAGTAAATGGCAGTATTCAAGTGGACTTAAATCGATCTAACCCTTCACAGTATTTCTTGGTTGTCCATGGCTCTCAAATATATTGAATAAACGTCAAAATCAAAAGATAAAAACAACATTTGCCACTCGTTTCTGCACGACGAAAGCACATCTTGCGCCCGCAAACTATCATTCACTAGTCAGCGACGCTTTTATATAAGGGAAATTTCGCAATTCGTGAAGCTGTTGACCCAATATTTTACCTTTATATGCTTTTTACTCTTTAGTTTCATCGCAGGGCATATTTTAAGGATTTCTAAGTGGGGAGCAATTTGTGAAAAAGGGCCCTTAATCTGAGTGCTGAAGGCGCGAGCCTTGTAGGGGTCCGCGGGAGTTTTTTATCGGGAAAATTTTGAAATCTGGAGCTCTGAAATTGCCAAGCGAATAGTATTTCAATGTTTCAACTAAAACTTTAAAAAAGTCTAACTATATAAGCCATAAAAACAATATTTCGTTAAACACAGGCAAATAATTTACTTTGTAAACGACCCAATGTATAAAGGGCCCAGGGAGTGGGGGGCCAATTTTTTGTGAGTGAGGGGCCATCAAGGGGGCCTGGGGGGCCAATTGGCCCCCCAGTATATATGTTAAAATATACCTTGTTTCATCGATAACCTACTTTCAAATTTTGACCACAAGTTTTAATTTTGGTAAATTTTGTATATTTCAATTTAAAAAAAATATCACCAGTGTAGAAATCTTTATTTAAAATTTTCGAGTTTAAAAAAATTGCACACTAGCGATTTTGACTAAACTTTCATAATAGTTTCAAAACATCATACTTAAAACTTATATGAAATAAAAAAGATGGGTCACCGACTTTGTTTTTTAGATACGGACAATTTTATGCGCATAGTAACCACATTGTAGGCGAACGTCTTGTTACCATCGCAACGATGACAATACCTGAACCTGGTTTTAAATACTCCATAGATGACGAATATTACCCTCGAGTATAAAAAACTTCGTCATCTGCGATAATACTCGTTTAAAAACGATTTATTATAAAGCTAGAATAACTGTAGGGAGCCACCTTAATATAGCTTTTGTGTTTTGTACTTGCAGTGGCTAATAATGCGAACAATTTTTACGATTTACACGCTAACAAATAATGGTAAATTCCAAGAAAACGGAAAGAATTATCTCAAACCGAATCTTTATTGCATTGTTTGACATAAGATATATATGACATGTATGAATATATTTTTTTTTACGTAAACGCAGTTTTCGACTTCGGCTTTCGTGACTTCATAGTCTAAATTGTTTTCACGTTGTTGTCGCCATTAAAAGTTGTTTAATTAAAGCGAGAAATGGTGTTTCACTAAAGCCTTTTGTTACTGACTAAGCTTACTCTTTTACATGCAAAAACAAATCCGAAGATCCAAGATATGGAGATATTTAATATTGATGAAAAGTAAAAAATTATTCGCCGTTTAACTTGGTAGATTTTGAAGTTAAAACTTTGTCTTAAATAGCGACTGACAATTAAATTTAAACGATAACTAAGTAGAAACTTGTTTTTTAGGAAAGTAAAACCATAGAAACAACTAAGATTATCGAAGTAAACTTGATTTGCACTTGATTTTTGGCTTTGAAAACTGTACTTATTTTTGCGTGATTTTTACATGCAATTTTCGCGCCAAAACACGAACCATGCAATGTGCGAAATTAGGGTTCCCTATGACGAAAGGGTATCGAGCCACCTTAACAATGCACATAAATGACATAATGCAAAATTCATTGTTCAATTCCGAACTCCCCAAGAAGCACAGGGTGCAGAGGAGTCAATTTCGATTAGAAAAATAATTACCTTGTTGATTATAATCTTTGATATTCGTTACAAAATTAGTGAAATATAATCCATATTATCAGATAAAAACACATAAAATATACACTTGTCGTCGAAATGGTAAATCATACTTCATGTTACTTCATGTAACATCAACCAAAATTAATATACTCCGCTGTCTTGCATTACTGTGGGCTCGCGCTTCCCGAAATGATTGGCTTACAATATAATATAGAGTAAAGGGAAGAAACAGCCGACGGGTTGATATTGTAGAATTGCTATAACTTGCTTAATATTTCTTAAAAAGCCATAATTTTTGGTGTGCAATCTAGAAATGATGTGTTCTAACTACTTTATGAAAAAAATTTCAATAAAAGGACGTTAAACCTACATATTTGACGACCGATATTCATGGATTAATTTCGTTCGATGTGCACCGCAACACCCTATGACGGAAGTGACGTATAGAGTGCATGGCAGGAAGTAATTTAGCAGATTCTTGTTCAATTATTTTTCTGTTTCCCTCGTTTTTTCGAAGAAACGCGGGAAGCTACTTAGCTATCATCACTGAAACCTGCTTTAAACATGGACGAAACCAGCACAGATGGTGACACTGGGAGGTAGGAATTTATGAATAATATGCTTTATATAGATGCATAATTAACATGATTTTGCTAGTGTATAAATAAGTATGTTAAGTATGTTTTCCATTTCAAGCATGTCTTTTTAATATAAGAACAAAACGTAGCGTATTTCTTTGTTTCCTGAGCACTAGAGCATATTAACTATTAATGACATTGAACCAAAAGAACACGCGACAGTACGTTTGAAATGGAAAGAGGTATTAAAATGGAAAGCGGGCTTAAAATGCAGCAATTTTAAATACTATAATATAATTTACACAATAACCATGACCATGTATCAATGCATGTAAATGTTTTGGGCTTTTGGCTGAATGTCTGATATGATATACAACTGCTCAGGGCATGAACATGTGTATGAATACTTGATGTAGTTTCACATTCGACATGCAAGATCTCTTATGCACTAGTCAATTGAAACCCCGGCCCTGACCCCTGGGAGTATGCTGGGATTTTAACATTTCTCGAGTGTTAGAATCCTGGCCTTAAGATGTTGTCCATTTGTTAAATTGCTCGGCTTGCCTGACCGAACATATAGCTTTCCAAAGTATAGCTTTTCATTTAGTCGTCTGATCAGTCATTTTTGACATATAATGTGCTGTTACAGGGAGCTGTCAAAGAAGAATGTTTGCCAAACATGTGTCAGTTCCCAGGCATTTTTATATCCGAACCTTTGTGTCAGTGTTAAAACCCTAGTTAAAACATGATGTCAACATTTGTTAAAACTCTGTATTTCCCCCACAAAGTCCTGTTAAAACTCTGGAATATGAGGGGGGGGGTTCAATTGACTAGTGCATTACTGTGGGACTGAGACATTCATGGAAGCAATGCCATACAGTCAAACAATCAGTATACAGTATAATGTATAATGTATACTGCACTACATTATAAACTCATAAGTATAGTTGATAAATACTATCATGAAACCATTAATTTTATTTTGATATACTTTGTCTATTAAATGGCAGACGATTTTACTTGTCAAGGGAACTTAAGTGTTGGATGTTAATGGGTATTAATTAACCAGCAGCAATGTGCCCCGATGCATCGGTCCTACTTTGTTAGCATATAGTATTAAAACTGTAAATATGTATGCAGTAAAGTCAGGCGATTTAAGGTCTTCTGTCTGAACATGCAGCTGAATATAGAATGAACATGAAAAACATATAGAATGAACTACAATGAGCTCACATTAATAATCTCCATTTCTCTATTTCCCAACATATATTAGCTAAACTTGGTCTTCGACAACTGTATATTTGCACAAATATATGTACATTTATATAATTAAAAAGGAATATATAATTGCATAATATAAGTACTGATATATTAGGCATCAATCAATGTTGTAAGATTGTGGCGTCGCACACTCATCTCGGTCTTTTTGCTTCAGACTGCTTGGTACTGTTCAAAAGTGCAGGAGGCCTTTCCTCATTGTCTGCCTCCAAGATGATCGGTCTTTAGCTGTAACTTCCCATGTGTTTAAGTTCATATAACTATTTCTTTATGTTGACATTAGAGCTTTCATACTGGATATATTTCCATTTGAAGAAAACTTGTATTTATAATTGTTTTTTTAGCTCTTTTGGCAACCTCAGTGAGCAACAACAAATAATTTTAGATTTAGTAGCCAGTGGCCACAATGTATACTTTGGGGGAATTGGTGGTTGTGGGAAAACATTTCTCGCAAATCACATAATTAAGTATCTTAAGAAGCAAAAGGTGAGATTTTCATGTTTGTGCACAACCGGCATCGCGTGTACACTATATGGAGAGTGTCAGGCACAAACAATCCACTCATTTGCAGGGATTGGACATTGTCGTGGGTCAAAGGAGGAATTACTAAGGAATGTACTGACTAATAAAAAGTGTGTAGAGAGATGGAGAAACACCGATGTTCTCTTTATAGATGAGATTTCTATGTTAAGCCAGAGAACATTTGACATCATCCAGTATATTGCGCAAAACATTCGAAATTCAGAGATTGTTTTTGGTGGAATTCAAGTTGTTGCTTTTGGTGATTTTCTTCAACTTCCCCCAGTAATAAGTTCAGTCGACAATGCAAATTATGCATTTCAAAGTGTTTTATGGGATGTGACATTTCCCCATCAAATAATACTTGAAGAAAATTTTCGTGCAAAAGATGGCCCAGAACTATTAAGCTTGATAAGTGAAATATCCAAGGGCCAATGCAGTGAACAAACTGCTCAGTTAATCAAAAGGCTGAGCAGACCAATTAATCCAGCTGATTTCGGCCTTTCTTATGTGCCAAAGGTGTTTTCGTTGAATGATGATGTAGATTATGCTAATATGTGTATTTTGGATGATCTTCCCGGAAAGGAGGTTGTATTTGAAGCATATGACACTGGTGATAAGAAGCTGCTTAATAAAGAATTGATCTCAAGGGATAAGTTGGCACTGAAGGTAGGAGCACAAGTTATGTTCATTTACAACATAAATGATAACATCAAGAATGGTGTTCAAGGAACTGTGGTTTCATTTTCGAATGATCTTCCAGTTGTTAAAACACCCACAGAAACCACTGTTGTCAACAGAGTAACTTGGCCTGTTTATGACCGAAAGGATTCTTGTAGAGTGGTTGGAACCAGGACGCAACTCCCCCTAAAGTTGGCATGGGCTATGACCTTACACAAGTCCCAAGGGAAAACCCTTGATGCAGTTGAAGTGTATTGTGGTGAGGAATTTGCACCAGGCCATCTCTATGTGGCCATGTCAAGGGTTATAGATCAGTTACGTGTTATCAATTTTGACATCAAGTATTTAATCTCACCACCAAAGGTAGTCTTGGATTTCATAGATAATCTGCATAGTGTACCTGCCGGAAACGATTGCATGTGTCGTCATAATATGATACCAATTTCGTGCGAAATTGCCAGTCCAGTCGTAGGTTATTTCTCAGATGACGAACTTGAGGAAGAAGACCTGCTAGAAATCGACAACATCAACAGCGCATATTCCTATTTAAATTCTGTCACGAACAATGAGTCTGCCACTGTCAATCTTACTGAAGTAATGGAAAAGTTGTCTACATCAGGAAATTTCCACTCTATCCCCGAAGATTATAATGTTGTTGAATTTATCTCCTCTCTTAAAAACACTGAGCACACAGCAGAATCTAATGGCAGTCTCCTGTCCAATGTAAATGAAGTTTTCAATTACCTGTTGAAGGATGATGTCATTGCCAATACCAGAACATTCCTTTGCATCCAATGGAGTAGAGTGTTTTCGTTGATTAGAACTCATGTTTCAGAGAATGTCGACAAGGTTGTGAAGAGAAAATAATTCACTGGTCACTTTGGTGGTTTACATAACCTTCTGAGTTCAAAAAATACGGAAAGAGAGTTTGCTGAATTGATGAGGATTAACGTATCTGAGTTTGCCGAGTACCACTACCATGCTTTAACAGAAATCCTGCTTGCATTAAATGGAAAGGTTTTGAAAGTCCTTGTTGGAGAACGTTTCCCTTCTTCCACAGTTGAATCCAGTCCAATTAATGTCAGAATAATGGAAAACGAGGGTAAAGGGAAAGTCAGGTACTCTGGTGCTTGGGCAGTTGCCAAAGTTAGAAATTCGTGCCGGAGTTATTTCAGGTCGAACATCCATTCATCTGATCAGAAGGTCCGAATTAAAGCTAAGGATGAGTATGTCAAGAGCGAACTATTATCACAGCTAACATGGTCAAGCTCTGCTGCTCAACAACACTCAAAGCATAAAGAGACTCTACATCTCACGTTTTCAAGGAAGTATGATAAAGGCACCCTTGTGCACATAACTGATGACATGTTCGAGTGGGTTCTTGATCTCGAACAAGAGCGAGTCAACCTCCTAAATCATGAAAATTTTACTACACATCAGGATGATCTGATTGAACATATACTGTCTGAAGTTAATGGCAATAAAGCTCTTTTCGAAAAATGGAAATCATTATTTTCTCTGAATATCTTGCTAGCTTCTGTTGTAATTTCTTCAGATGATATTAGTTGTTTAGTATTGCAACTGTACAAAGAAGTAACTACACGTTATGTTAAGATGGGCGTTGGAGAGTTTTTACGTGAATTCAGGAAAACCGAAGCTCATAGAAAGAAAGTGGTGGAAAAGAAAAAGAAGAAAGATTTAATATCAAGCAAAGTGACACTACAATCCATGAAGGAAGACAACTCTCCAAATATGACGAATTCTCACACCCGGTTGCAAACAATGATAATTGAGCAAGAAACGATTTTCCAAACCACTGCGTATTTAAAGAATGAACTTCAATTGTTGTGCGAAGCTTATGGTGTGGTTTTCAGGAAAAGTGATTCCAAAGGAAAATTGTCAGAGAAATTAATTCCAAAAATTCGAGGATCACACAGTATTACATACCCGCATGCCTTGAAAGATTCAACCCATCAACCAGGAACTTCCACATCCACTTTAACAACAGAGGAGTGCATCCCTTCAGGACATGTGGACAACGAACAAGGCAGTGAACAAGACCAAAGTAATTTTATTCAAGTGCATTATGTAAATATTCATGTCTATTGTAGAGCCATACATTCAGATATATATTATTTACATATATTATCCGAAATTAAGATTGATGGTGAGATTATGCCAACATTAAGCCACGTGCATGAATTTAGGGCGACCACTTTGAGAATTCACTTGAATAATATCTTAAGGTTTTAAAGCAGGTCACACTTAGTAATTGCGCTCTTTCAGTAAGAATGATGGTAAATGTACTGTAATTATCAGATAATTTAAAGTGATTGATTGTATTGAATTCAGAATGAACAAACGGGGGAAGTCGGCTTTGTTTTTGTGATACATTGTTGATAGAAACTTGACACAATAATATACTTTGAAAATTCAATAAATTCTAAGGCATAATATACAAAATTATACATTGGTATTATCTAATATATTAACTTAAGATATATAGCTATTTATACATTGTACACAATACACACTTATCTACAAGTAATTACAATTTGGGATTATATACGTCCATTCTTATCATTGTTTATGTCCTTTTGTAGCAAGCAGTCACAGTGCAGGTACAGGTGCTACGTCGTGTTCAACGTACCAACCGACTAGGAAGAGATTCAAACCTTCAATGGAGGAAGAAGAAGTGCTGAGCCAAGACCAGCAGGAAAATGTCTCTATGGCAAAAGCGTATGAAAGGGCAGTCCAATTCAATACTTCTCTAAAGGCTATATTTGCTTGGCATGAAAAGCATACAATTAAATAAGCATATATTACTATTACTAGGACGGTGAAGCATGGGCTAATTATATGTAGCTTTCACCACTCAGCAGCAGATTTAGATTCAAAATGTTGCACATCCAGCAAACCTGAATTGTATTTGAGATAGTCAATAAACCAGTTGACTATCCGAAACTAAGTATTGCAGATTTTGCATCAAATATCTTGCTGCTGAGGCTATATTTAATACATGCTACCCTCATAATGGTTATGGCCAATAGTCGGTAGTTCATTTTCTAACACTTTTAGGCCTTAGTGGCCCATTTTTGAAGAAGGACAAGCTTTCCACTGAGCCAGTGTTGCTGCAACTTGTAGTAGTTGTTTGCCCTAGGATGATACCATTCATCGTTGGACCATATTGGGCATAGGTTGGGTTGGAAGTCTGTCCATTGCGGCCTCTTTCTTGGCAAAACATGTTTTCCACCAAGTCACTGTTAGTACGGCATGGTGAGATAGTTGACCCAGGAAATCGTGCAAAGGCAATTTTACACACTTCATGAAAACCAACGATCATAGACGAAATGTCAAATCGAAGTTTGTGAGATAGGAGACGTTTCTCTTTATCACTCTTGCTAAGCTCCTGGCACTGGGCAGAATCGGCTTGCCATTTTTTTAGGTAATCGAGTACTTCCTTATTCAAGGCCAAACGATGATCATCCAAACCGCTGATTGGTCTCGTATCAGAAAAGATTTTGATTATTTTACTCGTCATACTTATAAATTCAATAGTGCCATCTAGGTAGTCTCCATTTCCATTAATCTGCAGTTTGTGTCTTTTATATGCCTACGGAATGCAGACAACAACACATTTAAAATTAATATGGAATACTGACCACATAGTATTCTCAAGGCTTTTGGGATTCACTTGGGAAAATTACTCGTGCACGGTATAGAAAGACTTACTATATGTTATGCTCGGTAGCTTTCAAGATAGGAGCAAAAAACTGAATAGTTTTCAAAGAATAGTTTTGAATATTTAACCTTTAAGAGATACAGCATCTTCTGTGACAAAACTTCTTCGGCAAGGTGGTTTCTCATCCTAGTTGCGTAACCAAGATTGAAATGTTCTTCTGTTAGTCGCTCGTGTATTTTAAGTGAATTATTTGACTGGTTCCATTTGTAAGCCTCATACAAATGACTCCATTGTATGGTTTTACCACAAAAACAGAGGTGTCTCACTCCACCAGGGCGACTTTTTTCAAGATTGTTTCTTAACTTCTTGATATTATGCTAGAAGAAATATGAATATTATCACCATTAGGAATGTAAATTGATCAATTAATAGCTATAGTCTACTTACCGCCATTTGTTGAAAAGTATGAAAACGTATATAAACAAACGGTACAACGTACGGCGTGTGCCTCCATATCAGTTACGAAGAAGGTCTCGCTTGTACCATACGCCGTACGGAGCTTTGATATCAGGCCTATTTCAAACGTCGAACTTTCCATGTGCGAGACATAATGCAAATTAGCTCAAACAATTACTTTAGGCAATTTACATTAGGTTCGGTACGTGATAAACTCGAAAAGGAAACCTTAGATATATAATAGTATTTATACATGTACATACATACATACCGATGGATCGAGAAGGAATACCATGGGCTTTCTAGTATAGAGGTTTATTGTTGTAAATCTTTCTTCCTCTGTGTCCTTTCCCTGAAAGTGCATTTTTACAAAGCTTCTGTTAGCTTCTCCACCATCACAGCAGCAGTAATTAGCTTGAAAACCAAACCTCCTAAGCCACCCAACAGCTTTCCAAAAGTTGGTGTACAACGAAGCAGGATCAGCCTCTGTAGTTGGGAAGTGGGCGAACGGGAAGCGAAAGCCATTATTACCCAAAAACACGAATTGAAGGACATGGGTTGCTACATCAGTTGCTTCTTTTCCTGGTGTTTAACAAGATAAAAATTGATAAAAGAAAAGTTTATATCAACAATATATGGGCCTACTATCGGAATGTTAAAATATAAAATTTAGGTTCCAACCTTTAATGATAGTTTGCATACTGTGTTGATCTTCTCCTAACGACACAAGCCCAACGAGTTTCCACTTTCCATCGAGAGATTTCATTTGCAGGTCTTCCTATTATAGATTTGAACAACCGAAATGAATACCTGCTAAATAGCTGTCTGCATGTTCAAAGCACAAAACGTAAAGCTACTACTCTAAAATTACATCACGTCTGCTATACATTTTCATTAATAGCTTGTACTCTAACCACGTCACGAAGTTGTACAAATCCGGATATAACGCAATTCTGAACCTTGGCGGTTATAATTTATATGTACATTTGCTTTTTTGGGACTTGTGCATGTTTTTATTTACTGCACGTCTGTTGTCCGTAGTATAGAGGATCTGTATTATAGAGGTTGTTTTAAACGAAAAATTAAAATGACATAGGAAACCGTCCGTCATAGAGATGTCTCCGTATAAGTAGAGATTCAACTGTACCTGTATCGCCATTTCATCTAGTATGATTCCTCCTCTTCTCTCGGGCCCAATCCTTCTCTTAATTGCTTCTTGCCTCATCCACTGCCCAACAGATTCATTTAGACAGGGGTTTTGAGAGAATGAATTCTTGTACATCCTTAATAGCCTTCCCGATGGTAGTACCAACATACCGCTTTCGCGCATTTCTTTATATGCCTCAGGACTTCGATTCCATATTGATAGACACAATCGTATAATTCTGTACAAAAACGAAAAAATATTTTGAATGTATTATATAATGTAATTAATAAAATAGTTTTAGCATGTCCTAGTGCATGATGTCGCGATGATTGTCTAATTAAAACAAGCACTTAAAGTTACTTATATTGTTGCCAATATAGTACATCTATTACAATAGTAATAATATAGTCGACATTTACTGCAGACAATTTTTTATATTCATTCCTCTCTCCAATTAGTTGTCAGATATAACAAAGAGTATATAAAGATGGATGATTGAAGTGACTTCCGATAAGAATTCGCCGGTGGATAACGAGAAGGGATTCGATAGTGGAAGGTCAAAACAGAAATCTTCGTATGGAATTAACAAACAATAATTTTGATGTAAAAGGGTCTGTAATCTCTTGAAGTCTTGCGCCATTTTTAAGGCGCATTCATCGTAAGTCGTGTATCTATCCAGCTTCTTAATTAACGGACGTTTTAATATGGTTTCAGATTAGCACAGAAATGCAGCAATTTTAATAAAAGAACATAACAAGGCTTTCATTAGATTTGTTATGTGAATCCTTAGCCCTCTCCCCCAACTCAAATTCTAAAATCTGCCAGATTAGTAAAGTGTGTTTTGTTTAACGAAATGTTAGAGTGCTTGATACCATAAGAAAGAACACTGCATAGTATAGTTTCGCATACCTCAAGGTTTTCACTAATGTTGGTTTCACCCAAGAAAGAAATAGTCAGGTGTTGAATCAGTGACGGAATCATTAGTTTAATTCCAAGTCTACGCGAAGAGTCCTTAATTGGATGAAACAGGCTGCAGTGGAACCTTGGGATAAGCGAAAACTATATAAATATATATTTTACATATGTAAATATAATAGTAAAAATATTTTATTACTTTGGATGCCACCTGTGGCCATTCGGATTTTTTTGTCCCAATACCTTTTCTTGTGCTTCCCAAAATATTTTCATATCTTCGTCCAAGGTGTCTCGATCCACTTGCTGGAACATATGCAAGAAATCCTTGTGATCGTCCTCTGTAAATGATTTCATTTCATTCTCCACTTTATCTTTCGGCGTTCCTTCTACGAGTTTGTTCTTCTTGCAATTTCTTCTTCAACTCATCGTGTAACATGTAGCTCTCTCTCTTTTTCCCAGCGAAATTCAACTTGTGTTCTGTACTGAGGGCAGTGCAATTTCTTTTGACAGCCGAACAGTTATCGCATAGCAAGCTATTATTTCGCTTATAGTTCTTCTGTAGTAGTACTCTGCAATTCAGTGAACGGAGGTGCAGCACAGGTGCAGTCCCACAAAAACCACTGTGCCATTCCTCGGTTATCCCGACTGTATGCCCCTTTGCATCTCTCGCGATTTTTTCACATGACACTGGAAAGCCCTTGCACAATACACGTTGATTCAAAGCATCGAATAAGTATCGTGTTATTCTCTTTGAAGACCCTAATTCTATAATGCCCAGAGTATTTTTACCGACTTCTCTGCTATTAACAGTAACCGAAAATTTCCAATCTCTATAGATCTTAACCTCCTGGACAACTCTATGGCCATTGCATAAATCTTGGGACGGGATTTTTACCCATTCGAAAAAATCATCTGAACAGGTAGAGACTTGCCAACCAAACTCAGCTGTAAAACTTGGCAGATCTTCCCATTCTAATTCATCGCTCATTTGGTTTGGAATGGCGAGTTTAGTTATTGTGTATTGGTATACTCGTTTACCGTTGACTCTTTTCTACACTTTTTTTGCATCGGGGAAGACCTCGTTGAAAATTATACCTAATTCGGCAATGCTTAAATCGAAATTTTCTTTTTCGTGACAATTGCTTTGGTAATGGTATAGAATTTCTGCTGCTGTGATGAAAGACTGACTATCAATTCTGTAATTCGTCAAAAGCCTGTTAATAGAATATTTAAATAGTTGAACGAATATCGTTTCCAGTGGCAAATCGGAATGCCTAAAAGTATCCCTGCGAGCAGTGATCTATGTATCTCCGTATTTCTAGCTACCCCGGAGCGTGCGAGGGAATGTCTTTCCCTTCATGCATAGAAAATAGAGACCTCTGTTCGCATAAATATAAAAATATATATTTTTCAATTCGTTGATTTTTCTATTTATAAGGTTACTTTTTAATTTTTGTGCCTTTGGGATGTTTTTATTTTTTGTGAATTCGGTCATTTTTCATTTATTTTTCGTGAATCTTAAGATGTGAGCGATTCAAATCAATAATTTTTTCGCTTGGGACTGACTAGAATTATGACTAATATATATGACAATTCATATGTAACATACTGTAAAAATTAGAAGCATGTAAACTGATGATAGTCGAATAAAACTGTTAATATACAGTGTAAAAACGGTGTATGAATTTACTTATTGAAATATCTTACCGTTTAGATACAAATATATGCTTTTCTCTGTTCGAAATTTTTAATTTTTTCCCCTCAACTTCGTCGATATTCGTCGCGTGCCTTTTTAAAAGAAATCTCTCCATAATATAATATAATTTTTAATTTACGGGGTATTTTGATTTTTGAAATTCAAAATTCGATCATTTATTAAAGCTGTCAAATTAGGTTATAGGTCATAGGTCAATTAGTCACGGCCACTTCCGGTTTTATTCACTTCCGTCATAGGGTGTTGCGGTGCACATTCGACGAAAGATCTGTAAAGTTTCCTCCCTTTCTCTATTTTCTATTCGTCACCCTTCGGGCGATGCTCGTTCCTTCGGAGAATACTACGACTCTGCAGTAATGCGGGCAGCGGAGTATTTATATATTTTAGAAATATTTTTATTATTTTGGGTTTTTTTGTTGATTTTCACGACGTTAAGACATGTTTATTGAATGTATTGGAATTTTATCGTACTATGCTATCAAAGATTATAATCAACAAGGTAATAGGTTATTTTTCTACTCGAAATTGACTCCTCTGCACGTCACCCTTCGGGCGATGTTCGTTCCTTCGGAGAATACTACGAGTCTGCAGTAATGCGGACAGCGGAGTATTTATATATTTTAGAAATATTTTTATTATTTTGGGTTTTTTTGTTGATTTTCACGACTTTAAGACATGTTTACTGAATGTATTGGAATTTTATCGTACTATGCTATCAAAGATTATAATCAACAAGGTAATAGGTTATTTTTATACTCGAAATTGACTCCTCTGCACCCTGTGAAGAAGTGAATCAGTCAGATAAGTAAGAGAAATTGCGCCAATAAGAGGGAGAGAGATTTTTTGATCTGTAAATCTGAATGCTCTCATATATGAAGTCACGTTTTATTTAAAACGGTCAAACTCCCACGAAGATCGGTCAAAATGGGGAATCTTCAAGAAAAAAAAACATATTGGCCAATCAAATCGCTAGAATCGCAGATTAGTCATATATTCAGCAAATAACCGCTATTTGATTTTTTTTACAGGAGGCTCGGCCGCTGGATAAAATTTGATAACTCGATTCAATTTGAATATTAATTATCTCTGCTTCCAGGTGACCTTGAATAGTCGGACTATTTTTTGCTTATCAATTATCTGCGCCCTTTCCAACTCAGTCGCGTGACTGAGTTGATGTCCTCTAAATCCGCCCCTGCTTCAGAAATGCAGTTGTATGCGTTTCGTGGTTGATAAAAGGTTATTCAAATACTCATTAATAATTAATCATAATTATGCTCTTGGGCAAATCATGTCAACATAATATGTCACGTGTGGCTTTATACCTGAAAAAACTCATTTTAATTAGGGTTCTTTATACAAAAGCTCATCCTAAGGTATTATATAAGGTTATTTATGCATTCTTTATATAAAGCTATTTATGCTCCTCCTAATTAGTATTCTTTATGCAGAACAAGGACTTCCTCCAACGACATCAGCTGTTACTGGAGTCAAGTAAACGAAAAAGCCCCATTACCTTAAACGTTGAATAAGCGAATAGTGGCGGACATTTCGGTGGGGTCGGGAAGGAATGGCCACCACAGCTCATTTTACACTAAATAGACGCTTTATCGTAAACGTTTACCAAAAATAGGCTGCAAACATCTAAATTTGTGTGCAAATTCTGGTTTTGTCAGAAATTCGACAGGCTTTGTCCACCAATAGAAAACATGAATTCTAAGCGAAAATTGATAACATTTATACTGCATCGGAAGCACTGGTTTAAAAGTGTATTTAATTTCCCTTTCCTCTACCCCCATCCCTCTCCCTACTTCCCCATCCCCTCGCCCCCATTCCCTCCTCGGCTTCCTAACAATTAAATCACAATGTTGACAAATTTAAATTGGGACATTTTAGTGAAATATATCTGCAATATTCTACTAATGCGTGCATTTGTTTTCTACCAATCTGATATAAAAAGAAACACATAAGACATCGTATTCATTGCACTCTATTTACTGGGTGAAATCTAAATAGCAACTGCCTGTTACTGCAGTGCAAATGCTGTTTACATAAATAGATAAGATAATATGATGTTGCGAGATAAACTACAAAATGCTGTTGTCTACAATATGCTAAATGTCCTACAAATTCTAAACGCAACATAAAACAAAGAAGCATTTGAAAGCAATATATGTCGCATACAAGCCGTTTTCTACATCAATATATTTGGGTGCATATAAGTAGGTAACCCCCCCCCCATCCAGGTACGGAAGTGATTAGTATTCAAACGAATGAATTTATGTATGGCGTCACATTTATTTCCAGCCATATGGCATCATCAGGGGTGTGCGTGCGAGAGTTCGTACTTAGTGTGCGTGCAAGAGTTCGTACTTAGTGTACGCCCAAGAGTTCGTACTTAGCGTGCGTACAAAGCGTTACGTCATGTCTATATTTTTTGCGTGATTAGTTGAATACGAGTATACAAACTAAATGAATAGGGGTAGGTAACGTTTATTTTAAAATGCTTTTTTCCCCACAAAATATGCGTTCTTCAAGGGCGAGTAATGTTGACGAATTTTTGCCTGTGGAATTTCGGAAGCTGTGCAATTTGTTAGGGACAATATTTGCACAAACTGTTTCTTGCGAGATTTATGAGCTTTTCCAAGAGAGGTGTTGTGATTGTAAACTAAAGGTTTTAGTCAAAGTGAGTGTCTTATGTTATCGTATGAGGAGAGATGGCAGATGTATGATTTGGAAGCCATTGAGCCAGTTAACAATAAAGACATGGTATGGAATAAGTTTGTTGAAGTGACGAAAGTTTTAGAGCTTCAGTGGGATAAGTTGGAATCTAAAGGGCGAAAAAGGGGGTAACGTGAACGCGAAATCGTACTGATTTTAAAAGTAAATTATTGTTGCTCGCTTTGCTTGGCTGGATGCATATACAAGGTGTATAAAAAAAACTGAACAAATTGAAATTTCTCTCAATTTCGCGAAGCGGCTCCAGGTACGAAGTTTTTTATTAATATATATTGTTTGGGTATTTATAATGTAGAATAAACTAAAAAATTCTGAAAGTTACATTTTTCAAAACCCAGGGGGGGTGTCTTGTCCAACAGACCAAAAATGGCTTGCGCACGAAATTTGAATGCTTAAAAGTTATTTTGAGTTAGTGGGTGGACAATGTGTTGGGTGTTGCTTTACTGTTCAAAATTTCAGAAACTTTGCTTAAGTGTAAGCGCTTCAAAACGTCGCGTAAACTTTCATTTTTAAGAAAAAATCAGCTTTTGCATGCTTAATTTACGCCTTTACCTAATTTGCATATTGTCTAGACAATAAGAATTTTTTAGTTTATTCTACATTATAAATACCCAAACAATATATATTAATAAAAAACTTCGTACCTGGTAGGCTTTTCTCGATTGTGCTAGCATAATTTTTGGCATAATCTGGCAAAACGAGCATATTTTTGGCTCTTTTCGTGGAAAAAGCACTGCAAGCATAATTGGCATATTTATATAACTTTCAAAGCAAAATACTAAAGCTGTGACAAGTTTTATGCCTTATACTGGTGCTTTAAAGCTTTCTTCAATCAAGTTAGGTCATCCTCTGGAAATACGTTTAATATTAAGACCCATTCGAATACTCCACAATCTCATCAAAAATTCAAAATGGCGTTAGCGACGACGGGAGATGATTTAGAGGTCATACAAGAAATGCAGGAGGTTGACACTCCTGACAGTGATGCTGATAGGCCAGCACCTGCTGAAATTTGTCGAAAGCGTTGGTCGGATGTGAACAAAACAAATACAAGAGCCGTGGAGCCTCTGATGTAAAGAATATTTCCCTGCGAGATCGAGTAAATCAATTTCCAGACGAGCATTTGAGTGCTAGAGGTAAAACGATCTTTTGTAATGCTTGCAAAGAAGTTGTTTCGTCAAAGAAAAGCATTTTGGTTTCTCATTTTGCTTCAAAAAAACACAACAATGGGAAAGAAAAGTTAAAGAAATCGATGTTCAGAGAACAAACAATCGTCAAAGCACTGAGTCGACAGAAAAGTCAGAAAGAGAGTACGCTACCCTTAGCAGAGAGAGCATATCGACAGGAAGTAGTGGAGGAGTTTCTAAAGGCTGGGATTCCTCTTAGAAAAATTAACAACCTTCGACCGCTCTTGGAGAAAAATGGCTATCGTCTCACTAGTAGTTCCAATCTCGGACAGTATATATCCCTAATTTTCAAGCAGGAAATTGAGAGAATAAAGCACGAAATTTCTTCACCAGGCAATGTAGGGATGACAAGAGACGTGTCAGTAACCTTCGACGGGAGCACCAGGCAAGGCGAAGCAATTGCAATCATCGTTCGCTTCATCAGTGACGACTGGGTGATAACTCAGCGTCTTGTGCGAATTGACATTTGCTCAAAGTCAGTTAATGCAGAAGAGTTAGCACGAGTTCTGAACGAATGTCTGTCCGTGGAGTATGGCATCCGGGCTAATTCTTTACTTGCAGCAATGAGAGATGGAGCAAGCGTCAACCAAGCAGCGTTGAATCGGATTTTGTTCATATTTCCAAACGTACTGAACGTCGTTTGCTTTTCCCACACTCTCGATAATGTGGGCAACCACCTGGTTATTCCTACTCTTTTACAGTTTGGAAGCCTCTGGATTCGCCTGTTCAGTCACAGCCACAAGGCAAAAATTGGCATGGCAGGATCTGACCGGTCGAAAGCCAAAATCGTACAGTGAGACACGTTGGTGGTCGAAATGGGAAGTCTTTCAACAGCTTTTAGAGCAATTTGGAGATGTTGCTGGATTTTTGCAAATGGCGGAAGCTGAGAAAATCGCTCCACAGATTGTGCCACAGCTTCAAGATATCCTATCTGACCCACAGCGTCTATTCGACCTTAAGCTCGAGCTAGCTGTCACGGTTGATGTTGGTCAAAATTTCGTGATGGCTACTTACTACTTGGAAGGTGATGGTCCTCTCGTGTTTTCATGCTACGAGAAGCTAAAGGCTGTTGCCGAAGCTTGTCAGGCTCCACATTTTCCAAACGTACGCGCAGTTGCCACCGCAATTGCAAATGAAGATGCCACTCAACAGGCTGCAACGCTGGAACGAAAGGCCAAAGCATGTGTACAGCGAGCCATACAATGGTTCTTGCGAAAATTCAACGTGGAGCTTTACGACACAGTCTCAGCTTTCAAAGCGGCTAGAGTGATGTGCCCGGTATCTGTCCAGTGGTTATCACCCTCATCCGCTACAATAGAAGCGCTCAGGATCTTTCCATTTCTCAACAACGATGCAACTATTGATGGTCTGCTTAAAGAGCTACCACAGTATGTCGCTGCTGCACAAGACGTGGTTATTCCATCCGAAGAGAAGAAGGTGGAATGGTGGCAACACCACGCAGAGCAACTTCCCATTTGGTCCTCTGCAGTTAAGAAAGTGCGCTGGTTCAACCATCTTCAGGGGCTGCAGAGAGAGTGTTTTCCATACTTTCTGCTTCGTTTAATGACCAACAGTATCACGCACTTGCAGATTATATACAAGCCTGTGTAATGCTGCAATACAACAAACGCTAAATATTTTCTAGACCAAACTTCAATGCTCATCAGAGGATTTAAAGCACTGAGAACTTTAAGGCAATGACGGAGTAATAAGTATAATTTTTTTGTGTTAAGTTACGTTAAGGAAAGTTCAGAACAAAGGACTCGATCTTTCAAATGTTACTGTTAGAAACTTATTTTCCCTCACAAATAAGTTAAATTATGAACTTTAGAGTGTATTTTGTCTATAGCATTATTTAATAAAATCTAGCATATTTTTTGAATGCAGCATAATTCGAGCACAATTAAGAGAAAAAACGAGCATTGCTAATGGCATAATATGCCAGTTTTACGAGCACAATCGAGAAAAGCCTAGTACTACCTGGAGCCGCTTCGCGAAGTTGAGAGCAATTTCAATAATCTTCAGTTTTTTTTATACACCCTGTATTAATTCGCAGATTAATGTTTGTAATAAATTTATTTCTTAAGTATAACCAGGGCCTTTTTTAACTAATGTGCTGGAGGGGCCAAAGCCCCCAAGCCCCATGTTGCCCCAGTAAGCTATTTTGCCCCCCCCCCCAGTGAAGGTCCCTTTTGTCCAAAGTATAAGCAAAAAAGGGGGGGGAAACTGAGTTTAGAGGACAGTTATGATATTCTCACAACAAAATTGGCTCCGTTTAGATGGGATATGTCAAAAATTGTATCTCAAAATGCAGGAAATCAAGACACAGAGACTCAAAAATACAAAAAATTTCTGGGGGAGTACCCACAGACCCCCCTTCACCTTCCCACACTTGTAATACCCCACCTACTTGTTACGTGCCCTTTCGATGATGGTCCCCCACTAACGATTTCTTAAAAAAGGTCCTGAGTATAACAATTATTCACACAAATGCATATAATTATTAAACATAATGTCTTGCTTTATTGCTCGTTAGCCATGGTTTCTTTAACAACGGCTCGGACCGTAGGCTCATCTTCGTGCAAATTCACCCACTTCTTTGCGTGTTTTTCGCCATTTTCATTTGTACCCGGCCCACCCATGTAAAAAATGACAACTAAAAACAGGTAATTGAAAACCACTTTATTAAATGACTCGAAGTTACATGTTGTGTTTATATTGGTATGTTTTTACATGCAAATATTGTATGAATTGATGACTTCAGTCCTATATTCGGCCTATTAAAAACCGAGTTTAACTTCTAATCATCATCATCATTATTCTCTTCATCGTTTTCTCCAGTAAAAGCGTAACCCTTTAAAAGCCTTCTTATAAGAAACTTGTTCTTATCAACAGCTGTTTGCAAAGCCTCTTCTGGATCAAAGCCATCGTTTTCGACAAGTGTTTCCTTTGTCTGCATTATTTTCTTATGTACTGGATCTTTATTTAGTTGTTTCATCCACGTCAGGTTATCCATGTAGACATCGGCCAATTCCTTTTTGCAAAAGGGGTAGAATTTTGCCAAAGGCTTTCTGTTTCGCTTCACTTTCCTCATGACCCCGCATGAGAAGTGTTTGTAAGATGTCTTCGTACTGTGCCCGAACCTTGGATGCTGCGTCGTCGATCAATGTAGCCAAGGGATCTGTCTTCATCACACTCTCCAGTCGTGATGCTACTCTCATCTTCGGTATGGCTTTCCATAGGACTTTCCTCATATTCACTGATGTCGTCGTCATGCCCTACAAGGCTATAGCTTCCGTAGTACTGATTGTTCATTTTAGTGCTCGTCTTACGAATGTTAATGTAAATAAGCAAATTCTTTGCTATAAACGACTATTTATACACAAAACAAATCCTAACGATGGAGGGGGAGATTTAATGATCTTTAAAGCATGCCCACAAACCTATTGTGAGAGCTCCGCAGAAGCTCCACAGAAGTTTTACAGAAGCTTCACAGAAGCTTTATAGAAGCTTTACAGAAGCTTTATAGAAGCTTTACAGAAGCTCCACTGAAGCTCCACTGAAGCTCCACTGAAGCTCCACAGAAGCTCCACAGAAGCTCCACAGAAGCTTTAGAGAATTTCCAGACAACTGCTACAAAATCCCACCAAACCCTTCCTCAAAGCAACGATATGTATAGAACCGTGTTTCTATGTAAACTTGAATCATTTGCCACAGCAGTCATGCAGAGACGATTTCGCCGGACCTGTCCGCTTTGCGGTCGACCTGATTTGAAGAATATCAGTACGCATCTTTTGAAAGTTCACGGCTTATCTTCCGAGGAGAGAAAACCTTATCTTAAGCAAGCCCGGGTGTCGTCATGGCAGCCCTACATCGACAAATCTCCGCATAATTATATGAACATCGACAAGTCTTCTCGTCCGTATATGAACATCGATAGGCCTACAGCAGACGAAAGGCGATCTCCTCGAATTAAACTATCAGCAAAAAAACAAAAGCTACAACCTCCTCTTTAACCACCATACCACATCCGGATTTCAACATCGGCCTTAAATTCTCAATTTTGGTTGTGGGTCCGAGTCAAAGTGGAAAAACATATTTTGTCCAACCAATTTTGGAACACAATCGTATCGTGTACGAAGAGCAAAAAAGTATTCGCATTTTTGGTACTACAACCAGTGGCAAGAATGTTATGACGTCTTGAAAAAGTCTCTCAGAAAAAGCATCCGGTTTGAGAGAAGTGTTCCCGAACTGTCTGAGAAATGAGCGAGATTGATACGCGGTACAACAACATCATCATCCTGGATGATTTGATGGCTGAAGCGACAGACAGTCCTGACAGATTGTTTACCCAAGGCCGCCATCGAAACGCGAGCGTTATCTTATTGCTGCAGAACATGTTTCCAAAGGGGAATATAATACGGATATCAGTCGAAATGCCCAATATCTGGCTCTATTCCGAAGTCTAAGCGATAGGAAACAAATTTGAATTGTTGGAGAACGCATGTTTGATAAGAATAAAATCCATTTTATGAACGCTTATTACAAAGAGACGGAAAGCCGTTTCGATACTTATTGGTGGATAACAAGCCTGACACACCAACCGATAAGCAAGTTCTTGGAGACCTATTTGGCGACTGCCATGTTTATCTCTTCACCACCCAAACTAAAGTGACTACACCCAAACCGGTCTCTGGCGTCGAAACAAAGCCTGGGAGAAAACAACCTAAACATCGTCGGTATATTACCTGGTCGGATGCAACTATCCCCGAGTGGCTAAAATACACCGACAAAGCCGATCGCGTTCATGTCATTCCCGAAGGATATGCTATCATAGAGATGTATAAAACATCGCGTAATAGTGTTGATCCTAGCCATCCGGGTGTCTTAATCAACGACGAAAATTATTGGCCTGTCGAAATAAGGCACCTAGCTACAGGTCGTATGAAGTGGGTGAATCTGCACGAAGACGAGCGCTAGCCTACGCTCCGAGTCTTTGTTAAAGAAACCATGGCTAACGAGCAATAAAACAAGACAATACTGTATGTTTAAGAATTATATGCATTTGTGTGATTAATTGTTATAACATTAATCTGTGCGTTAATATATGCATCCAGCCAAGCAAAGCGAGCAACAATAATTTACTTTTAAAAAATCAGTACCATTTCGTTGGCGTTGCCCCCTTTTTCGCCCTTTAGATTCCAATATTCAAACACGTATTTATCCCACTGAAGCTCTAAAACTTTCGTCACTTCAACAAACTTATTCCATACCATGTCTTTATTGTTAACTCACTCTATGGCTTCCAAATCATACATCTACCATCTCTCCTCATACGATAACATAAGACACTCACTCTGACTAAAACGATTTAGTTTACAACCACAACACCTCTCTTCGAAAAGCTCATAAATCTCGCAAGAAACAGTTTGTGCAAATATTGTCCCTAACAAATTGCACAGCTTCCGAAATTCCACAGGCGAAAATTCGTCAACATTACTCGCCCTTGAAGAACGCATATTTTGTTGGAAAAAAACATTTTAAAATAAAAATTTACCTACCCCTATTCATTTAGTTTGTATACTCGCATTCAATTAATCACGCAAAAAATATAGGCATGACGTAACGCTTTGTACGCACGCCAAGTACGAACTCTTGGGCGTACACTAAGTACGAACCCTTGCGCGCACACTAAGTACGAACTCTTGCACGCACACCCCTGTTGATCCCATAAGGCGAGAAAATAAATGAGACGTCATACATACATTAATTCGTTTGAATACTAATCACTTCCGTACCTGGATGGGGGGGGGGGGGTTACCTACTCATATACTTTCTCATCAACTTACATTTTAAGTTGCTTTCTTTGAGTAAATTTAAAGCCAATATATTGAAACACTTAAAATTTACCTTTAATCCTTGTTCAGGATTTAAGATTTTAATGCCATCATCTAATTAATATACCTAGCTTCAATAATACAGAAAATTGTAGATATTTTCATCAAATTCTTAATTGTCAAATGGCTGCAGGACTTGTTACAGTTTCAAACACTTTTTTTCAATATTTAAAGTAATTTTATTCTGAACTAGGCTCATTTCATTGAGGCAACAGTTCATTTAGGGCTACGTAAATTAAATAACTTGAATTCTACTCATCTACTAAACCCAGTATCCTTGATTTTAAATGGTCGAGATATTAGTAACATTCAACACTTGCATCTTTGGAATGATCACAGTCATGATCATACCATCCACGGTGACGGCAATCCCAAATGTATGATTCACTACCAGAACAGGCAACATCATCAAGCAATATAGGACCACTTCCTTTGCCATAGTAAGCTTCACTTCTTGTCATATTCGCTCCAGTGAAACCCAACTGACGACATGTGACATTGCCATCAGTAATATCCCAGCCATCATTACAGACAGTGCCCCAGCCAAATTTTGGGTGATAGATTTCCACTCTTCCGCTCATATTGTTACTTGAACCATTCAATGAGATTTTTAGTTCAGAGGTTCCTATAAATAGAAACCATACACACGTAAGAAAAAATTCCATTTCCATTTCATCATCGGAGCCGTAATTTTGGAAGATCAATTTTGGCTTTTCACTTTGGGGAAGTTCCTGATCTTGTGGCAAAATATGGAATTAGATAAATGAAATACGGCATATTTTGTATTAAATGTGATTTTTTCTAGCAAATTCCATAAACTGAATTCGTTCTCAGACGTGGATCTGGTATGTGCACAACTCAAATGTGCATTAGAGGGGCAATTATAAGGGATATTGCATGGAATATTATAGGGCTTGTTCCCTGAATAAATTAATCAGGACGGTTGTTTTACAAACGATACTAAATACCCGTTGTCTCAAACGATAGTTAACCCGTTTGATTTAATTTTAGAGGAAACTAGAATAGCTATTCTAACCATGCAAGAAGATTTACTAATTGTTTTATTAAAGGCTTCTTTAAATTTTCATATTTAACAACTGAACTATAATGCAAATGTTTGAGTTTGGAGTACGTTTTAAAGATTAGTTGAAAAGGGACAAATGGCTTAACAACATTTTTTTGATGTAACATTTCCTTGATGCATGTCGTTTGCAAGCAAGAAAATGTGCATGTTTGATCAATAAGTACTCATATTTGAAACAATTATGCTGTACGTGCATTTATTTGACAACACTAAAACAAATTAATAATTAAACCAAATATCTATAGGCCGTCTATGCTAATTTTCTCATTTAAAAAAGGCTTTTTTTGCATCATGCATATTCAAGTTAAATACCAATCAATATTGCATAAAAATCATATTATAGTATTTCAAATTTAGGGCAGCCCTTTGTAAATATAGTAATACCTATTTGAATATAATAGCTGCTCTAATTTTAACGTCAAATTCAATTCAAACAGACATGCTTAAATTTTTGGGGCACACCCGGAAGAAGAGCTTGTGATTGTCACCGGGCCTGGCAAAGCTATCTTCGAAATATTTCAGGGTTATTATTGCCGCGTATATGTTTCGCTCCAAAATATTTAACAAAATGTGGCTAAAAATTGATGCAAATCGAATGTCAAACAAACAGACACAATGATAATGAACAGAACGAGCTTTTCCGATCAACCCATGTGCAACTTCGTTGTCCTTAAGAGTTATAAGTTCAAAATGCATCAGTAGATTAAACTAGAACATGTTTAACTTGAAATAAATACACCACAGAACGCTGAAAATGCCAAACGATAAAATACAGTAGAACCCGGTGGGCGAATCTCCCTTTAATATATCCTTAATAATTAATCATTTTCCTATATGACTGCTTTATATGATTGAGGATACAATCCATTGACTGCTTAACTATAACCTTTGTCATATATTCCCATAAACACAAGATACAACTAAACGTAGAGCATATTTATTGCTATTGTTAAATGTGATATCAGATCTGAAACAATTTTCCGCAAATTTATATATCTTAACTTTGATTGTTGATTAAATGATCCATTGTCACCCGTTATGTTATCGTTAACATAACTAAATTTATCACCAAATAACGATACATTTTTATTTTTTGTCATATTATATATAAGTAATAGTAATCTATACCAAACAAATGTTCGATCTTAATCCACCCAATGTAATTTAACACAGCATCTGGTAAAGACAATATTAAACGGAGGTATGATTGTAACCGTCCGCTTACAGAAAGTTACGCTGTTGGGGATCTCGTTTTGGTGTCCGCGTTCGCTTATGGAAGATCTCCGGTTAAGAGAGGTTGCAAATGTAGAAAGATAATATGCGTTTGGTTGCGACCCAAGAATGGTGTCCACTTAAGGATTGAAGGTCCTAGTATGTGAACAATAGTCAGTATTACAGTAGTATAGAGAGAACAAGAACGAAGGCTGTATGAAGAAAATGTAAATATATTAATATTAAAACGAGAGAATATTATATTGGCTACGAAGATCGTCGAGCAGGCAGCCAAACATGGTAGGCAACAAGGAAATATTAGCGTTTACACGCCGTTTGTATCGATAAAACCTTTGCCTGTTCTGTAGTAGGTGCGAAATTATATATTTGGATGTAATACTTCGAAATGTACATATTAGGGGGAGGAATTAGGGATGCCAAAAGCAAACGTGTACTACTTCTGTATGAAGAGGGACAACGCTTTGGCGAATTTTTTGCCAATTACCAGACAGGAACGAACAACGATAATTATATGTCCAAAGCAAAGCTTAAGCCAAAGAATAATCGCCGCTATGCAGTCTATCAATTCTGTCAAGCAAAGCAAGAAGCTCATGATACACTCGATCAAATCCACACGAGACTACGATTGCTAGCCCAAATATGTTCTTTTCACAGTTTAGATTTTGAGATCGGGCAAGAAATTATAACTGCAGGAACGTCGTCACGAATTCGTAAGCGAGGGTTGAGACTCCAACTTATATTTTGAAAGCGATATAGGGATCTTTAGCTGTCACTACGGGTACGACTACGAGTACAAGATTCGTCATTTTCGCGTGTTGCTTGCATACGCCATCTCGTAAAAGTCGCAGTCGTCGGGCTTTTGAGTACGAGATTTACCAAAATCTCGCACTCAAAAGCCCGACGACTACAACTTTTGCGAGATGGCGTATGCAGATAACATGGCGTTTGGCGCAAAAATGAAGAATCTCGTACTCGTAGTTTAACTCGTAGTCATTGCTAAAGCTCCCTATTACTTGATGGGCGACGAGACGAGCAATGTGAGTGGTAGGTAAGACTCTGAAACGGCCGCTTCAGGCGATCTGGGGGCTTCAAATTTTAAAACATTTTCGCTCGACGCCAACCATGGCGGCGCCTCGTGAGCTTGGGCCCCCCCAAATATTGAATACGTTCCTACGTCCCTGAAATAGTATAAACATAGACAAATTACAAAGCCTCGAAAGTCAATGTTAAGCTGCATCAACATTCGTACGTTTAAAGCAAGTACTGATATTGGCGCTACAATAAACCTGATAGATCAAAACATTTACGAAAATGTGATCATTAATAATCATTAACGGTACCCTCAATTCGTTGGATAAGTGAATCTGGCCTTACAAATTATTTGTTAGGAGAGGAGAAAGCCTTTGTGAATCCTTTTTGAATGGACAATTATTTTTATCAATTAGTCGAAGTTCCAACTAGATGTGACAAGATTCTTGATTCAAGTTCAACTAATACCACGTTAGCTATCTCATCAGTGGAATCTGTTCCGAAAATAAATATAAATATAATAGAATCAAATGTCATTCAAAACTGGCTTAGCTACTCATTCGCTTTAATTGCATTGAATACCATTGGACAATCATATTCCTTAATATGTTATTGAAAGGATGGTAACGCTGAATCTTTCAGTGGTTTTACTGCTACATTCAATCTGTTCTTCTTGTTTTGACGTTTGTTTTATATCTCCACCCAATTCGTCTATAATGCGTCTGGGCTCTCCTTTTTGTTTCTACTGTGCGCGCATGCGCACTCGTAGACACATTGTAATACAGCAAAGCGTTAATTGCGGAAGTGTAAACATTCACAGGCGTAAACTCCGGAAAATCTTAACATTTACAGGCGTAAACTGTGGAAGTTGTTAACACTTACAACCGTAAATTCTGGAAGTTGTTAATATTTACAGCACTGAGATAAATATAGAGATTTACAGCCGTAAATTAGCTCTGAAATTTGTCAATATTTGATAATATTTACAGCCGTAAGCTAGCTCGGCAAGTTGTTAATATTTACAATCGTAAACTCTGCAAGTTGTAAATATTTATGGCCGTAAACTCTGGCCGGCCCGTTTTACCAAGCTGACACGCAAAAGGCGAGATGGCACTTCGTATATTGTTTTTATGACGGGCTGCCGCTTCAGCGAGATTCCGCTTTCCCAGGCTTATATGAACGCAATTAGCGGTTAGCTGGTATGAATGCAATTAGTCCGGTATAACGGGCTGAAAATCGAGTCACACCGCATGCTTTATTCTGCCTAAAAACAGTATTAAAACTCAAAACAAGTAGCAGTTGTCGACAATAAAAATAGCAGTTGTCGACAATAATAACGCTTTTCGCAATAAAAATACATTTCGCTTTCCTGCCAAAATCTCGCGGGAATTTCTTGCCAGAACTTGCGGGTAAGCCCGCCTCATATGAAGCATATGAGGAATTGACGGCTTAGCCTGGCTCGTATGAACAGATCCTTTGAACTCAGCATGTTACCTTTTTGTACACGCGCGGTCAGGGTACACTGTTGCCCATTACATTATCACCAAGTACGTCGTTGAGCATGTCGAGAGCTTCTGTAGATTGGATGTTTGTCTGTTTAACTGTGCGAAGTTCGAAAAGACGTTGGCTTCTGCTTCCATAACTCGATTAACAAACCTGTCGCAACGCAATTAAAATGTTCTACAAAGTATGGATGCTTTATACAAAAATCACTACCAAAAATGGTAGGATTGTAACGAAACAAAAGGAAGGTGTTCCAGAATGAAGGATGTGGAGCACCGTCCAAGATGGCAGAGGTCTTTTTTTAAACTATGAAAACTTTGAACTCTTTCGTCTAAATTCTTAGTTCTTTTAACTGGCTAACCTTTAAATTTTGTCAAATTTTACTTTTGACGTGTTGCATCGTCTCTGTGAGGAGTTAAGTTTTTACAAAAGTTGCTGGATAAGCTTGAAATACTCATCAATTGTCATTGTGGTCTACATCATTAAAATTTCATTGCTATATAAATTATAGCGTGTGGTAGCGATTCAACACATTACTCCAGGTTACGCTTGGTTACCGAAAAGGAATCGTGCAGTTCGACTCAAATACCCAATATAACTTTTGATATGAACGAATTATTTTGGAAAAATATCTAGCAGATTTGAAAAGCTTCGTAGCAGATGATTTAAAGTTCAAAAGTAAATTGTCTCCAACTGGAGATGATACGAAACAATTTAAAAGCATAGACGTAGTACTGAAATGGTAAGGTCCAAAAAAAGAAGCTCATGATAGAGAAAGACAGCAATGAAAACAGTTTAGCGAACAATACTTATGGGTCTATGTCGTAGTAACAATGAAGTTAACTGAGATACTGACATGGGCGAAACCTGCCTGCAGAACAAAAAAGGTGAACTGACCGCTTTAAAACTAGAGCTGCTTACGGTATGGGTTTTATTAAACGGCATGCAAGATACAATATCGGTTAAGCTGGACGAATTGGTGTCTACCTACGATGGAAAACTTGAAACTATGAGACTTGGCTTTATTAAGCCGATCTCTACATTTGAAAATAAAATAGAACTTTTAAATGCAAAGCTAAATTAAGCTAATGTTCATGTACTCGACCGCCTGACTGTTAATGAAAATGCACCTTCAAACCGAATGTGCAATCCAGCTGTTGACAAGAGAGATGCAAGTAAACAAACACGTCCAAGCATAACTGTGCACGAAAACGAGAGCGTTTCAGATATTCCACTAGAAGATGACTTCAGTTTCAGTGGAAGAAATTCCTAGCAACGTTATCTTGCAAATTTCCGAAAGATTCGAAATACGCCAAAAGATTCGAAACTCACCAAAAGATTCGAAACTCACCAAAAGATTCAAAACACGCAAAACGATTCGAAACACGTCAAAAGATTCAAAACACGCGAAACGATTCGAAACATGTCAAAAGATTCAAAACACGGCACCAAAAGATTCGAAACAGGCCAAAAGATTGGAAACACGGCAAAAGATTAAAACACGCAAAAAGATTCGAAACACGCCGCCAAAAGATTCGAAAAACGCGAAACGATTCGAAACATGTCAAAAGATTCAAAACACGGCACCAAAAGATTCGAAACAGGCCAAAACATTGGAAACACGGCAAAAGATTAAAACATGCAAAAAGATTCGAAACACGCCGCCAAAAGATTCGAAACACGCCAAAAGATTTGAAACACGGCAATAGTTCCAAAACACACCAAAATATTTAAATTCTTTCAATTGGGCTCCTGATTATAGTGATTACAGCGAGGCAATTGTTCTTTTCATGTTGTCCAGCACCACACATGCATCGTCTCCAATATAATATCTATAATAGACACATGATTGTCTCACATATGGATAGACGACATTGCTCATTAAAGTTGGGCGATGCCAAGTAAAATTTTCTGCTTGCCCGTCTTGGGTTTACTCGTCTGGAAAATCCAAACGCGAATGCATTCACCACTAGTAACTTTAATTAAACGGGGAAAAAATCATATATATATATATCTGCATGCATGTCTGGATGCGCATGTGTCTGAGTATTGTACCACATGCGCTTGGTGAGGGCAAAAGTATGGTGTACAAATACGAAGTCACTCGCATCTAGACTGCGTTACAAGCTGCACTGACGAGCCGTTGAACGGCGAAACATGCATGTCTGCAGATTTGACTATATATATATATGCAAAAAAAGCAAATTTTGACTATATATATATACGCGAAAAGCTCACTTCCCTTGTGGTCGTTTGAGCACACTGGCCCCAAGACACTTCACGTATGGCTGGATGCGCATGTGTCTGAGTATTGTACCACATGCGCTTGGTGAGGGCAAGAGTATGGTGTATAAATACGAAGTCACTCGCATCTAGACTGCGTTACAAGCTGCACTGACGAGCCGTTGAACGGCGAAACATGCATGTCTGCAGATTTGACTATATATGCTCCTTCACTTTGTGTTGTTGAGCACTCTGTGAGGTTAATTGGTGGCTATAAGCTATAATGCAAAAGCTCACTTCCCTTGTGGTCGTTTGAGCACTCTGGCCCCAAGACACTTCACGCATGTCTGGATGCGCATGTGTCTGAGTATTGTACCACATGCGCTTGGTGAGGGTAAGAGTATGGTGTATAAATACGAAGTCACTCGCATCTAGACTGCGTTACAAGCTGCACTGACGAGCCGTTGAACGGCGAAACATGCATGTCTGCAGATTTGACTATATATGCTCCTTCACTTTGTGTTGTTGAGCACTCTGTGAGGTTAATTGGTGGCTATAAGCTATAATGCAAAAGCTCACTTCCCTTGTGGTCGTTTGAGCACTCTGGCCCCAAGACACTTCACGCATGTCTGGATGCGCATGTGTCTGAGTATTGTACCACATGCGCTTGGTGAGGGTAAGAGTATGGTGTATAAATACGAAGTCACTCGCATCTAGACTGCGTTACAAGCTGCACTGACGAGCCGTTGAACGGCGAAACATGCATGTCTGCAGATTTGACTATATATATATATATATATATATATAGACGAGTATTGGGTTTAAAATCATATGCGTAGAGTGCTCGATACCGAAGGAGAGCGGGATAGTAAACAAAAATACAAACTCGAGTTACTTCATTTGAATTTATTCACGACAAATCTGTTTCGTATGTCAAGTGGAGCCTGCCACCCTCATCAGATCAGACGCAATTTTCACCTGATGAGTGTGGCAGGCTCCACTTGCCATACGAAACAGATTTGTCGAGAATAAATTCAAATGAAGTAACTCGAGTTTGTATTTTTGTTTACTATATATATATATATATATATGTATGTATGTATGTATGTATGTATTTCTTTGTGTAAATATAATTATTTCTTCCTATCGTACATTTGTTTTAGATTAGCAAGAATTTACTTCCCAATTTTCTCCGTGGGGGAGTGTGGATGTTTTTTGGATTGAACCATCGTGGGCTTAGTAATCACCAGAAAGCTTCTTTAAAATATTATTTTGCAACATATGCAGAACTTTCTCATGCAGTGCAATAGACAGTTCCATCAGCTGCAAAAGAACACTCAGGAGACATATCAACATCCTCCGAACGCAAGCTAGAATATGAACTATGGAGAGAACCTCCACTATCTTCAGCAATTAAATATGTAGCTTCTTCAAAAGTTGAAGTAGATGCAATAACCACTGTCAGTGTTTCTTCATTTCTTCGAGGAAATATCTCCATCAATGCATGTAAGTGCGAGTACATATATATTTTCATTCAATTATCCAAGTGATTCGCTCACTTTCTTTCTCAGCTTGAAAGTCGGCAAAAGACCGTAATCGTTTTTGTTGGGATATTTGAACTCGGGGCGAGTGCATTTCCCGCAAGATGGACAACAAGAAAACGTACTCAATATTTCTGTATTGCAATAATTACACTTCATTTGGAGACTTTATTATACAATCTACGACACAGATTACATTTAGAACCATTGCCTTAACGTGCAAAGGTGTTTATTTACAGTGCTTCCAGTCAATTGAATTATATCATTTTTAAATTTGATATTCAATAAAACTTCCTTGATGCAGTGGCGGGGTGTTCCAAACCGTTTGGTTTGTTTCGATTCTTTTAGCGTATTTCAATTTGGTGTATTGGGGAGTTTTATGAACTCTGGCGTGAATTTAATTTTTGGGGGTTCTTTTGCCGATATGGGCCGCCGAAGGTAAGGACCAAGAAATACAAATCGGATTGAGGTATTATTCATGAATACCTTGAAAATTGAACAAAAAGCGAACAGAAAATTTTGGACAAAAAAGAAAAAACCGGAAGAAATGTTTTGATGAAAGTCGAAACTAACAACATATTGCTGCAAGTTAGGCTGCACATTTCTATTTGGTGTTATAATAATCGTGTAATAAACTGTAAATACCATCAACATGTATAATATATGTCAAATCGGACAATGAAAATTCTACCGGATATCCAGTTTCGACTCTTTGCAATTAGCTCTTTTCGTGACAATGCCGAAGACTGAACTAATGGCAATGACTGGATATCCGGTAAAGTGGTATTAGATATGAAATATTAAATTCACAAAGGAATCAGAATTTTAAAAATAAATTTGGTTTAAAGTTGACGAAATTATATGATAATACGACCACATATCCAGTTGCCGTCACGGTACGGATTTCCTTTCTTCACGGCTAGCTTATTAATTAATCATCAATTTGAGATATAGTGTCAATATCACTGCACAGACCAGATCGTCGACTTCTGTTCGCATTCTTTAGAAAATACTAGTAGCTTCCATGTAAAACGCGCTATGTTGTACGCTTGTCAATGTGAATGAGACTCACTGATTCTAATCATTGAAAATTTGCAGAAAGGTTTTAATATTTTTTTGTTTAATTACTTTCAACAATTTGTTTCGATATAATCATCTCTTACATGAAATTTTACTGATAAATGTACTTATTTATTATCTAACTCAGTCAATGTTCAACCAAATCACAATCTAAGAGCCTTTTTTCAATGTGAAAAGGTTTCCAATATTGACACCATGAAAACGAGATCTTAAGGGTTATTAACAGGGCCGTAGTGAAGGGGGGGTATTGGGGGGGTGACGCACCCCCCCAACTTTTTTGAAATTAGAATATTCGGAAAATTGAGTTACTCATTCGGAAAACTACGGCAACATTGGATGAACAAAATCTAAGTCAGTAAACAGCAAGAGTGTTTACAAAAATAACAAAATCCTAACATTCTCATTATCGCATGGATAAGAAATCTATATTTGCCGGTTTATTAATTGCATGACACCTTTTGCTTTGTCTACTGTATATTATTTCCTGATTTTAAACAGGCTCACCACCGCGCAGGGTGTCCGTTTTCACTTTTCCGCAATCTGGCCAATTTACGTAAAAAACGTTGTTGAGGAACTTTTCACAATTCAGTGCATATCCAAATGTCGAGTTTTGTTTAACGTTATGCCTCCGAAAAACAAACGCTTTAAAGTAGAATGTCTCGTTTGTCACGCTACATTGAACTCGGACTATCGGAGGAAACACAACGAATTGTGTCATAGCGCTCATCTGAAAGCGTACAAGCATATTGGGTTTAAAGTCGCTGGCGCACCAGATAACCTATTTAAGGTGCGTTTTATAGTTACATTTTGTTACTTTTTAAGAGGTAGTTAGGTAGTAGTTCAGCTATGAATCTATACCTATGATAAGTAAATCGATATAGGGCTTAACAGTTGGTCCCGAAGACGACTGAATTAGTTCTTAGCTTATGAGTTATGAAGGCGGTTGTACTGCATTAGTGCATTGTATTTCATAGTTATTTTTAAAAAACCCATATAAATATGACAGTACACTTGTTTCCCGAAATACGGATCTTAAGAATTCCAAAAGTTGGCACGGAGTTTGCAAAGACAAAACTGTCCTACAGTGGAGTTTTGCTCTTCAATTCCTTGCCAACTGAGCTTAAACTGTTTAATAACTATCATTCTTCTAACTCCTTCAAAAGGAAATTGAAACAATTCTTCCTTGACTCAACAATCATGTTGACAAACTTCTCCTGTGCTGCATGTAAAAATTTATCGAGATGCCAATGTTATACTAGTCCAAGTTAGTTCTTATATTTATATATATATATATATCTATGTATATATATCCTTGCTTTACCGTATCTATGACGTTATATTTCCCAATTTAAACTTTGTAAATATATATATATATATAATACATTATGTACTTGATTAATAAATTTAGTAGTGCGTGAGGGCCATCAGGAAGAATACTGTGTATAGGTAATAATTTTGTTCAACCCTCTGTAAATGTTTATTTAATAATAATAATAAGTACGTTATAAGCCAAACGTTCTTGACGTTCAGTTAATGTTATTTGTGTGCAAGTGCAACAATTTTACTGTAGATAAATTATGATACCGTTATCGTAGAATTAAATTGTCTATTTCTCGCCTTTCTTTGTTATGTTAAACCGCAATTCAGAAATCTGTTAACTGCCGCTGAAAATCGTTTGATTTCTCTGAAAGTTGCTCTCAGAATGCGGGAAATGCCATTTCCGAGATCCTATAATTGAAAATTTTCCGGGGGAACATGCCTCCGAACCCCCTAGGTTAACGCCCTTAGGTTACGGCGCGTACCCCTACTTATTCGGAAAACAATTGTGTGATTCGGAAATTTTCGACTTACACCCCCCTTTACCTGCTAGCTACGGCCCTGGTTATTAATTACAGCCATGCATATATAATTATATGAGTTTTATACGGAGACGTGGCTTTATGCGTATATTTATTAAAGATATTGTCCAAAATCCCCACCGACAAAGAGTTCCCGGATAAATCACCAACGCTATATACCAATGCCAAATATAATTATACCCGCGCTCATTTTTGCACACCCGCGTCCTTACACACAACCTGCGCAAAATAGAACATGTCTTAAACATTCCCGGGTACTCTGCGTGAATGTTTTCAGATAGATAATTTCGCTTACAAAATAATAGTTATTATTATTTCATTATCATTATTTAAAAGTATTTTAAAACGGTAACCCTTCAGGGCTCATAGGCACCTGCTTTTCATGGGGCGTTTGTTACATAATTATCAACTAAGCATGCAATAATCACTCTGCAGCCTATATACATTATGAAAAAATAGGTAAAATAATTACAAAATAATTATATATAAGAAGAATCAGAAGCGGTCAAGAATATATTTGAATTTGTTAAAGCTTATACCTTTTTCTTTGGCTATGCCTGGTAAGTGATTCCACAATGACGCCGCTGAGGAACTAATACTCTTCTTTATAAAGTTTGTTTCGGGTTTATCAAGAGCATAAATATTTAATAATTATTGTTATTACTTCGCAAATCATACCTATGTCTATATGATTAGTTTTAATTGGAAACATGTTTATTAAAGATAATGGCACTGTATCATTTCTTATCTTGTACATGAAAATGGCCTTATTGTTCTTAAACCTTTGTTTTAGATACTTCCTATTTAATTCGTTTAAGACTTCATCAGAGCTAACATCATAATTATGATGTTCCAGTGATCATTCGTGCGGCTCTATTTGCAACTTTTGCAATTTGTCAATTTATATCCTCGTAAAAGTTATCCCAAACCAAACTACAATAATCAAAGTGTGATAAAACAATGGCATTATATATTCTTAATAGCTTTGATTTAGGAACAAACTGTTTTCGCCGTATCATTCCTGTATGCTATTAGAAACTTTTCTTATAATATTTTAAATTTGATCGTTCCATGATAAGTGCTCAACAATAAAGATGCCTAAAGTTTTTTATTTATGAACCCGCTTAATGTTGACTCGCCAAGCTCAATTTTGGGATCGGTTTTGATATTTGATATTTGATAGACGTTGTCGCGAACCAACAATCATATATATTCTGTTTTTCGTTTATTAAGTGTAAGTTTGTTCAAAGTAAGCATAGTCGCCAAACAAAAGGCCAAAGAACAGCTTTGTTGTGCTTAATTACCAACTGCATTTAGAAATGCGATAGCAATGTACTAATTTCAATACAGCTATACCCTATTAACTCATTGGCTATTTTCTTTCTTCTAGATTTTTGCCCACCGATAAATTCGTTTGGGAAGCCGTGTGGAAAATTACATAGTACAATTTGCTCGAGAATTAAAGCAAAATATTTATATAACTGAAACTTGCATATGCTCACAGACTTATAACAGATATTGAATAATTTTATGCGGCTAAGATTCCACGATATATAATCTAAATTTTGAGGGGCGAAGCTAACCATGGCAACTGGTCATGGTGATAAATGTGGATATAGATAATCTAAGGACAATGTATTTCTATAAAGATTTCAATAATTATAAAAACAAAAAATGTGCAAAGCATGACTAGTTGATTTGTCTAGCTTCGCCACTGTAAATTAAATACTCGTATTTCTAACCAGATATTATAAATCTCAAATGTCCGATAATTCCAGAGATTGCCTATAAATAGTATGCAATGCTTTCTGTTACAAGATGTAGACAATCCTTCAGCCATGCACCTGCTGTGTAAAAATCTTCAATGCGAGGTCGTACAAAAGAAAAGCAACGATTTTGAGGTGATTATGGAAACATAAAAGTGATTTAAAGGATAATTATAGTTGACGTGTTAATACAGACGAGAATACATACCAACACATCCACTCGCTCCATCAGAGGTGTACCCTGTGTTGCACATACATTTGTAAGAACCTACGGTGTTGCTGCACGAATGATCACATGGAAATGACAAACATTCATCGATATCTAAATAAAATAAGAAATAAGAAATAATAGAACATTTTAGGAGAATATTATTGGAGGAATTTACAATTTCGGCTTGCATGAGCTTTAGGATGCACTTTATTTTTCAATATGAAACAAATTTCACATTTGTTGCAATAAATATTTATAGAAGTAAATTTGCATGTCTACTACCAGGAGATTTGCGGCGAATCTTGTTAAAACGATTGCATTTGACACACTCACAAACATAACAAAATTAATCAACAATATATATCGTCGTCGTTACTTGAACTGTCTTCGCTCTCACTATCTGGATCAAATTGGGTTTGGCAAAAATTTGTACGCAAGTCAAACTCGTAGCAAATCTAATGCCTAAATTTGCCTCATGTTTCCACGCGTGCATATACTAGGTTTGCAAGCCTTCGGGTTTACCAAAAATCTGCGACAGGTTTTCACGCGTATTCAAAAATTTGGACGCTGTAGCAAACTTGCTGGAAACATAACGCTTGCCCTAAATTTTGCAAATGGGTTTACATATATATATTTTCATTGCGTTGTTTGTTCACGAGTTCGCGAACGTAAATTTATGAAGTTTGCAAGCCTTCCGGTTTGCTATATATTTGCTAAAGGTTTGTACGCGTCGGCAAATGTAGAGGTTCGCTCAAAATTATATAGGCTAGCGCACGGTGGTTAAAAAGTGGGTCAATCGACAAGTTGTTTCATTTAAAAAATTCCACGACTGTGTTTTGTTCCGAGCGAGAATGGGGAATTAATCTTAGACATTAACGCAAGTGCATTTGAAATTGATGCAATACTATCCCAGAAGGTTGATGCCAAAGAAAAAGTAATAGCATACTGCAGTCGCTTACTAAATATAGCAGAGCGCCGTTACTACTTGTTGATGTGAAGTACATTGAGCACATTCCTCCCTACCTATACGGACAAAACTTTCTAGTAGTAAGAACTGACCATGCAGCATTAAAATGAGTTTCAAAAATCCCGACGGTCAAATCGCTCGCTAGATATAGAAACCACAGCAATACAAGTTCGCGGGTGAACATCGCAGTGGACAAAAACATGCAAATGTACATGCTCTCTCACGTCGTCCTTGTGGCTGCAAAAAGTTGCAAGAAATGTGAAGGTCTAAATTAGCGAGATCAAATAGTTACAGAAATAGAATCTGCGAACTGTCAGTGTAACTTAGAAAACGCAGGGTGGATCTCGTCATAACTGGTGTAAGAGAGGATTGGAATGTAATCCTGGGGTCTGAAGACGTGTACCCTGATTTGAATGTGGTAATTGATTTGCTGGAAGCTGGTGGTGAACAGCTTGATTGGAGTAATGTTTCACCCGAAATTGAAAAAATAAAATTGCTGTGGGCGCCGTGGGAATTTTCGAAAAGAGACGAGGGACTACTTTATTATAAGTTCGAGTCCGTGGATGAACAAGAAACAAAGTTACAATTGGTAGTTCCACGATACTTCCATAGCTAACTTGCATCGTTCGACAGAACAAATAGTCTGTGAACCACTTCAAATTTATTTCTTTGATTTCGTGTATAGAGAGTTTTTCTAGTAGTTTCGAATGACTAACATAGTCGAATGCCTTTCTGAGATCTAAAAAAACTGCTCCACCTAGTTTCCCTTGGTCTACGTTCTTTCTGGTATCATCAAGTAACAATGAAGCAGGAAACTCAGTTGACATTTTCGCTAAAAGCCGAACTGAAAAGGTGAAAGTAACCTATTTTCATTCAAATAATGTGTTACTTGTTCGTGTACAATTTTCTCCATTATTTTTGATATGACTGGTAGTACAGAAATCGGCCTGTACTTTTCGAAACTCGTTGTTAATCCAGACTTAAAAACTGGTAAAATATTGGCAGTAGCGTAGCCAGCCCGCCGATTTAGTCCCGCTATGCAAATTTGTTCGTGTTCATTGACGGTGAAAACAATCAATTTCTAAATAAATGAATAATGATAATGATTTGAAATTTGCAATAGCGGGACCAAATCGGCGGGCTGGCTACGCCACTGAATATTGGCATATTTCCATTGCGTAGGGACAACTCCCGTATTTAATAATGTGTGTTAAAGGTGTTGATATAACAGGTGCAGAATCCTTTAATAATTCTAGTGGTAAATCGTCAATCCCGGTTAACTTAGATCGTTTTACTGACTTTAGTAATCGTTCCACTTGAGTGGTTGTTACTAGCCGAAAGTTAAAAATTGTATCTGTTCTCTCAGCAAGACAAATTGGCTTAACCCACACGTAATTCATGAGAGGGAAAGCTTTATCTTTTAAATTTGAAATTATGCTATCGAAATAGTTGCCAAAAGCAGTTGAAATTAAATTAGAATCAGTTGTTTGATCACCAATGACTTCGAATGACCTAATAAGTCTATGTTGATTACCGGGCTTAAAACTGGATTTGTTTGGATAAATCGATTTCAATGACTTCCAAAATTTACTCGGTGTTCCGAAGTTTTACTGGAGTAAATCCTTATGATAGGTGGATTTTAGCAATTACGCCTAATAGCAATATTGACTTCATTACGTTTTCGCCTATATTCCGAGATGCCTGCTTCACGTTTAGTTCTCCGCTTACCTCTCTCATTCATGAGCCCTTTTACGTCACTAGTTAACCATGGTGCGTGCTTTCCTTTAACCTTTTGCATCAATTTGGAAGCATGCAAATTGAAAAGGTTTACAAGTATACTCTGCATCTTAATCCAAGCGTCGTTTATATTAACACAGCTCGTAGTACAGGACCAGTCAACTGTCCTTGTGCTGCTCAGAAAGGCCCAAGGGAAAGACCTAAAGCTCCATTGGGGAGATACATTGTTGGATGCCCTTTGGGGAGGGTAGCAGTGGATATAACGGGATCTTTCGTGGAATCGTACCAAGCGAACAAGTATCTTCGGGTTGTTATGCATTGTTACACTACGTGACCAGAAGCGTATCCATTGCTCAACTAAGAAGCTGCCACGGTGGCAAAAACACTTGTCAAGGAGTTTGTATGCCGTTATGGTGTTCCCTTACAAATACATTCCGATCAGGCACGCAATTTTGAATTTGCTGTGTTTAGGGAAACGTGCCATTTGTTGGGAATTAAGAAAACAATAACAATTTCACGTCATCCTGAATCGGATGGAATCAGCTGTTCCACTTCTTCGAAGAACAAGGAAAAGATTGGGATATCCAACGTCCTTTGTTGCTTGGGGCATACCGAAGAGCCCACCATGAGTCAACGAATCTTACGCCGGCCAGATTAATGCTAGGAAACGAACTACGCGTACCAGTTGATCTTGCTTTTGTACGACCTAAGCCATGGTTGTCAGTGACATACTTTGTCCAGAAAAGAAGCACAGTATGCTACAGATCCTCTTCGAACACAATTTTCATCTGGAGATTTGGCTTGGAGCTACCATCCGCGAAGGAAGAAGGGATTGTCACTAAAGCTTACGAGCAATTGGGAGGGACCGTGCGAAGTGTTCATGTGAAACCAAAAGTGGTGCATCGAAATAATCTTTGGAAATATTGTGGTTCTAAAAGGGCGGATTGGTTCAGCCAAGGACGTGAATAAGACAGAAATGAACCAAGTGATGAGTGTGAGGCAGTAGCCCATAATGAAAGTGGACATTTCAGACGAAGTTAACAGCGACGCAAGTCTGTCCAAAAACTTGACTTAATACCATACCGTTCGAACTTACGTAAAATAATTTCATGATTGACAGTATCGAATGCTTTCTTTAAATCGAGAAGGACAACTATGTTGTATAGGCCACGGTCCATGTTAATATACCATTCATTAGTACAATCTAAAAGTGTGGTAGTTGTGGAATTAAATTGTCTAAAACCAAATTGTTGTTCTGAAAGAATATTCTGTTTCTTTAAATAATCATGCACTTGGTCGTACAGAATCCTTTCCATCAGTTTGCTGACCACAGGTAAAATTGAGATTGGTCTATAGTTGTCTAGCATAGTCCGTTGGCCTTTTTTAAAAATTGGATTTACTCGTGCTACTTTCCACTCCATCGGGAGTCTATCAGTGGCAATAGACATATTAAAAATATTTGATAAAGGCTCTACAATAGCAGGAGCTGCAGCCTTTAGTACTTTTGCTGAAATTTCGTCAATACCTGTAGTTTTGCAGATAGTTAATTTGGTTATAAGCCTGTAAACTATTGCAACATTTACAGGTTGGAAAATAAATCTCTCAACCGGTTCATGTTGAGGAATGAAATCTCGAAAGCTACAGTTGTGTTCGTGTTGAATCCAATTCTGAAAAGTTCTTGCGGACTCATTCAGCAGTTCTGGATATAGTTTATACCTTTGATATTAAAGAATTCGCAACAGCATCAGTTTCTTTCAAGATTATAGACTGTTATAAACATTACCTAGCCATTATTTTGAAAGAAAAATAATGATACGTACAGAATCGGAATCATAAAACAAAAGTGTCGAAGTTTTGTCTTGACAACAGTTTTTCACAAATAGTCAAATATTGTGTTTCAAGATACGACTTTACTTAGAGTTTGGCCCTTTTTTATGACGTTATCAGTAGGTAATGCTCCAATGTATAGTACCTGGTAAACCAAAAGTGAAATAGAGCGTTTTTGGTCAAGTAAACTTGGCAGCGATATTCTACTTTTTTGGTATGGTGCATTTCGCCCCCCCTCCCCTCCATTCGAACTGCATACCAGTGCAAAATGGTTGGCCCTGTTGCACAGGTAGCATATTTGTCTTTTTGCTGGATATCTCTCTGACCTGCGGTGCTTTCGGCGACAATCGCCACACTGGCTTGCTTTTTGGGGCTATTTTTGTTCGATTGATTGCTTCATTATTTGTCTGTCCTGGTTTTGCTTTCTGACTAAGTGAATAATTTCATCCTTATTTTCGGCAGACATGCCTTTATGTTGGGGCATGGGTTTTTTCATAGGTTCTTGCAATTTGTATGGCATTGTCTAGTGTGAGATCGGCCCCTTCCAATATCACTAGTAGATAAACACATACATACAGGGTCGGAAGTAATTAGTATTCATACGTCACGCCTGGAAGTAAGAATAATAATGAAGTGACGTACCCCTCTGAGGTTGCGCAAACTAGAGGTTGCGCAACCTGGAGGTGAAGTATCCTTTGAACCGATTATTAGTATTCATACGTCACGCCCGGAAGTAAGAATAATAATGAGGTGACGTACCCTCAGGTGTGAAAACGTTTCGCACGACGCTGTACGGAATGTTTGTTGTCAGTAGAGAGAAATAAATAACAGCAGAAAGTTTGTGTTTTGATTTTATTTAAATACACACAACAATTTAAATGTTTATTCTAATAAGAAAGCCATGCTTCTCCATAGTCGTTTAATAGTTTTGGCTTTATTGTTCGTTAGCCATGATTTCTTTAACAAAGTCTCGGACCGTAGACTCGTTTTCGTGCAGATTCACCCATTTTATATGGCCTGTAGATTGGTGCCTTATTGTGACAGGCCAATAATGTTATTCGTTGATGTAGAGACCCGGATGGCCAGGATCAAAACTATTGCGCGACGATTTATACATCTCTATGATAGCATATCCTTTGGGAATGACACGAACGGTATCGGCTTTGTCGGTGTAGTTTAGCCACTCGTGGATAGTTGCATCCGACCATGTAATATACCGATGATGTTTAGGTTGTTTTCTTCCAGGCTTGGTTTCGATGCCAGAGACGATGTGGGTGTAGTCACTTTAGTTTGGGTGGTGAATGGATAAACATGGCAGTCGGCAAATAGGTCTCCAAGAACTTGCTTGTCGGTTGGTGTGTCAGGCTTGTTATCCACCAATAATATCCAAACGGCTTTTCGGTTTCCCTGTGGTAGGCAGTCATGAAGCGGTCTCTATTCTTATCAAACATTCGCTCTCCAACAATTCTAATTTGTTTTATATCACTAGGACTTCGGAAGAGAGCAAGATATTGGCCATTTCGGCTAATATCTGTATTAAATTTCCCCTTAAGAAACATGTTCTGAAGCAAAAGGATAACACTAGCGTTTCTATGACGAGCCTGGGTAAATAATCGAGCTACCACAGGACTGTCTGTCGTTTCGGCCAATAGATCATCTGGCATGATTATGTTTTTGTACTTGGTATTGATCTCACTCAGATCATCGAACAGCTCGGGAAGACATTCGATCGGATGCTTTTCCCAAGGAATTTTCTCAACTCGTCGTAACAATCTTGCCATTGATTATAACACCACCGGATAGGAATGTGTTTCTTTTCCTCATACACGATACGATTGTTTTCCCAAATCCTGGGGGTTCTCTCAGGGTGCCTTCGGGGTCCCTGGGGGGATTTCCTCGGGGTTCCCTAGGGGTTCCCTGGGGGGTTCTGCAGGGGTCCCCAGGGGGTTCTATCGGGGTCGGCCAATGAGAGCTTTAAGCGTCTGCTCATAAAAGTGCCGTGCTGCGTACAGCGTCGTACAGCGTCGCGCGAAACTTTTTCACACCTCCAGAGGTACGTCGCCTCATTATTATTCTTACTTCCGGGCGTGACGTATGAATACTAATAATCAGTTCAAAGTACGTCTCCTCCGGGTTGCGCAACCGCAGAGGGGACGTTCTAGCATTATTAGTCTTACTTACAGGCATAACGTATGAATTCTAATTACTTCCGGCCCTGTATGTATGTGTTTATCTACTATCACTGCATTTTTAGCTTCGTTTCTTGATTTAAGCTGACGAGAGAACATTAGTTAGACGTGTTGTCTAAAACGTCGCCAATTTTCTTTAAGATTTTCGCCGACCCATTGCATCATAGGAGCTTTTATTCCGCTTAACGTCATTACTGTAGCTAGTGTATTCGTTATTTAGTATGTTTTTGTTTACTCCTGACACCATGTTATAGTCTTTAAACTTTATATTTTCGAATTATATATATTTGTGTAAGAAAAAACAACAACCAAAGACCAAACGCGAGTCCCTCGTGGGAGGTCTCAAACCGGAAGTATCATTACGACTTCAAGACCAATAAAATATATTTCATTTACCATTATGCGAAACTAGTACAGTTACTCTAACAGTCAAATTGAAAAACTCATGTTTCACTAGTTTAACACAGGTTAATGGGCCAACTACACACTCTATATTGCTGTATTTAACATTTTATCCCCGAGCTTACAGCGCCGTGGGAAAGAATTCGCTTCGGATATTTACACCCGGTATGTGAGAACATAGCGGAATGCGAAGTTGTCCGCCATTATGTCATGGACGGTTTTGCTCGTTATGCGCATGCGACGGCGCAAGCCGAGAGCGGACTGGTATCTACGAAGCTTATATATGATTGACTAAGATAATGATTTTGTTTTTCAGGGCACACGTCAGAAGTTCAACTGTCAATATTTTATTTTTTATAGGATTTCATCAAGAAATATGAAAACGAACTAAACTACAACGACGAGCGTACTTGAATAAGCATTGTTGCTGCGTTGGATTGTCATGTTTCGATTGAAAACAAGCTTACAGTATTAAAAAAATTGGCGGCTGTCAAAGATGAACCCCGGACGAAGATCACAAACATGAAACTCTTTACAGTATTAATAATGTCGTACCTTGGTAAGCAATAAACTATAAAGTATTTGACTAATATCTGATTTTCTGCATCAATTGCGGTAGCGTTGTGGGTTTCGTGCAGATTTTGCACAATCTTAGACCATTCTTAAACAATGATATTTTTTTATACGAATTCGTGTTCAAACATAATAGGAATTGTTATATCGTGTTTTAATAGTCATTTGGCTTTGCTTTGCAACTATGCCATGTGGCTTGAGCAAAGCAAAACTTTTGTGATCAATATATTTCATAGTTTCTCGACTAGAGCTGAAAGGAATTTACAGTGCCGTTTCATGAGGATATTTCGAAACGCTTTACAAAACGTGCAGGCTGAAATTACCTTAATTTAATTGACATTTGCAATGTACAATTCTATATATAGTTCAAAATATTAATCCTTTCATGTTTTTTCATTTTGGACACAATTTTAAATTTATGTTACCATGGCAACCACTGGTTGCGCTTGCATATACCTCACAACGAAGACGAAGTTTCGAATAATTATGATGACGATAATATTTTTAAACTATAATTGGCAGAAAGCGCTAAGGGTTGCTTCATGCATGTATTTCTAGTAATGTTCATACATTTGAGGTGATGTTGGTGAATGTGTCAAACTGGGTGGCAGATGTTCAGCAGTGAAGACATTTTATTAATGAATTATTTGATTTATTCTAAAAAAATTATAGGAAAATTATGATTGCTGTAGGCCTTGTGATTCTAAGTATATGGCTGCTTTTCTGATTGTTCTCCCATTAATCATTAATCATTATCAATACTGTTACTCTACACCTTGGACTGCTCTGTTTCAACAGTTTTGTTATACATCAATATTAATAGTAACGTATTTGTCTATTTATTAAGTAATTACATAATTCATTTAAATGTTAATTTAAGAGTTATTTAGTTCTTAATTAGCTACTTAGGTACGGGAAAAATTCTGGCAGGATATAGCTTAACTATATGTTGAAGTTCTGACATGAACCATAACTATAAGAATTCTCATAGCATGCTAGTAATTGCTAATAAATAATTATATTAAAATTGTTACAGAATCCTATTGCATTCTTATAAGATCCTGGGTATCTTCATAGGCATTTTTGTAGTGCCGTTTTCGATTCTTACAGGAATCATATAAGAGTTGCTATATGATCCTATTGGATTGTAACAGGATTTCGTATAGGATCTTATAGGATCGTATTGGAATCCCAATAGGAATTTGGGCCGAATTAGAAGCTACAGGATGTTCTACAGGATTGCTATTGAACATTTTTGAAAGAAGGATAAGCTGTTGGATAGAGTATATGGAGTATCTGTGAGATATTCTAAAGTAACTTTAACTTTTGCATGACGTAATTTGAGAGCACATGGAATATTAATGAGTTAGTTTTAAAGAGAGAAATAGTTAGACATTTTTTTCGTTTAGTTTTGTAAATACATTGTTATAATTTGGGAATAAATGTTAAGAGTCCAAACCAGCGCACGAGTGTGAACCTTAATCGAATCAATGAGAAGATTCTGAATTGAAATTTATCCTATACTCTACAGTATCTAATTAAAGCAAGATTTCATAAGCACAATTGTAAAGAGATGGGGATGATTTTGGGGAGAAATCTTAATGCATAAAAATATTGTAGAATTATTATTGTAGAATAGAAAAATGGAATTTTTACTCGCTTGAAAAGGTATCTTCAACCTTTTATTTATTCGCTAGTTTTGACCATTTCGAACACGCAAAAAAGTTGTTGTAATAAAAAAAACTTTCGCTTGCAAGGAATAAATAACTTTCATCTGTTGAACAAATCCTAAATAAATATAAATAATACATACCAACACATTTGGTTCCATTTAAGATAAACCCTTCAACACATCCGCATTTGCAAGAACCTTCGGTATTGATGCACTTTTCATTTTTTGAAACTTTGCAACCACAGCACGGAGACGATGCGCATTCATCAATATCTGGGAGAAAGTTTAAAGGTAAATGTATTAGCTCGCATATAACCCTACTATTTGTCGATATTTTTCACGATTTGTCGATATTTTTGGAGTTAAAATCACCGTTAATAGCCCATTCGCCTACAAAAATACGCTTTAAAGCCCACCCTTCCTCATGACTCAGAATGAACCACGCAAACGACCGGATGTAAGATTTACGTATAAACATGCACATTTTGTTATTGTACTCAGTACGTGCTATTAGAAGTATGTTCAAAACTTTTGATATTTTTGGAGATAAAATCCCCGCTTTTTGCCCATGCGCCTATAGAAATCGGCATAAAGGAGCACCCTCTATACTAAGAATCAACCACGGAAATGGAAGGAAGTAAGATGCACATATGACATGCTAATTTCGTCTTAGTATTTAATATTCAACACAAGAAATCGTGAAAATTTCATATAACAATAAATAGCAAAATAATTTACAGTTTCTTAATTAATATAGGGGAAGCGTTAGATTTGAAGTTCCATGGGATGAGTATTAAGACTAAGAAATATAAAAATTCAAGTTGAGGGTATCATTATAGAATATCTTGAAAACTAAGAAAAAAGCTAACCAGGAAAAAAATTTGGACATAAAAAAATCAAAAGAGGTATTTTGACGAATGTCGAATATAACAACATTGTAGTAAGTTGAAACGCTTATTTTTATTCGTTCTTACAATTTTGGCATTTTCTTTAGGTAACAAACTGTAAATATCATCAATACGTAGGCCTATATTATATTTAATTCGACAATGAAGACTATACCGAATCCAGGCTTCAGTTCTTTGCAATTATCTTCCAGAGATGTTGAACAAGTTGTAAGGACTGGATATCCGGTAAAGTGTTATTTGATATGAAATCTCAAATTCACAAAATAATCAGTATTTTAATAAAAATTTGGTTTAAGGAGGCTCCCTACAGTTTACATTAGATATCAGTGTTTTGAATTGAAAGCTCTTTGAAAGTTTATAAGCTGAGAAAACTAAAATTTTTACGTAAGTCCTTTATTCCTCGTATATCAAGCAATAATTTCAACACAATTTTTTTACTCTTGACGTTGCCATGGCGACATGACATCATCGTTTATCTTGGCAGTTTTAGCCAAAGAAGGTACGTTGGTGTAAAAATAAGGTTGCTTAAATAATAAGGTCTGGTTAAATTTTCCATTAGAAATTTAACGATTAATATAGAAGTCAGTTGTATAAAAATTCAATTATAAATAATGATTTTTTCAAGAGTTTATATGTAAAAATGTACCGATAATTATATAGTTGTCATTATACGTTTATAAAACAGCTTTCTAATACTGTTACATTAATTTTTGTTACCCTCGATACTTAAATTGTAAAGTGAAACTTCCAAATCATCAATATTTATGCCTTCTGAGCTGCCTTCCTGGACTCTACTTTCTTCAAATTCACAAAATTCTGCCATACCCGTAAAATGACAATAATCCCCGAGAACCGCACATTATATGCCAAACATGACCTGTATATGGATGCTACTTTTGGTAAATCTTAGCGTCAAAGCCAAGCTTAGCCTGCGCCGCAGACGCCCGCATTCAAGTACGTAGTGTTACGTAAAAATGTACATGTTGAATAAATGTAATTAATGCAGGAAGAACAATTCGAGACTTCCTATCATTGTATAGATGATGAATGATGTAGAGTTGTGATCAGCGCCTTCCGACTAAAACTGGCTTTAGTAGATCAAAATAGAAATACTTGATTAAGGGATAAGTTAAGAAAACTTGTAGTTTGCATTTGAGGGCTTTTACTTCGATGGATCTCTCAATTCAGGCGAGTAATTGTGTCGTATTTTTTGCGTGCTGTGTGCTAATTGTCAAGCGTTGGCTGTGCACGTGCTTTGCACAGGCAACACAATTTAATACATTTGATGATTTATATCATAACAACCAATCATAAACAGAATTAGATATTCCACCAACTGTCCGCGGAATCCGAGCGGACGGCGACATGCAGTAACAAATTACAAATCAGTTACGTCTATGTTTCGTAGGCTAAGCCACGCTCAATGTGTTCGAAATGAAAGTTATTCAATAATTTTATATAAATTATCTTGTTATGGAATTACCACCGGCAAAGGTTTCCGGAGATATTACTACAGCCATCGACCAATGCTAAATTGAATAACCTTCCTCTTTTCATGCGCGTCCTACTTGTGACGCCCGCAAAATTGAATATCTCTTAAAAAATTGACTTTGGGTAGACAAAATCAAAGGAATAGTTATACCTGTAAGCTAAACAAACTGCGATAGCGACGGCTTGGTTATGTCTAATTATACAAACCCATTTTATAATTTCTATACTCATACAACTAATTAAAAAACTGTTGTCCTTTGCACTCCTTAAACTTTAAAACTTAAACCTTAATCTCTAAGCGCGAAAAGCACAATGAGAACGCAAGTTTTAAGTTTAAAAATTCAGTAATGCGGGCACTTGTGAGTGACATATCCTTATAGCGAGATATTAATCATGCCACTCACCAATGCCGGCCGCCATATGGAATATCTAAACTTGAAACTTTCGTTTCCATTAATTTAGCTTTTCGCGCTTACATTTTACGGTTTAAGGTTTTAGAGTGTAAGGTTTGCACAGGACAACTTTTTTTGAATAGCTGCACACTAATTTAAATACAGTTATGAGTTATCTTATTTACTCTTTGCAAATTTCTTTTTTGTAGATTTCCGGCCACTGAAAAATTCCCTAATGAAGCCGTGTGGCGTAAGATAATATATGCTTGTGAAGTTTAAAATTCCTTATAGAAAAAGTACAATGTAACACAATTAGGCAAATTAACCATACCCATAGAAATAGCAATATTGATTCCTAACTAACTTATAAGTAAAAGAATATAACTGCTATATAAATTATTGATTTTATTAATAACTAATATATACTAATTTTATGGAGCTAAGACTCCACGCTATCTAAACTAAATTGATTACACTAGTATTTTAACCTGATATTACAAATCTCACACGTCCGATCGTTCGATATAATTTCGCAGATTGCCTGTAAAAACACACAAATACGCAAATTCCTGAGACAAGAATCACATGATTCTTGATAATTTAGCCACCATGCAGCTGTGTCGTAAATAACGTCAGTAGCAGGTAGTACAAAAAAAGCAGCGGCTTTGAGGACACCTGAGAAATATACGGGAGACGCAAATGATAATTATAGTTAAGATCCTAATACATACGAGAATACATACCAACACATCTCGTTCCATTGAAAATGAACCCTTCCTTACATACACCTGTAAGAACCTATGGTGTTATTGCATGAGCGACTACCACGAGAACCACATGGGAACGATAAGCATTCATCGATATCTAAACAAACCATTCAAAGAAAAATTATAGAGTTTTGTGAGAATATTAAAGGCAATTCGGGTGTCAATCTGGTTTAGGCAGGGGCGTACATATCGACTTTGACTGGTGGGGAGGGGAGGGCGGTGTAAAATCTCAAAATTAGATCGACCAATTTGGATTTAGGAAAGGTTATTCAACTGAGCAAGCTATACTTGAACTTTCTGATAACCTAAAAAGGAGCATCGACGAGGGTAAATTTATCTGCAGTATCTTTCTTGATCTATCGAAAGCCTTCGATACTGTCAATCATCAAATTCTACTTAAGAAACTATATAGATATGGCATTCGTGGTATTCCATTACTCTGGTTTACTAGTTATTTAGAAAATAGAATACAATATGTCGAGGTTGATAGTGTTGCGTCTAATCCTCTTACTATTCAATGTGGAGTGCCACAAGGATCTACTCTTGGGCCACTCCTTTTCTTATTATATGTTAATGATATGCCTAATTGTCTTAAGAAAGCTAGTAGTAGAATATTTGCTGATGACACAACATTGTTTTACTCTTCATTTAATCTTCAAGAGCTATAACAAACAATAAATGAAGAATTTCAAAGTCTTCTTAACTATTGTGCAGCCAACAAGCTCTCTGTAAATTTCAAGAAAACTCATTATATGCTCATTTCATCATCCCGTAAAACAGCGAAAGTAAAATTAAAAATTCCTAATATTCAAGAAAAAAACCACATTAAATACTTGGGAGTTTATATTGATAAAAACCTTAATTGGTCCACCCAAATCCAACATATAAATAACAAGCTGGCAAAAAACCTTGGAATATTTTATAAACTACGATACTTTCTGTCCCTGAATATGTTAACTCAGTTATACTATTCACTATTTTATCCTTATTTACACTACGGTGTTATGAGCTGGGGAAATACGTTTAAAAGTAGGTTAACTAAAATTAAAACCAAACAAAATAAATGCCTACGTTGTATATTTTTTGCTAAAACTAAGGAAAATTGCATCCCCTACTATAATCTGTTAGGTACCCTTACCCTTGACAATATATTTAAATTTAAACTATCACTATTTGCACATAAAATGACTCATAACCAAACCGATATTCCCGAAATCTTCAACGATTACTTTGTAAAAGCATCTGATGTCCATACGTACTGTACCAGGTATGCAACAAACCTAAACTTCTATAGACCAGCAGTGAGAACTATAAGCTACTGTAAGAATACTTCAAAATATGCTATTTCCAAGATATATGAGGAGATTCCTGCTGATATGAAAAGTCTGGAATATAAACAATTTAAAAGACAATATAAAATACTTCTTTTACACTCAAAATATTAATTAGATTTTGGTAATCACAAAAATATTACAAAAAGCACTAACTAAGCACACGCTATGACACAAATCAAACTTGTAAAATTATTTAAAGGCGGTGGCTAGCTCGAAAGCTTTGCTCCTCTAGCCGCCGCACACTTCCTATATAAACTATCTACTCTATATATTATTAACGCGAACTTGTATCTGTAATTAACTATCAATTGTAATTCCTATTTTGTAAAAATGAATTGTAATAAAATGAACTTGAACTTGACCCATGAAGTCAGACCGACTCTTAACCCTTTAGCTAGGTACAGTGTATAGTGGCGATTTCAGCCCCCAAAGATTTGATAGAGCCCTTATATTTTTGTCAGCAGTCATACACTATAGAATAACGCTCAGAAGGCACCTGCCTAAATTTCCTTTTCAATTCCATGTTTGAGGGAATTTGGTCGTATATTTGGATAGTTTTGGTGTGTTTTTCGCCGAGTTTTGCGGAATAAATTTGCAACGTGGCCGTAGAAAATTTTTGGACATTATTAATTAACATACTCGCAAGCATTTTGGGACAGAACACGAGGCACGTTGTACGCAGGATATAGAAGTTTGTAAGTTATGTAAATTGTGTAGAATATTTTATCATTATATTAATTAAAGTTTATACAAACAACTTTCCAGCCAGAGTGAATTTAGAAAGAATAGTAAATGGTCCTTCGAGAGCCGGATCGGAAAGAGGAAACTTAATAATATAAACCGCGAAATTCACAGCGAGAAGTCCACCGTTTGTACTGGCAACCGGAATCAAATAATTGATAATTTGGTGAAATTTTTCGAGTATTACAATGACAGAAACCTTGGAGAGAGATAAGAGATCAAGAACAGCCCACAAAACACATGTACGACGAATAATAAACGAAGCAAAAGAGTTATTGACGATATATGATGAAGCGAAACCTGAGCACCGGCAGAAATTGAAGCATTACAAGTCTACGCTAGAGCGAAAGACAAACGTGATAAACGAACTAGATTTTAAACGGGGTTAAAGACGACGAGATCGAAGCAGAAATCGGAGAAACGTCGGAGTTTATGGACGCAATAAATTTGACTTTAATAGCTCTCGATGAAGCAAAAATATATACGAGAAACGAAGGCGGAAATGTAGGAAATCCAACTCAACATGAGAGTTCACCGCCCTTAGGAGAGGAAATTCACAACACGTCGGGTATTTCAGTCGGTAGCAAGGTAAGAGCTAGACTTCCTAAGTTACAACTGTCCACTTTTGATGGAAATTTTACTGAATGGCAGTCCTTTTGGGACAATTTTGACTTGAATGAAATTGACAAGTTTTCATATTTGAGGGCGTCGTTACGTGGGTCAGCGGCATCCGCCATTAAGGGGTTTCCCCTGACAGGTGCAATTATCCTGGCGCGGTTAAACTATTGAGAGAAAGATATGGATATTCCCAGAAAATTATTAGTACTCATATGAATTTGTTGATAAATTTACCAGCAGTTTCAAATGGGAAATATCTCAAGGCTGTTAGACAATTGAGCGATGACATTGAGGCCCATCTGAGGGCACTAGAACCCCTGGGGTGCAAACCAGAACAATATGGAGAACTGTTTTTACCCTTGTCATTAAACAAAATTCCAAAGGATATTAGATTAGATATTTGCGGTAAAGTACCTGAAAGTTCATGGAACTTTAAGGAAGAATTAGCAAACCGATAACGATGTGAAATAGTAGCTGCAACTACGACCCCTCAGGAAGAACACAAAAAGGTAAATCGTGGAAAATATTTTACAAATATTTTACAACGTCAGCATTTGTTGTTGGAGGAAACAAAGACCCAGTTTGTATTTACTGTGCTCAACCACATTCATCGATTAACTGTACAATAGTAACCAATGTTAGTAAGCGGAAAGAGATCCTTAAACGAAGTGGTCGTTGTTATGTCTGTACCATGAGGAATCACATCAGTAAAACATGTCAATCAAGAACACGTTGTAGCAACTGTCACGGGCGACATCACTCAAGTATTTGTCAAGCCAGAGAAACACCTAGACAACAGATGTACAATGTTGAATCACAAACTCCAGACAGCATGAAACAAAATAGAACAGAAAATGCCAAAGAGAGAGACACAAGAAATGAAAACAAAAGGGTACCTGAAGGATCAACAACATATATATACACATCGTAAAAGAACGGCAAGAATCATCCTAGATGGAGCGAGTCAACGATCTTACATCACAGAGAGAGTTAGAAAAGAAATGAATTTGGTAACGTCACATTCGGAATCCTTAACAATCAAGCCATTTGGATCAAGCAGTGGAACCGCTAAGGTATGTGACATAGTGGACTTGTGTATTAGTGGGGACGGAGATAATGACATAAAATTATCAGCTATCAGTGTACCATTAATCAGTGCCCCAGTACAAGGTCAATACTTGAAGCATGCAGTGAAGAGTTACCCTCATCTATCAAATTTACAGTTGGCTGATGTTTGTGAGGGAGATGCCCCGATTGATGTGCTAGTGGGAGCAGACCAGTATTGGAACTTAGTCACGGGGGGAGTAGTTAGAGGAGAATCGGGTCCAGCTGCAATTCATACGAAGTTGGGATGGGTCTTGTCGGGTCCAGTGAAAGATATACCAACCCAATCCAATTCCGCTACCAATGTTACTACGACACATGTTTTGAAATGTCAAGCTTCCATTAACCCTGAGAAGGTAGCATTGAGATATTAGACAAAACACTGCACCAATTCTGGGAGTTAGAATCACTTGGAATTAAACCAACTGAGAGTTCTGTCTATGACACTTTCAATCAACGAATTTCCTTTGACGGACAGAAGTATGAAGTTAGTTTGCCCTGGAGAGAGTCGCACCCTATACTACATGATAACTATCAAACCAGTGAGAAGAGATTAAAGTCATTATTGACACGACTTAGAAAGGAACCCGAAATCCTGAGGGAATATGATTCGATTATCAAGGAACAATTGGAGAAAGGTATTGTAGAGCATGTTCCAAGCAATGAATAAGATCTAGTTGGAGAGGTGCATTACCTACCACATCACCCGGTAGTGCGCAAATATCGGGAGACTACAAAGGTTAGAGTGGTCTACGATGCATCTTCAAAGGAGAGCGGTGGTCCATCGTTGAATCAGTGCTTGTATACCGGACCTCCATTAACTGAAAAAATAGCAGATATTCTAATGAGATTAAGAGTACACAAGATTGCACTAGCAGGAGACATCGAAAAGGCATTCCATATGATCTCAGTAGCAGAAGATGATCGCGATGTTCTTAAATTGTTGTGGTTCGACGATCTGTTGAAAGAAAGTCCAGAAGTGATTGAATTGATATTTGCTCGAGTAACTTTCGGACTGTCTTCAAGCCCATTTTTGCTGAATGCAACCCTAAAGCATCATATATCTGCATATCAAAAAGAAGATCCCGAGTTTGTAGAAAGGTTGTTGCAGTCATTATACGTGGATGATATTGCAACAGGTGATGATGATGAAGATGAGACCTATCGGTTGTATGTTAAACTGAAGATGCGATTAGGTGAAGGAGGATTCAACGCGAGAAAGTTTGCGTCCAATTTGAAAGTCTTGTTGGAAAGAATGCAAGAAAATGAAAACCAATTGAATTCGGTGGTCGCAAGGAGACAAAATATGGAGAACGATACTTCCTGCAAAGACGAAGACGAATCATTTGCAAAGAGCGTGACCGGACCACAAATTTCACAACCAATGGCAGTGAAACTACTCGGAGTACAGTGGCGCACAGAAGAAGATTGTTTTGTTTTTTTATTGCAAGCAATTTCTCGACGAGAAGCCCAAAGAAAACCCAACGAAGAAGGATGTTGTTTGCGTAACTTCGAGAATTTACGATCCCGTAGGATTTATTACGCCACTGACTGTAAAACTGAAACTGTTTTGTCAGAGCTTATGAAAGCCATTGGATGGGACGAACTATTAGACGAGGAGTCATCAAATACTTGGAAATTGTTGCAACAGGAATTAAGAGAAGCAACAGCAATCAAGATACCACGGTGTTATTTCAACGGACTTAACTCTGAAAAGATCGTCGCTGTTTAGAAGGGTTCTGCGATTCGTCAGTGAAAGCGTATGCTGCGGTAGTGTATTTAAGGCTAGAAACAAGAGACGGAGTTAAACTAAACCTTGTAACGTCGAAAACAAGAGTAGCACCATTGGTGAAGCAAACAATTCCTAGACTTGAACTACTTTCAGCATTAATATTGGCGAGATTGATAACACATGTCAAAGAAGCATTGAAAGGATTTATCGATGTTACATCCATACGTTGTTGGTCGGATTCGGAAGTCGCTCTTTACTGGATTTGTGGCGAAACTCGTGAATGGAACCAGTTCGTACAAAACAGAGTCCTAGAAATAAGAAGTCTTGTTCCACCAGAACTGTGGAATCACTGCACTAGTAAGGAGAACCCAGCTGACATCCCGTCGGGAGGAACATCTCCAGTGGAACTGTCAAACAGTATGTGGTTTACCGGACCAAAATGGTTGGAGAGCTACAGTGAATCGTGTGAGCGAACAAAGATGAACGAGAATGAACCTTCTGAGGAAGCGATAAAGGAGATAAAAAAGAAGGAGAAGTCAAATACATCTGAAACGTCATCCTTTACAACTAATTGTGAGGTAGGACAGATTGGTGAAATTATCGATTGCAAGAGATTTAGTAGCTTAAACAAACTGCTGAGAACTACAGCGATAGTATTGAAATTCGTTCAGATGTTGAAAACGAATGGAGATCCGAATGTTAAGGCGAAGCCATTAACAGATTACATATTACAAGCAGAAGAACTTTGGCTGAAAGATATCCAACTTAAGTTGATGTCGAAGGCCAAGATAAGAAAATGGGAACGTGAATTCGGACTGTACCGTGACGATAGATGTATTTTAAGATGCGACGGCAGACTCAAGAACGCGGACTTAACACAGACGCAGAAACACCCGGCGATCTTGGACGCAGAACATGTAACGTCATTGATTGTGAGAGACAGTCACGAAAGAGTAAAACATAATGGTGTGAAAGCAACTTTGACAGAGATTAGATCGAGATTTTGGATAGTAAGAGGTCGTCAATATGTGCGAAGATTGATACACGAATGTGCAGTATGCCGACGACAAGAAGGAACTGCTTACACACCACCTGATCCACCAGCATTACCACCATTTAGAATTACGAAAGATCACCCTTTCACATATACAGGTGTGGACTTCGCAGGACCGTTGTATGTGAAACAACCAAATGGGATGGAAAAAGTTTACATGGTAATATACACATGTGCTGTGTCGCGAGCAGTACATTTGGACATCGTGAATGATATGACCGCAGCAGCGTTTATAAGAAGTTTTCGACGATTCACCGCCCGCCGAGGAGTTCCACGGGAGGTGAAATCAGATAATGGTAAAACGTTTAAGGCAGCTTCCAAACAATTGGTAGCGCTATTCGAGATTCCTGAAGTGAAGAAGTACTTGTCGGATCAAAGAATTAGATGGACATTCAACCTCGAGAAGGCACCATGGTGGGGAGGATTCTTCGAAAGACTAATTAAGAGCGTGAAAAGATGTTTATACAAGATCCTAAAAAATGCTAGAGTTACGAACGAAGAACTTTATACCGTACTTACGGAGATAGAAGCAACACTGAATTCGAGACCGTTAACATTTGTGTCTACGGAAGATTTAGACGAACATATAACACCTTCGCACCTGATAAATGGGAGAAGGATAAGCTCATTGCTCGATGCAACGAAATCAGAAGAAGAATCGAGAATTGAAGAGATGAATAAGAATGAAGTTGCAAGACGAGTGTCCTATCTTAGAACGTTAAAGGAACATTTTTTGGTTAAGGTGGAAGGAAGAATATCTACTAGAATTACGCAACGCTCATCGGCAGAAGAACAAACGACAGAAAGGAGAAGGCATTCGAGTCGGAGATGTTGTAGTCATTCATGACGAGCATGTACGAAGAGTACAATGGAAACTCGGTAAAGTCGCGAAACTGCTAGAAGGAAAGGATGGAGCTATTCGCGGAGCAGTAGTTAGGAAATTAACAGAGAAGAAAGGAAATAGTACGCAAATCAGACATCCGATTCAGAAATTATACCCAGTTGAGTTATCGGACGGAGATATGGAAACAGAAGAAGACACCACGGAGAATGCTTCAGGGAAGGACGATCAGACAAGAGAAGTACGGACGAGACCAATACGCGAAGCAGCAACAAAGTCAGAAGCACGCAGACGAGAACTCATTGAGGCAGGGATTATTTAAACTATTGTCATTGTTAAATTTATTAAGATTCAGTTTACGTTAGTTAGAACGGTGAAGTTGACCATTCTTAGTTATCATAGTCAACGGGGCGAGTGTAGAATATTTTTGGACATTATTAATTAACATACTCGCAAGGCATTATGGGACAGAACACGAGGCACGTTGTACGCAGGATATAGAAGTTTGTAAGTTATGTAAATTGTGTTTATATTTTATCATTATATTAATTAAAGTTTATACAAACAACTTTCCAGCCAGAGTGAATTTAGAAAGAATAGTAAAGTGGCGTCTGTAAGTACTGGCTACACGTATGAGCAAGTTATTTGAATCTTGATGAAGAAAACGATACAAATATTCCTGAAACGAATGACCGTAGTAGCCTGTCAGACCCGAGTATTGGCGCAATATTGCAATAGCTGAAATTATTCGAAGAAGAACCGAAGAAGAACCCTGCTTCAGGTAATCCACTTTATCGCTCAATCAAAATGTCAATAACTTGGTGAATCATTTCGCATATAACGTCAATGATAACTTCAACCTTTTGTTTTTCTACAAAATTGTTTTGATTCATGATATCAGTAAATCATGACATAGTAGAAGTGTCATTGAGAAAGGAGGAATTGTCAATTGCATGTAAATGGTTTTTGGACTACAATGTGTATCCTGTCCTGGGAAACACCGCCAAGCCCATAAGATTTTCGTCACACTCTGGTTCACTAGTTGGCTCAGTATCTCCTTGGTGCCTGTTCATCCCAAGAAATAATGACTCTAGCTGGCCCAAGTCCAAGAAGAAGATCAGTCTCTGACGAATTGAGACAAAGGAAAACACTTTCCTGAAAGTGTAGTGAGCACTTTGCATAAGACAACATTTAGTTTCTATATCTCATTGCAGTTAGAGGAAATTAAGCAGTTGGTTACTCAACGAAATTTGTTTTCTGACTTTCAGTTACATTGAGTACCGCGCATGAAAGTTTATGTCATGCTTTAGAGATGTACAAATACATCACAAGCTATGCTATAAGATTATAGTTATTTCACATTTATTTCTTGACTGGGAAAACCCCGCGCCTACTAAGTGCAATTTTACCAATTTACCGAATAGTCCAATACGTTGTCTGTCACGTTGTTTTCGTTTGCATGTTGTAAATTGTCATTTGAGTAACGAATTTCAAGCATTTGATTTACTAACTGCACACCTGATTAGATAATAAATCAGCAATCCAATTAATCCTAACACTATGAAATTGAAACTTGTATACATGTAGTTTTCACAAGCCTGCTGCAACAAAATGTGCTCACGAGGTACACGAACATGTGTAGCAATGAAATTTAATTTACTGTTGAGAAAACTGTCACTGACAAACCGCCTAAGCAAAAGATTATTTCGCAGTTTCTTGGAATAATCTGAGTTTCTTCTGTCTTTCCACATCAGACTTCCGTAATCATTCAACCATAACTAAACTTACGCACGCCACATAATACAAGATATATAATATTAAAGTAGCGTTTTTCAGGAAACAAAACAATTATATAATTGTATACATGTGTTCAAATATTTAATCCTGATTGATTGATTCCCACTATTGATTATACTGTAGTTGTAAAGATAATTTGGTTCATTTTGTATATTAAATCAGCAAGATTCAACTCCACATTTTATTGAACATCCACAAGCAGTCCAGCATTTATTGCTTTTATACACAAGAGAACAGAACTTCAAGTACTTTTAATTGCGTGATACTTTGATTTCACTTAAGCTGGAATGTCTGTTATTCCTTGAGTGTGAACATAATTAGTTTCTAACAAATAGATATTTGTCTCTATTGTAATCTTTCATTGTGCAAATTCTTTAATGAATGATGTCGTCTATGAAAGGTTTCCTTTCACGCCTTTTGAAAATTCGTTACACGGTAAGTAGAAAACCACACTTTCAGATCAAAACAACACCGTATTAAGATTGGCACTCTCCGTTACCCAATAAATTTCACGAGGCTATTCAATTAGAGGCTATGTTCTCGGGGTGTTCAATTGGCCCATTTTCTGTCGCAACGGCGGGAGTAACAATATGCAGTCAAAATATGAACTCAAAGACAAAGCTCAGCGTTATAGCCATTATGTTGTGCAATATCCGACCGTGGCGAGCGAGAAAACTTTGCACTCATTGATACTCAGAAGACATGCAGGATCCTGTCCGGTGACTCAGTGGACAATAAAGATAACAGTTGGGCACGCGCGGATTCGTAAATTTGAACAATAAAATACTGGTAACTATACAAAGGAAAGTCATTTTTTCACAAAATCTCAGCTATCTCGAGGCTTTTTCAAGAGATCAGGTTCTTTCAAGTAATTTAATATTCTATTTAACTATCACTTTAAAAAAACTTATCATTTTGTCACCCAACTTTACCTGAAAATATTGAAATGTTATACCTTGAAATTTACCAATTTTTTAGAGTTGGGGGTGGTTTTACACTTCCATCCCCACTTGTTTTATTTATAGCTAATGATATTAGTGAGAAAAGTTTTAGTTGGCGTATAAACAACTAAACAAACGCTTTCTAAAAATTTTTGTTTTTTGTCACTTTTTGAGTGTGTTTTATTTATTTATTATTTAGCTGTCAAAGTGAGCCGATTTTGACTTTTGAGACAGTGATAAAATATATTTGTTCCTTCTCGTCGGATTTGGATGGACCTAAAATCACACTCTGAAAATTGATCATCTATTGATCTGCCTCGGATGCAAATCAGCTGATACAAGTAATGAATAGTCAACTCAAGATCCTTGAAGGCTGGTCGAATATGAATAATTTATATATCCATTTAAAGAAAGTTGAATATGACTGTGGTTTTCGGAACATCTGTGAAGCCTAATCAGTCTGAGCTTGACAATATCAGTAATGTATATATATAGGTGATCAAGTTCTTAAATGTGTGCCATTCTATTAGTATTCAGGAGTATACTTAGATCAGTCCTTGTCTTTTAAGGAACACGTTGCCAGGCTAGCTAAAAAAGTATCTGGTCAGCTTAGTATGCTAAGCAGGATAAAAGGTGTTTACTACTGTGATTCTTCCAAGGTTAGACTACTGTGATTTCGTGTGGAATAATGTACCCCTCACTACACATAACACTTTAGAAGGTTTACAAACAAGAGCTGCAAGAATAATTTTAAAGAAAATAATTAAGTTACGATGAATTATTGTCTTAGCTATGTTGGAAATCACTTTAGGTACGTTGTATTATGCATAATTAATTTTCGTTTTTTAATGTATTAGTTGCAGTGATCCAGATCTTTTAAGAGATTATTTCTCCAAGTTATCGCATAGCCATGATAACAGACGCAATGGTCTTGATCTTGTTCTTCCGGCGAAAGTTAGAACTGAATCAGCTAAGAGAAGATGTTATAGTCCAGTAATTCTGTGGTTTGACCTGCCACTAATTGCAACAGAAGGTTTCTCTTTGGAAACTGGTCTAATAGACTGTCATGAACAACATATAAAAAGTCCTAACGAATCGGAGTTGCGAAAAGCCCTCAAAATTAGGATAATTGATACGCGCGCTCTCCTGTAACATGAAAACGAGGCTGAAACCGGAAGTTGCCTTATTTCGCTCGTTAAATGATCAATGATGATCGGACTTTCGCGGATATATATCTGGGATAGCAATAACTAATTGCTCAATCTATTTTCGTGTGTATTTTATATATTTTTTTAATGGTCATGATGAATTACATAAGATTTCAGATCATGCCAAAGGCATAACTACACAGTACGTGGAGTATTTATATACAAAACGAGTCACTCAGCCAGTGATCAATGCGCTTACATCATCATAACTGAAAAAACGGTAAAAGCCAGTAAACAACTATAATATACTCCTATCGGTAAATGAAGCTGATGGGTGATGTCGACAACACGGTTATGGACGTCGCAGTACTTTCGGGGCTGAAGGCACCAGAATGTATTTATTCTTCGTCACTGTCGTCGCTTTCTGGGGTAACGACAGAAGAGTTTTGGCATCCAGAACCTTTGCACTGTCCACACGCCGGCGAACATTCTATACTGTGCTTGCGACAGGAGCATCGCATCGTGCCACATCCAGTAGAGCAGTTGCATCGCACTATGCGTAAAAGGCTCTCTGGTGCTGGCGGTAAATCCGTCATCACAGGGATCACCTGGCCGTCGTTTGACTTCCAACCCCACTCTTCTATGTTGACCTCTGCCCCCCTCCATTGTTGGACTTGTGCGTAGACGCGGAAACTGTGGTACCTGGCTGCAGCGGATGTTGGTGGAAGACTGTTGGGCTCTATCTTGGTTGTTTTCGTCGCCAACTTTTCTTGATAACGCTGATATCGCATATCATCAAGTCGTTGCCCTGGCTTTCCGTTGTAGAGCAGCACAAGAGTACTTTCCCAGCTGTCGCAATTTCATATTTGCTTGTCGATGATCCTTGGAACGATTGAGCGTGCTCCTTCAGATGAGAGGATCTCTCAAACATTCTTAAGATCTTTCCTTTTCCTATCCCGTGAATGCGAGAGGTGGTATCACATCCGAGAACCGCGTGTATGTAAAGGATGTTCTCACAGACGTGTCTGCCTAGCTGGTCTTGTGTCTTCTTAATATTCCAGACGCGCCGACGAATAGAATTGCTCTTCGGCTCGGGGATGAAAAACAGGTCATGAGATTCTAGTTCGCCGTAGAAGAGTAAAAGAATTAGCAGGTCTGTGTCGTCCCCGACAAGTACGGTGGTGTTGGACCTCGCAGACTCGACAGCCGTCTTCACAATCAGCAAGTCCGCGTCGCCATCTGCATGATGCGTCTCACACTTGCGCTGTTGTAGAAACCTACTAAGCATATATAGAAACCTCTGCTTGTTCTTAGAATTTGATAAGAACACATCCTTTCTCATGGTGACTTGCATGTCCTCAGTAAACGTCACAGCTGGCACAACCTTTCCTGATGCTCTTCTCCGCTGCGTCATCTGCTTCGATGACATGCTGTTGGTGTATCCGTCAAAGACAACGATTACCTTTCCATACTTTTTTGTGACATAATCACAATATCTAGCGCAGACTTCACTGAAGGTCGCTGAGCCGGGATTAGGCCAGAGTACTCTGTGAAGAAGCGCGCCTCCGTCTAATACAATTTGCAATCCAGGGTCACTTGGGGCTTTCTCTGCTGTAACAAGTTGGGAGAGACTGGACCAGATAGCATCGGCTAGAGCTGGCTTATTGGCCTGGCGTAGCATCAGGGAAGAGTCGAATAATGATGTTGGGTAGCTGCTCAGTTCGTAACGAAATACCGTCGACAGCTCTTCGCTAGTGCTGGATGCCAAGATTAACCGCTGAAACAGTAACTGTGGGTCCACCTCTACTCGCTCACCATCAATCTTGATAGAAGACTTCGCTGCTAGAGTAATAGCCTGATCAACTTTTCTAAAAGTGTACTCTGATGGTGTACGGCCAGTCATAGATGTAAGGATCTTCTCTCCAATCTCTTTTGAGTTGTAAACATTAACGGAACTGTCTCCATTTACTCCATTCATCGTGTTCCTTAAATTTGGATCCGGGGAAAAGGGGCTCCGATCGTGTAGTGCTCTTAGAATGATTGTCGTATCTTTCACATCACGGCCCTTTCTGCTTGGGGACAAATCCTTGTTTTGCTCGCTTGAGTTGAAGTTGACTCCGCGAGTTCTTGCATCACGTCATTTACATCAGCGCATGTGGGCATGGCGAGTAACCAAGTCAGACGCTGCTGTTCCGTCATTCCCCTGCCTCTTGTCAAGCCGCCACTTGTCTTCAGAGTTCTCATAAGAACCTGTTCAATGATGAGGTCTGTGGACAGTCCCGCCCAATATCGATCGCTGCGTCTGACCACATGCAACCCAGCCATGAATTTCCGGTAGACTTCTGGGTTATCATGCTCGAGCTTGCTCATGAACTGCAAGTATATGCTCACACTCTTGACATAGTGATTGTGTCCTGCTGCAGCAAGGTACGGTAGCATTTGAGACATGGCTTGTAAATGAAGTTCCCAGTTGGCAGTACGCTCGGCTTTTATGAATGTTCTTACAATATTTATCATCTCCATGTACTGCAGCCATAAGGCAGATGTGCGACTTCGCTCTCTTAGGGTTTCTTGGGTAGCTTGGACACGAGCTCGAATGGGCTCCCATACGTCTTCCGCGTTGACCTCTTCCCAGGTTTTTTCCTTTTCCAACAGCTGCTTAAACAGTAATCGGGCCTTTTCAAGTAGATCATCGCCAGTTTCGGGGTTTACTGGAAATTGAAACGACACAAAATAAGTTTTCTGATAGTCAATAGATTAAAAACGTATGTATGTTTGAATATAATTTATTGAACAACTTACAGCTCGATCCTTCTCCAGGATGTCTACTAGAATGATACAGAACAGCCGTGGAACCATCAGGAATTGGCGGGGGTAGGGGCGGTGGCTGTGCGCTATGGGGGTCACCTGTAGTTTAAAGTAGATGCACAAACATTAGTTTCGAAATCGGAGATCCTTTTTTTTCCTAGGTTCTGGCCAACATCAACAGGGAAGGCTTGAAACTTTGCGTTCTATATCATTCCGATGGGAAATGATTGCATTATTTTATGTTTTTGTAAAAACTCACTGTGAAGATCGTTATCTGGAAGGACCGCATCAGCAACGACTTGGTCGTGTTCTTCAGTTTCTAATAAAAAAGAACGCTAGTAGTTAAAGAATAAAATAGTTTTTTATTTCATCCCACATCTATCGTAGCTGTTACTCAATACCTTTAACTTCGAGCTGCGGCACAGTCACTTCAAGAGCTTCAGCGTACAGTAAAGCGTTCAAGGCTGCATCTACGAGTAGATGGCCTCGAATTGCACGTGCAATGGCCTTCCCAGTGAGAATGTGGTCTACGGCATTTGAAGCGTAAACAAGCTCCAGTAGCTCCTCAGGCCGGATTCTCCCATAAGCTTGCCAATGGCGCCTAGGAAACTCATCAGGTCATGAAGCCCTCCAAGCCTGACAATCATATTTGAAATGGCGCTCCTTCAGGCTCTGTCTGGATCAAGTTGAAGGCCTTCCACCACAGTGGCTGGTCGAACGTGACAATCGGGGTACTGACGTTGTGTTTCTGTGCGTGATCTGCTAAGAACTTCAGTGTGGAATAAATGCACGTAATGTCACTTGCGCTCATGTCTATCATGGGGAGAAAGAAAACAGATGACTTTCCTTGGTGGATACCGTCAAGAACTGTCTGCATCATGCCAGACCAGCCCGTGCGCGCCTCATCATCAAATAACAACGACATCTTCCACATGACGTCCAGATTCATAGATGGGTCTGTTACTTTCTTCACTGCTATGTCATTGTATCTGATTTCTAAAGGACGTCTTGGCTCGACTGGTTGCACTATCTGAATATGTCCTGCTGCAGATATTTCTTTCGCATCAACATAATTCCGCGGTACGTGATTGACGTTCTTCGTTCCAGGCGTCACGGCCGCTATCATGCCCATTCCATGGAACGTGTTTCTTCCATCTAGCGTTCTAATGTTATGGTCCACATTATCTGCTGAATACTGTACAAATTCTCCATTGAAGGAAGGAATGTCGGTGGATCGCTCTACTGCAGCATTTTTGCTGAACTTTTGAACTTCAGTGTATGATGAACAAAATCCATGACTATTTAGGGAGTCTATCAAAAACCGCGAGGCAAAGCAATGGTGGAGTTGAACGGCTAATCCAATCTGAAGTGGGGCTATAAGGGCTCGAGGGCGTGCCGCCTGCATAACAGCCTGGCCAATTGATGCTAGCTTAAAATGATGTTTTCCGCAAAAACGATCTGAAGAAACACTTGTAGAGATTGAGGCATGAACGAGACATGTTGGTTAACATCGGCATCGACGTCCGGGTAGGTCGCCCCTGACATTGTTACTCCTTTGATGTCGTGCTTGATGAGTTTAGCCGCGGTCTGGATAATGCTCCTCTTTTCCGCTTCGGGGTCTTTATTGAAGGATTCTGCGTGAAAATCCTGTAGTATAGCATCGGCCGTGGTCTTCATAATAACGACATTTGACCTACCGTTTATTTCAGTGATGATTATTTGGTTATCAAAATGCTTCTTGAGCTTGTCTTTCATGTGAGTACTTCCGTATGCCGAGCTTTCAGAGCCGTCAAGGTACTCTTCCATTTTCGTACAGAGATCGCCAATAGTGAGAAGTTGGTCTTCATCGTTTGCTTTCAAGTAGTTTGCAACTGCAAGGAACGCATCACACTTTTCCATGTTTTGCGGCCGACCTGTTTTTGTTTTCTTGTTAGCGGTTTCTTCTCCAACATAAGCCTTTGGGATTTGCTTCCCAGTACGGAAGTTGACACTGCAGCTTTGGTGATAGATTGCATCTGCAGCAGGTAGATCATGAACATGAAGTATTCTAGCTTGGACAACCTCAGACCACGTGTCTCGTCTCTGCTCGCAAACTCGGAGCACTTCATCCTTGGTTTGTAATGTTGTGACGTTGAAAACCCCGTCTTTCAACTTTCTATGATTCTCAATCGAACTCGCTTCCGTTCCACAATACATACAATCAGTTCCAAAGCTGAAGGACTTTTCCACGGTTCGCTCTAGTGAGTTTCGCCTTTGTGGGATTTGGGGCGTGTTGCGCTCCCTTTGCACGTACAATGTTTTGCTCTTTGCAATAAAATCGGCGGCATTCTGTGTGAACTTTTGCCCTGAAACAACTACAATGTCATCACCTCGCTCTGTGCTAGCATAATTTATTCCTTGCTACCCTTTCCGTTAGTACTACTGTGCTCTTCAAATTGGAATCCTCAAATCGCTCTTTGCATATAACACAAGCGGCATCATCCATTTGAGGGATACCTTGGCTAGCGCTGTAAAATAAAGTTTTCATTGTACCTTGTCAGTGAAGTTACTCGTGAACACACCCAGGGCGGGCTGTTGAAATTTAATCAAGGTTTTCATGTTTTCCGCACTGTATTTATGTACCAGCGCGCCTGATACGCCTGTTCAGTATATTTTCACAAAATATCTGAAAAAAATTTCACTAATTACATCGTGATAAACACAATTATAAACAACTCCTGGAGGATCGGTCGGTACTATCTTAAAAAACATAGAATGCTGAAATTTATATGGCAAAAGCTTGCATATGAAAACAATACGCTAGAAACAATACAATTTTTATGCTTTTAATTCCATTAGCAATCAAATAATGCACGCAACAATCACAGCTATAACTGACAAATTCATTCCATGTGCACAAAATGTTCGTGCTATAAAATTCACATGAAATACCAGTCTATGATTGATAAATACAGTATATTTTCGTTTACTTGCATTTCTAAAACTGTTATAATAACTTCTTAATATTATGTTATCGCTTTTTATGACAAAATGGAGCAAAAATTTAAAAGAAATTATCAATAAGCTTACCTCGCAGACAATCCACTAAACGACGCCATGTTTACTTGCCGCTACTAATTCCCATCACTCAAAAGTAGGTATTCGTCATAAAAACTCTTTTCGCAACTAGGATTTCTTAGGACTTTTGATATGTTATAAAGGAATACTTTCTGAGCTAGAAACCGTTGAGAAACCTTCTGTTGCAATTAGTGGCAGGTTGACCCCCTTTTTTTCACAGAATGACTGGACTATTACTATTCTGGAACATTAGCATATTTAATAATTTGCAAGTGGTTACTTCCTTTTCAGTTTTCAAGTCAAAATTAGGGATATATTGGTTTATGTTTCATATTAGTTAATAAAAGTTATTACAGAAAAGAAAATTTTTGGAACGAATAGGATTTTTATACTTTGCCTCCAACGTTTTTGTCAAGGCAGGAGCCTGGGGACTAATAGGGCTAAAGGGCTCCAGGGACGCCCCTCTTTTCCATAATAAGGTGTTCTGTTTCAGCACACGTTTGTTGTCTGGCCTTTTCAGTCCGAAATTCAAACAGTTCACATCTACGAGATTACTATCTGCATTTTTCAATTTCCATCTACTCCGTGGGATTTACAAGGTTGGTTACTCAATTAAATTGTTTCAGGGACATACCATTATCATGCAAATTTTTAAATATTTGCTCTCGTTACCGCAATTTATCGATCCATTTCTTGTGTAATTTATCGGGCTAATCTTTAATTTGTCATGGACATAAGCTATCCATCTGCGCAACCCAAACCGGAACAGCAGAATCTTAGTGTTTGCTGGAAGTAGACCTGCTCTACGGCAACTAAAAATGCTGACTCAGCCTATATTTTTTACAAGGAGCGGAAAAGCTTGAATTGTGTGAACTTATGATCAATTTTTACTTATCTTGACGTTCTAAACTGTCGCTTGTACAGCTTTCTGGATTTAAGGATAAGAATATGAATTTGAGGACATACTAATGGCTAATAGAACATTATTAGCGGTAAAAGAACATCTTGTAGCGATAAAAAGAGCAAATATAAAGACAACGAACGACAGTAACAATTGTATGAAATATAAACATCAAAACTTGTGCAAATCGTCATCGTTTCAAAGTCAGTAATAGTAAAGATAAAAAATGGTGGTGGTAAACATTGATTTGCACGATATTTCAAAGTTGGGGGTGAAAATCATGGTGGCAAATCTTTAGAATTATACCTGGCTAAATGACAGACTCGAAACTACTGATTATTGGTAAAGTAACTACTTTGAGTTATAGCCTAACTTGCAGAGGTGATTTCCGTGAGAGTCATTTATTCTAATTGTCAAGTACAAGTCTATAGTTATAGAAACAAGGATGTGAATGCTTGTGACCAACAAATATATCATAAAGCATTATTTACTACCAATGTGTTGCAATTATGGTTTTACTATTTAACTTAATATAGTTATTCAAATCTATTAGATCATTCACTTGATATAGTTATACTGAAGTAACTGGTGATTGTCAGTATTGTGGCCATGCACAATGTTTTGGGATAACTTGTTGACAAGCCTTGGATGAAAATAGCCTTTGGCCCTTGCCTATCATCTCCAAACAGCCCTGGCTTATAAAATTATTGCAAAGTCTATTTTCAGTAAAGTAAATTTAGGTTGCCAATCAGCTTTCATTACAGCCGAGTGCTGAATTGTAAGGGACAGAGTAGAAATGTTATTCTGACAAGGGCTAATAATATGGTTCCTCTTACCACAAAACAACCTGGAGAAGAATCCTCCAAGCACGATAGAGAACAAATCACAACTTCTTGGTTTTCTTTTCTAGCATAAAACATCTATGCAGGGTTGTCTCTCATCCTCATAATAGCACCCATCTCAATAATACCCGCCCACCTCTGACATACAGTAGCAGGCTTAACTCGATGTAAAGAGCAGAAATTACACCTACAAACCTACCATAATACATTATTCTGGTTCACTGCGTTTCTAGATAAATGGTATGTTAAATACTAACTGTCACCCAATCTAAGATAAGATTTCCCCCTCAATGATAAGATTGTGCCTGGCCAAGGGTAAATTTGTAACCAACCAGGAAACCGGGAGACATCCCAGTGCTGGTGCATGCGCTCTTAGTATCAGAGTAAGAATACGAAATGCATTTACAAGCATATATTAAGTAGGCCCTTAAAGAGCCATTTTCTCAGCCCAAGTCAGAGAGTGACAACACACATTAAAACCATATTAATTGCAATTTGCAACACCACTGGCTGTTGAATTGCATTATTATATTGTTGATCACAAGCATTGAAATATCGTGAAAATCAATATTTACTACCACAAAATTTTATCTTTAGCATAGTTGACTTCGAAACGGTGAATATTTGCACAAGTTACGATGTTTATATTTCATACAATAGTTCCTGTCAATCGCTGTCTTTATATTTGCTGTTTTCATTGCGCTACAAAATGTTCTTTTAACCGCTAATATTAAATGTTCTAATACCCATAAGTATCTCCCCAAATATATATTCTTATCGTTAAATCCAAAAATCTTTCCAAGCAGCAGTTTAGAACATCAAGATCAGTCAAAATTGATCATAAATTGCAACAATTCAAGCCTTTTCACTCTTTGCAAAAAATAGGCTGAGTCAGCATTTTTAGTTGGCGTAGAACACGTCTACTTCCGGCAAACACCAAGCTTTCTGTTCTTCCGCTTTGGGTTGCGCCAGGGCTTACGACAACGCAGGTAGCCGAGAAGCCCTGGGTACGAGCATGAGCAAATACTATGCTATTATTATGTGAATTAAGTGTATATAAGAAAGTGTTGTACAGTGCTATAATGTAGTGTGAGCACGCCGTGTGATCTAGCGAACAGTCGGCTGTTAACCTTGGTTCTTGAGATATTTCGTTAAAGAAGTCAGGCCGTAACATTTGGCGACCCCGCGAGGATCTTGCATGAGATAAAATTGTAGTTTCAAAATTATTGTGAGAATGACAACCAGGTTTAGAACGGCAGTCATGCGAGAAGTTGAGGAAGAAATACAAAGCGAAGCGACAGAAGGCGAAGTTTGTAATTTGGGGACGCACGAATCCTGCAACAATGTAGCACAAATAGTTGTGAAGTTAAACGACAGAGAACTTTATTGACTGCAATTTGCGAAGCTCAAGAACAAAAACTGCAACAACAAAACGAGAAAATCGACAGATTGGCAACCTAGGCAGAACTTTTACGGTCGATTGTGTCACGCAAGGACTTCAAAGAAATGCAATCAACCGTAGATAGCCTTGTTTATGCGGTGCAGACGTCTGATATCGCAACTATTCATCTTACCTCAATAACAGAATAATAACAGCTCAAAATTTGCTGGAAGAAGATCTCTTTCAAGAATTACGGTTTACGGAGGCGGTTTTAGCGATGGAAGAACGAATCTACAGAAATTTATTGACGAATCTCGGACATGATAAAGTTAAACGGAAACAGCTGAATTTTCAACACCCGTATCGGCACAAGTGTCTCGAGAACGACGAGACGACCAATATAGTCCCCAGGCGCCAGGATATATCTCGCGATTATCACGTTTATCACATGGTGATGGGTCTGTACGACAGGAAGCACCGACCTTTGAGGGAATGACGACTTGGGAAGCGTACTTCATCCAGTTTGAAATTGTTGCCAATTTAAACCAGTGGGATTCTGAGGACAAACCCGCGTCTCTCGCCGCAAGTTTGAGAAGACGAAAAGCCCGCAGAGTGTCATCTAACCTTCCCCAAGAAAGTCAATGTAATTTTCGTGCACTTGTTGTCGCGTTAGAAAGTCGTCCCCAGTCCTTACACTCTGCGTTGGAATTCGCGCTCGAGCTCGAATCGTTTCTGTTAGCAAGTCAGCGTCGCATCAATTTACTCGGGGTACACGGGCTACGTGTAGAGTCTCCCCCAACGAAAAGCGGTCCGCGTGTTAACCAGATATTTCGGAGACCCTAAATTTCAAAACTTTCGGGGGGAGAATGGCTCCCGAACCCACTAAAGTATTTTAGTACTGAATGTAGACTAGTGAGAATGTTATTTAAAAGCTTAAATACTGAAGGACGTAATCCAGAAGTTCAAGGGCATAGAAATTAGTTTTCTAAATAAGCACATGACGCCAAAATCTTTGAGAACGGAAAACAGCTAGGCGCCCTAAGTTATCTTTTGGCCTGGGCCCTCAAATGTCTCTGTGTGACCCTGACTGTATATCAAGGTGCCTACACTCAGTTTGAACTTTATTTCCGCGAGAGGTGGAACAAGCCTTGTGGTACATGTTAAACAAACAAAAGAAGGAGCCCAAAACAAAACATTTCCATCGGCGGCGTCGTTAAATTAATACACTGGTTGCAGTTCAGAAAACCGATATACTTGATACCGTTCAGAAATATGCATCTGAAGCTTACAAAATTCGTAGCATTAAGTAAAACTATGCTCAAAGATACAGAAACATCTGATTTACACTAGAAACTGCACAAACACTTAAAATAGAGCAAGATTTCAGCTCGCAAATTGGCATAAAACCTCCCACTATCCATAAAAACCAAACAAAATATGTTACAACAGTCTTGCACAATTTTTTGTTTGTCCATTTTGTCCACTACGTTATGGTCGAGGACCACTATGCAATGCAGCGCATTAAAGAGCTGTACATAATTTAGAATACTGCCTTACTCGCCAGCTTAAGGCGCCTTCGCCGCGGTAGACAAGACATATGGCAATTGGCAAGAAAGTATCAGGATCAAAATGGCTATTTGACCAAACGGCGTTTGAAAACTCTGGTGGCCCCAATTAACGTGTTTCCATGAAGAGCAAAGGGAGTTCCGTATAATAAAGCCTAAATAAGAAATGCATTTCGGCCCATGACGTTTCTACATTTCGTGATTTGGATCACATTAGCTTGTCTTGTGAGACTCATTGCAATTCTGCTTCGGAAGTATCGAGTTCAAGAAACACAGGCAGCAAGGGTGTTGAGACCCAGTCTTGGGCCCAGGTCAGATTGGTGAATGCAGTCCCTCATTCTCTAACGCACCCGTGTGCTTAAGTTTGGTCCATCCCCACTGAACGTTCGCCAGGAACGTGAACGCCGTGGAGTGTTCTGGCCCCATTATCGCTGGCAAATTTCTTGCAGAAGATTCTTATACTGTTTGGATGATCATAGATTAAAACACTTTAGAATATAAATAAAAGCCATAAATACACCACGTTAATAGAGTTCCTGCTACACCGGAAGCCATTTCAGTTCCTTCAAACATGGAATAATATGATAACATTTGTGTGTTCTAGTGACACAGCATCTTTTCATTTGATCATGTGACGTTTATAGCCAACCAATATACAGTCAGTCATATAAAAACTAATTATGTTTATAAGTTAATGATCTTCACACTACTAATATCACGTCTGAGTTAGTAACGCACTATATTTACCTGTGACAATGTATTCATACAAGAGTATAAAATGTTGTAGTTATTACATGATTATCATAAACCATTCGCGTATATATCCCATATAATACACAGATCCTGTGTCTTTGGGATTCGATTTGTATCTTTGTTCATAATACACATTAAATTTTACATGAAGTCAGCGTGACAGTAGCTGAGGTACTCAGAAGGGCAAGATGTTTCTTTTATCTAGATTACTAAGAGGGTCATTTAAGCACCATCGTTCAAACGAAGATTGAAGGTGACTACCGTTTTTTCTTAAAAAAATCGTGATATAAACACACCGTAAAGATTGAAGTGTTGTAATATATGCGGGAAGGCGAAGTCTATATGAATACATCATTGTAATATTAAACTTTGTTGCTAGATACCTTAACCAATTTTGGTTATTTATATAGGCTACTGCATCCAAGCAAGTCATTTTACTGCCTCAACGACACGATTCTGCTGCTCAAGCTACAGGATATTTGCATGTTGTGATCGGCCTTGTGCTGGTATAAAAGTGGCTTTTCCCTAATATATTTATTCATACATATTCATTCAATTTTGCGGCTGACATCAGTGGCGTGCTGGCTTGTGTTCGCCAGGGGAGGCCAGCTGGAAATTTGGCGCCCCCTTGTAATATGTGTATGGTTGAGCGTCGTAGACGCGAGTCCTCCAGGGGGGTCCGGGGGCATGCCCCCCCGGGAAAATTTTGAAATTTAGAGTTCCTGAAATGCCATTTCTTGCGTTTTGGGTGGCGATTTGACGGAATTCTGAGAATTATAAAACATCGTATAAAATAAAAATGCGCAAGAAACAACACATTCAGGAGTAAATGTATCATTCATAGAGGACTTAGTTTTTTTCTTAAACAAAGAAAAGTAGACTGCGAACATTCATGAAGTAGACGGTGAACTTACCAATGATCAGTCGTAAGCCAAATCACTTCACATAATCACATTTCACAATTAACAATTTACATCCTTTGAGATATTACAGACTGGACAGTAATGCTTGTAGTTGTAGGTAGGCTGGTGAATTTTTAATCCTCGTATAAGTCGTATTCCGACTAACAGAACTCAAATTAAGCGCGTGTACTAGCACTTTGAACAGTGCTTGCGGCAGTGCGGTAGTAAGTAATGCGATATTGCGATAGCCAACATAAGAAAACCTGGCATATCAGAAATTAATCACTAATATTTATCGGATAAGTTTTATCAGATAAACGACAATGTATCAATCATTAACAATCTCAAACTCTTTTTCTCTCGTTGGCTCATCGGATCTGATAAAATTCCAATTCGGATTAGCGCTTTTGTCTGCGCTTTTGTGTGATTTGTGCAATTTCGGCGCCCCATTTATGTTTTGGCGCCCTCTAAAAATCTTCGCTGGGGGGGCCATGGCCCCCCCGGCCCCCCCTGCCAGCACGCCACTGGCTGACATACAAGAAGTATTACCTCCGTAACACACCTCTCTAAAGTAGAATAATTTACATATCCTAATAGATTATATAACACTGAATCCAAATCTGAAAAGTTCTTGCGTACTCATTCAGCAGTTTGGATGTAGTTTCTGCATTTGATATTAAAGAATTCGCCACAGCATCAGTTCCTTTAAAGATCATAGACTGTTATAAACGTTATCTAACCATTATTTTGTATAAAAAAGAACGATACGTAAACACTTTGAATTATAAGACAAAAATCTCGAAGTTTTGTCTCCATTACAGTTTGTCTTAAATAGTCAAATGTCGTGTTTCAAGATACGACTTTTACTCAGAGTTTCGCCCATAATTGTATGACGTTATCAGCAGGTAATGCTCCAATGTATATTATCTGGTGAACCAAAAGTGAAATGGAGCGTTTCTGGTCAAGTAAACTGGCACGGCCACTGAATTGGCATAGTTCAGTATATTTCAAATTTGATTTTGTCATATGTGTCTTCCGGTTTGACATTCATTTTTGGCATCTACTGGAAGAGGAGATGCTATATGCTGTCGACAGACATTTTGGACGATAATCAGTTGTAGATTCAAGGATTCACTTTCCGAAGATTTTACGAATTACCCCCGTTTACGCTTATGCCAATAAATTCGATCTCATTACAACAATAGGCCTCTGTTCCTAGTGTCGCCATTTTATATTGTACAAACAATTTGTTCAAGCAAAATTAAACAAGACAAGTATAAAGGAAAATTTCCTTCAGTGTTGAGGCAAGTTGTTCTGAATTTTTAGTTACACTTTGAAATACACGCTCTTGTATTGTTGGATTTTGATTCGAATTTAAATTTATATATGTATTTTAGTTTAAAACATATTTGATTTATAGAAACTAGAGTGTACTCCATAAATAGCCAGTTTGAAATGTTGGATTAAAATAGTTTATAAACCTAGCGGGGATGATTATTTTGTATTATACTCGACCTATAGACTGTGGTGTTTGTCAAATAAATATTTAAATATTATATATATTATATAATAATTTATACAGGAGTGTATTGTTGCCATCTGGCAGATGAGAATGTTATTAAAAGTGTATCTTGATTGCATGCTTGGCTAGGAGTAGCTGGTTTACGACAAATCTGCAAAAGTTTTACAATAGTTTGGCCAGTGAAATTTTATAGTGTTCACTGTACGAGGATGTTCCACTTTATAATTTTCATAAATTATATGATTATTGCCATTCATAGGTTTTAAGCCACTTAATTGCATTATTGCATCTTAGGAGAAAGTGTTGAAATCTTTCATTTTACAAAGACATTATTATTAGATCATTATGTTATTAGATTGCACCCATTTTATTATTTTAGCTTATCCAGCACCAGATGTCGAACTACTAGAAACACCATGCATACAGAATCCCCTCGCTCGTTCAAACCAAACAGTTATAGTTCCCAAATGTCAGTGGGCTATTACTGTAGCCATGGTAACACACAACAGTGCTATATATTTTTATTATATTTTTGTACAAAATGGTAAAAAAGTTAAAGTTTTTTAATTTTAACAGTAGAAGTATCAATTGTAGTTTAGATTCTAAACACATCAAGCGGGCTGGGCTTTTGAAGAGAGGGAAATTACGGAGTAGAAATACTTAATAAAAGGGGAAAATCATGCACGTTTAATGACGCCATAAGTGAGCTATACAAATACTTCAACATGATTGGTTAACAAAGAAACACGGTAGTTTTTATTGGCTAAAACTTTACGCAGCTTTGCAACTTCTTCACGTAATCTGTGTATTTATATTTTAATCACACATAATCCTTAGCCAATCAAATTGTTTGTTACACTAGTGCTGTTGCATAATCTGTAGTGTGGAGTTTGTGATGCTAATAACGTCTGAGTGGTTTGACTGCGGTGTTCCTGTACCTCGAATCAACGCCTAAGCGAGCGTCTTGTTTATGTGAAAATGTTGTATACTCAATATCTTTCAATTACATTTTACGAACATATTTCATATTCTATGCGGTACTACCAATAGGACTGATCGGATTATGCTATGGAAGCTGCTATTAACTAAAGTACTTAAGAACATATGTACTGTAATTTTGTAATTTTTGTAATAGCGTTAACTTTATTCAAATAAAATGGTCATTTCATGTCATTCTTAATGCGCATTAATCTTTTTTTATTTTCCTACGCATGAAATCCCGGTAGACGCTTGTATGCTGTAGCGTACCTATTTGTACACTTGCAACCAATATATTCGAGAATGTTGTTAGGTAGAGATAATTGCGGGTAAGTAATTTCTTGGCAACAATATGCAAACTACAGTATTGCTACGGAACATTCTGCGGCTCCTTTTAGTATAGTATATTTGAGAAATAACGGAATATAAAAAGTGACGTCATAGGTTGAACTCCTACAGTTTGGGATTTATCACTTCCTGAATGTATATATTTAACTTAACCTTGCAAAACTGCAGGGATGCGAAGGACAATGAAGGCCGTACGCAATCGACACTAAATATTCTCATAGTCTGTCATTACTTAAAAACCTACAATCCTGCTCAAAAATCCTTGGAACACCCAGTAAAAATAGGAACTTCCTGTATCACATTTCTGATTTACAGACAGAAATTTGCCAATTGAAATCAAAATTTAATGTTCAGATCCCCCCTTCCCCCAAAATACAATGTTGGGTAAAGCTTTGCAAGTTTACCACACTAAGCACGACATTGTACGTATGGGGGCAAGGACAGGGTCGTAATCTTTGGATTGTGGCGGTTGTCATATTCAGCACTGTAAATATCAACATATTTGACAAGGATTGTAGTTTGACTACCCCCAAATCCGTCCCTGATTTCGTTTGCTATAAAGTCTATATCAATATTTATTGTCTAGTTCATTAATCATTACTTGTATAGAGCCATTTCCTTTTTTTGTTGTATTTGTGATGATATTTAGAGTAATAATGCCCTATCTTGGTAAGCAATGAACTAAAAGTATTTGTCTATCATCTAAACTATTTTCATTCTTTAACTAATAAATCTATTATCATTCTTAAACAATAATTTGTTTCTTATACGAGTTAATGTTCATACATAATATTAAATAGTTCATTTCAGCAATTCAGCCGGCGGGTTTGTTTTTGTATTGTGTTTTTAATAGTCCTTTGTAACTATACAATGTAGCTTGACAAGTTCCTGCATCCATGCATGCATTTCTAGTTTAATAAATAATAATAGTAATTACTAGAATAAATAAATAATAACTAGAATAGTAATTAACTACTGGTACAGACTACATCAGGTGCTAAGCATATATTAAAGCTCGAAGAAATCACTATAATTTATCAGACTTTACAAGATATGTCCTTCCTGCATATTCAAAAATATCACCTGCAACATGTTGCCACAGTCGACTTGGCACCTCATGACTCATGATTGTCTCTTGTTTCTGGCTACTTTCATACTATCTACAAGCTTCACATGGCGATACAAAGGTTTTGATATCCACAGTCAGTCCCGGCCAATAAGTCTATTCACGGACTCTGTTTGTACATTCGATGGACTCGTCCCTTTCCGTCTCGCGTTGTATCGGTGACAATCTCTCTTCAGATAATGGGAAGTATTGAAACAGGTTGAAGGTTTCAAATTCTGGTTCCTCTGGTACTGCTGAGGGCAAATAAGATCTTGATAATGTATCTGCTAGAATCATGGTAGATAGTGTTCTTGCCTTTCTCATAGCCGACTTCTATATCTTACTTTTGCAAATGAGGGATTATTTCTTGCAGCTTCTTTGGTGGGCGATGAAGTGCTTTCTTAAATATTGAATATAGTGGTTTTGATCTGAAAAAAAATATGTTTTAGTTCCAAATTGTAGGCCTTGAACCTATCAATGGCGTAAACGATAGCCAACATCTCTTTTTCGATCAGTGCATAAAGAGATTCATTGTCCGTTTTGGATTAGAGCAACACCATGGCCAACTTTGACTACTATCGCGCTGTATGTCTAACGGTTCACTGGGCTTGAAATATGCCTAGATTGGTGTGGTTGAGATTAGTTTCTCTACCTCGTTCCTAGCTTCTTCTTGAAATTCACTCCAACTCTAATGGACATCTTGTGAGTGAGGTCTCGATGTGATTTCATTGCATCGGAAAAATGAGGTAGGAAACGGCTTAGATAGTCTATCATAATTCAGTTGAGGCTTCGTACATCTTTTCGATTGCTTGCTCGCGGAATCTCGGTTATGGCTCTAATTTTCTCTTAATCTGGTTTAATGTCTTTGGTGGTGAGTAAGTGTCCACGAAATGAACTTTTTCACATGTAAACTCTAGCTTGTTGGTATTTAATTTCATATTTTTTTGTTGACTCGCCAATATCGTGGTCAGTTTTACTTATAAGGACGGCATCAGTACCAAATAAAAGGCGTCGTCTGCAATGCACTTGACACCGGGTAGACCTTCCAATTCTTGTAGAAGGTACTTCTGAATGATCTCACTAGGCTCTTCATCCAACTCCAGATGCCAGAAAGCTTAGGTTATACTGTATCATCCTTAGTAAAGAAAGACGCGCTGTTTAAATCGAGAAACAAGTCGAAAATGACTGGTATCTGACAACGTTCCCTTCCCAAAGAGCATTCAGTGGCTTCGTATCCATACAAACACGTAACTCTCCGGATTTCTTCACAGCCACTACAATTTGGCTGACCCATTCAGTAGACTCATCTACAAGAACAAATAGTTAAGATTTTCGCGTCAGTTTTTTTCTTTGAACATTTTATTATGGAAACGGGCACTTTTGTAGACGGAAACCAACAGGCTTGCATTCAGGATCAACTTGGAAGTGAACTTTACCAGGGAGTGTTCCACCATAGGTATTTAGTAGTTATAACACCAGTAGACGTTTGCACAACATTCACGAAACTTTCGTTGTGAACTGTCAATAATTTCATACCTTCCAACGCACTCAAACCCAACAATGGTGTAAGTTCTTCGCTGACAATCAACTTCTCGTCGTCCTTTGGGTAGATCATTTGAAGCATAGAAGCTCCTATGGGTTTAACTTTTGTGCCATTCTACATCACCATCAAGTTTCACATCTTGAACAGATTTGAGCGGTAAGATATTTTCACTTGCTCAGGAATCAGTCTGCAATTTGACAGCTTTTCCCCAGGCGTTCATCTTTGCAAACACGGCTGTTTCTTTTACTTCATGGACTTTTATCATGTTTATTTCTTCAAATTTGCCTTCACTATCAATGCACTACTTGCCAAGTGATTGTTCTTTCGCATTTCTTACGAGACTTTCCCAATGTTTGGCATTTTTTTCTTGTCCGGAACGTGTCAGGGCCTTTTTTAAGAAATCAACAGTGGGGGGTGGGGCATCATCAAAAGGGGACGTAACAAGTAGGTGGTGTATTACAGGTGTGGGAATGGGAAGGGGGGTCTTCCCCCGGAAAATGTTTGTATTCTTGAGTGTCTGTGGTTGATTTCCTGCATTTTCAGAGACAATTTTTGATATATCCCATCTAAACAAAGCCAGGTTTTGTTGTGAGAATACAATAACTTTCCTCTAAACTTTTCCCCTTTTTGGCTTATACTTTGGACAAAAGGGACCTTCACTGGGGAATAGCTTACTGGGGCAACATGGGGCTGGGAGGCTTTGGCCCCTCCAGTACATTAGTTAAAAAAGCCCTGGAACGTGTTGATAGCCACAGAACTTGCAACAAATATTTTTTCCGTGTGAAAACTTGCGTTAGGTTACTATTTTTTGCTTCTTTTGACTAGACTTCATTTGTATATCGGTAATCTATTCGCTGCAATATATGTCAATTGATCGCAGTGAGATCCCATATTCTAAATACCTTATTTTAAATACGGTATTTTAATACATTAATTTGTGGGTTGTTCATTCTTTATTCCCCAGACGATTCGGTTACGAATTAAACTTTCCCGAAGGCAATCACAAAAGTTGCAAGTTTTAGCTAGGAAGTTTATCTCTCTTGTTCAAACAATATCTTTGAAAAATCTCATTGCCTTAACCGATACAATGTTTTCCAAGTTATTCATGACAACTCGCCAGTCACTTGCATTCTCGTCTCTTGAATTGTTGAATGTCGTGATAACTTTCAGCCCGACCTCTCCAATCGCATATTCAACGCTTTCTTGACACAATCTCGAGATAACAAAGTAGTTGTTGTACTTTTCTTGTCATAACTTCCAGTTTTGTGCGACCTCGCTGCTGCTTTTTAGGTCAAGAGATTATAGCGGTTGATGAAACAATGCTGATTGGGTCAGCGGCACTTGGGTTATTTGGTTAGAAGACTGACTTGACTCTTTATCAGACATATCAACGGTCTACATTGTCGATCTTAGATATTAACCGATGTGGATTTATCCCGCTGCCACCATGTGTTATAATATCAAATAAACAATGACTTTTAACAAAAGTTATTTCCAGATAAATCTCAACTAACTCACTTGTAAACAATATACTTGTATTGATATGTAGCTATTAATCTAATTTAAATAAAAATAACTTGAATGCTAATTAGCTAATAGTATATGGACTATTAAACATATTAAACATATATTATAACACCAGTCAAGACGCAATTCTCGCATTCAAGTGCATGACTGGATATGCGCCAGATTACCTTACCTTAAAAGTATTAAATGAAGTGAAGTATGCTAGAGTACTACCAGTAATGAATAAAGATTGAGCAATCTTAGTGCAAGAGTGCTTCTGGCCATAGGAACTTTTACAATCGTACCGTTAATTTATGGAATAACTTTCCAACAGAACTTAAATTATCTTGATGTATTTCCGATTTGAAACGAATTAACTTTAAAATCAAGGCTAATAGGTGACTTTTTATTGTCAAGATAATTTTTATTTTTTATCTTATTAACTTAACTATAGAAATAGTTTACAGTATATTCGCACACACCAGCTCGTGTCTTACCAATATTTTACCATTGAACTCTAGCTTATAACTATGACTACACCAATTAATGTGAACCGCTTTTTGTAACTTCGTGGTTGTCGAGCATTATTGACAATATTTGAATTTCGTTTTTGATGGGTAGATACCATAATATATAGTTCAAAAGAAATTCAATAAAAAGAAAATGTGAGTTGCAAATAGTAGCAAATACAGTAGAAACTGGCCATGAATTGGCATTCTATAACTAAGCGTTTCGTAAACCACAACGTTACAGAGACGTGACAAAAAGTTTGCTCTTTAAAATTTACATGATCGCCCTTTGCCGGGATGGGATGCAAAACTGCGTCATTTTGATTTATTGAGATAAGTAACGGTTCACGTGAAGCTGACAGGATCTCAGCAACATTTCAGTTCGATTAAACGCCGGTCTAACATTTCGTTTACGTCCAGTAGCATTTTTCATTACAACCGAATCATCACGCCTTCCAACCCATCGTCGCCGCAAATTTCGAAACCGTCGACGGTCGGGCACCTCCGAGATGGTCGGACACCTCATTTTTCTGACCCCTCAAGTACTTGTGCTCAGCGGAAACTCTCCCGAAAACACTTTGATTCGCATTACTCCTAATATTCCACTAATGTACCTATTAGCCTACCAGTCCACGTGTTTAGAAGTCAAAATGGCTGAATATACTGGGGAAGCTTGCGATATTGACAATATTGACAATAGTGAAAGAACGTCATCGAAAGTTACAGCTTATCATACTTTTTATCGAAGCGTTGCTGTAAGTATAAAAACCATCTATTAAATTCTAAATATTTGAATGTTTGAGCATTGCAAAACAATGATATAATTTAAGTATAAATGGCTGTGATGCCAATTTTTAAAGATTGTATTTATATTCAAGTCAAATTTATATAAAAATGTTTAGGGTCTTATCAAAGAAAAACTACCAGAAGCAGATATTAGTGTGATGAGCAAAACCGCATCTTTTATGTGGAAGAGATGTTCTCCATACGTACGACAGGTATTAAATTGCGGTATTAAAGCAAATAACTCGAGTAACTGATATTATTACCCTCGTTTTTTGAATATTGACCTCAGGTTGGTTAGATATTATAGGCTATAAGGGCTTTTGTGATTGCAAAACAATTTTTACAACTTGATTATAGTCATTAACCAACTATCATTATATCATGTCTTTACAAAATTATTGTTGGTGGGGATAGTTTGCAAGTTCACTGAGAACCATAGGCGTACAAGGTGGGGGGCAGGATGGGGGTGAAAGCCCCCCAATTTTGACAGAAATGGTAAAGTCGGGCAATTTCTACTCAAGAGTTGGGCAATTTGGTTGTATGTCATGATGTCTTGTCATATAATAAATAGCATAAATTTTAATCTGAGTAATTTACAGGGGTTTTTTGTAAAAAGTTAATTACAGTTATTAGTTAAAGTTATATTCCCTTCCATCTCGCTCCTTTAGGCAAACCTGAACGGCCCGCATTTTATTCTTAACATATTTTGTCCCTCAGTGAAAATTCCTTAAAAAAGGCACTGCATGATACTTTATCCTATGAAATGCAACTATAAAGAGCGTGTTGTTTCTTCTCAGCTGTATTTGTTAGACATTTAATAATGTCGGCCAATTTTTTTCGCCCCTACGCCTATGCTGATAACCATGGGGATGCATGCTGCCAAGTCGAGAGAGGCATTTGTTCATCCAATTTCTCATTTCTGCAATCAATATTTGTATTATCTCTAAAAACTTCTTGAGTTTGAGTAGTGGTTTTTGTCTTTAAAGGACTGGAAAGGGAAAGGACAACTACTAAGGGAAGATATAGATTGTGGAATTGTATCATACAAGTGCAGAACATGTCAAAAGTTATTTCCAAGGGCAAAAGATGCTACATACCATGATAAGAATTGCAAAGAGTGCATGTGTATGGAATGCAGCAAGACCTTTCCCAATCAACTTGCATTAAAGAGACATTCTCTAGCCATTCATCAGGAAAGACACAAGTGTGAATATGCAATAAATTGTTTGCAGCACAGTCTTCGTTAAAACGGCACTTGAACTTACATAGTGAAAATCAAGAGAAGAGCTTTGTATGTCAACATTGCAATGCCAAGTTCACAACAAAATTCAGCATCATGATAAGGCATAAAAAAAATATGTGTAACTGTTGATATGATCAATTGTAAATGATCATTGCTTTATATATTACGGCACTACAGACTAGTATGTGCTGATGTTCATATTTGTTAGTTAATAACGATACTGATGTTAAAAATTGGACTTAAGATTACATATTAAGGTTTCGTTCATGATTTGTTACACAACTAAATTCATTAATTAAATGTTATTTAAACAAAATGGTTTTTCATTGTGTCCAGAAAATCGTGCTTTAACTTTCTCTAAAAGCAAATTTTCTCACTCATTGAAGGGAACAAGTATGCCTATGCGAATTAAGACGTCATATACCATAAATCCTCTACTAAGTCCCTCTGTGTTCGGGGCATATTTGTTTTAGGCATTTTTGATGGGGTGCTCATTAAAGCCAAGACTTATTGGTATATTTAAGTTGTACACTATCAGATTAATGATTGAACTTATGCGGAATGAGTCATACAATGTCTGTCATTGGAGAATCTCACGTGATCTCCTTGGTCTCGGCACAAAATGTATTTCTATTATATATTATTACAGGCTATTAAATATGTGCCAAATATTTGTTACGGTATCGAAACTCAACATGTACAGTAAGTTTTGCGATTAAAAATTTGTGTGACCCCGGAGACAGAGTGTTGAGATAATGTATTTGGCAAGGTGATTTACATATATAATAATTACATTCTATTTTAAAAATATTTAGACAGGATGGTCCATTCAGCAAAAGCTAGTTTAAATGGAGCCCTGCATATATACAATATATTAAAATACAAATATTACTAATACAATATTTATTTACTATTTATAGTGGTATCCCCACCTATTTAAGTGACTATCCGATTAACATAAATTATTTGTTGCGCGACCGCCGAGCAAGACACCCTCGTTTCTCGCTCAAAGATAAAAAATAGGTCCGCGAATCGTACATGTATCTGCTCATGCGTATTTCCATAATTTGCATAATTATATAATGATGTCAAAGCATGAGGTCAATATCACTTAATGAGTGTACGTTAAAAAACTGTGCACAAATGGGATGAGGGCCTATAGCCCATGGGAAAAATGCAGTCTCCTCAGCAAAGGCTTGCCAGCTTTAAAAAATATTTAGTCGTCTTACACAGGGTTTTATGAAGCGTGGGGGGAGCATGCTGTACACATGGGGAAAATAGGGGATTTAGAAATGCGACTAAAATGCTTGAGAACGCACGCTCTCCCCTCCCCACGCTCACGAAACTCTGTGTAAGACGACTAAATATTTTTTAAAGCTCGCATTCCTCTGCGGAGGAGAGTTGGCTATGTCTAAAACAATTGTGAAACCTTCAGATTTTAGTCTTTTATACTTGAGAATAAATGTTGTATATAACAGCACTATTTACACACCACATATAAATATTACATACCATGTAGATTTTAGTCTTTTATACTTGAGAATAAATATTGCATTATTTTAACACTTTTATGCGTGAAATTTATCGAATTAGAAGCTCAAATAAAGTAGGATATTCGTACAATATTTAAAAAGGCTTACCTTGTTTCCTGATTCAAATGACATTGATATATATCAGGTCAAGTCAAGCAAATACTTTGTGTAAATTGGCGAATAATTTCCACAGCGTAAAATGCATTCGAATCACTTCAAACACTGCCTAAAATACTCCCTCGACTCTTGCGACGTTCAAGATAGTACGGAAAATTAAAATTATCGTTGGTTTGATGGATAATTTTCACCGTCAAATTTAATATTTTACTCGTGTAATTACAATTCTCGCCCTTCAGTATTCCGCCATCTTGAAATACGCAACATCAATCCTGTTATACATCGAGATCAAAGAGTAACAATATAATTACGTCATTTTAAGCTAGCGGTCACTGACTGGTCAAATGACGTGCAAGCTAATCGCTGATTGGCTGATTTAAGCTCATCGCTGAATGGCTACAAGCTAACACACTCTTACTCGCACAATGGCAATATATCTGCATTCGAAGATACAAAAACTAAAGATGTTCTAGCCAACGACATGAAGAATTCCAAAACCAAGAGTTTGCTGCTGAGCATGTACCCTTGCGAGTATGATTTGAATTAGTTCAATTTTGAGGTTAGGCTAATCATCGACCGCCCATTGCTACAATCCAACGAAAATAAAAAATTGATACATCGAAATCTATAATTTATTGCCGCTAAATCCAACGGCTTATGCCTCCTCAAAAGCATAAAGCGGGAATGCAATGTCATTTTTAACGTCGTAGTCAATGCTCGTAGTGCTACCGTCGCGCTCTCATCGTGGCCAATTCAGCAGTATGAAACGGCGAAAGGGAGCAGAATTCAGGTGTCCGTATATGATTACCGAGTTTCTTTACTGCAATTAAATTATCAATTCCTTCATAGTACATGCAGTTTTGTCTCATCGTTTACACATATTGTTTTCACGGTCTTAAGTTTGATATTCCTTTTTAAAATATATGCATGGTATATGCAGCGAATCAACGAGTGGGTTGTTTTTGTAATTTGCATTTAAAAGAAACGGCATTTGCTTGGTGAACTTTGGAGGAGTAAATACTTTCATCACAAGTTATATCATTAATTATCTTCTATAGGTAAGTTAAATTCCGTAAAGATGTGTTTTACGTCTTTGAAAGAAAACGTTCGTTCTTAAGTGTCTTTTGGTAATCTATTACTCTGTGACTGGAAAATAAATGTTATATATACATTACATATACCTGAACAATTCCTTCCACCGTTCACTGAGGTGAAACCCAATTCACATTCACATGACCAGGAATCGTTGATGTTTCTGCAGTAACTTAAAGCACCGCAAGAAACATTTGGGCATCCAGCTTCTGTAAAGAAATTCGAAATTTTTAGCTTTCATTTTACTTCGAAGAAATTGTCTGGTTAGTACTGTAAACTTTAAACGTTTAGATATCTCAGTAGATTTCTCTACAGAGTACAACTACATTCATAAGTGGATAATTAATCTTGGATTATCGGACATATAATCTTGACTAGTTTCCTGGACAAGTTGTATTTGCTCGAAACTAAGACAAAAAATTTACAATTTTTTTTATCAAGGAGCCTTGTTAAAAAGTTGGTCGTACCAGCTTTAGAACAAGAATAATTGTTCGTGTGTACGGCCGATAATGAAAAATTTACATAGAAATGCACAGTATGCAACTGCACACTCATCTTCGATCTAAACATGAAGTATTCAGTTGTGTCGTGAATATGAGGGCTCGTAAAACATTCCAAGAAAATGGAAAAAGTTTTCATTTAAATGTTTTGAATAGTCAATACATGTAATGCGCAAAAATACAGACATTTTAAGCGGGAAGTTGTCATATTGATTTACATTCATGTATTTACATGGAAGAGGTATTTGCACGAACGAAATGCAGTTGGCGAATATGTGAAATTCCGGGCAAATGAACCAATGAGGGCACAATGCACTCTAGCTACTTTGTTTTTTTACTCGTCAAGGGGAAATGTTGGGTATTAATAAACCTAATCAGGATGCATGTGTTAATTTGTTGTGAAGAGGGAGAGGGTTACTGAATTGAGAGGCTGCTTCATAAATTCATCCCCTTAATTCAGGACTGTCATATTTGAACTACATTTAATTTTGTCAAAGTTCAACGAATGAACAGTGATCGAACCTTTGATGAAATGTACACTGTTGGATATGGAAAGTATCTTAACCCTATTTGAAACATTACACTAAGCACGTTGCATATGTAGATTTGGAGAAATCGCGTTAAGATTGTTATTGGATTGTAGCCGATTGCTTGGGTATGAAGTTTGAAAGAAACAGTCCCATTTGATTGTTTTTGAACCGCGTTTAAAATTAAAAACCATGTTTTCAAATGTGTAAATTATATTTTATAAAGCGAGTTTGTAGTGCCGTTCTTAGCCGTTCTTAATCGCTCTATCTAATACAAAATCAAGAAAAAACATTCTCACTGCTCGTCCAGTCTATGTTCTATACAGGGGGGTCTTAATGGAGGTCTTTGCATGTCAGTTGTCGGCTAATATTCAAGCCAATTGTCTGGTTTCAGAAAGATATTTTTCCAAATGTCAGTTCTAAAAATGGTGATTTATCGTTTGTCATATTTTGTTAATTAAGGAAATTTGTCAGTTGCTGCCAAAAATAAGAGCAAATGTCAGTAATCAGTTAACCCACATTCAGTTCCTCCTACATGCCTCAAATAGATTCTCGTTTCGCGGACAAAAATTATCGAAAATCTCGGCTCACGGCTAGGGATATAAATCAAGTTTCACCACACACAAATCCATCATTTCAAATTTCGCGAGAACGAATATTGGTAATTCACGGCTTACAAAAATACCCGTCACCACCCCCAACCAAGATTGAGCGTAAAACGAAGTGCCTAAAAAAAAATTAAAACTACATGACATCTGAACTTACTAAGAAGAAAAATTCGCAGAGAGGACATGAAGTTTATGTTAGGAAATGTATCGAAGAAGTACTGAATAACGCAAACAAACGTCTATAGGTGCCTTACGGACAAACCAAAACGAACGTGTCGAATGTTTCCAACAATTTTGGTACGCGTACAAAAAGCGCAATATACCGCAATGATTAATTGTGCGACTTCGACAAATTTGCGTACCTCAGATGATTTTGGAAGAGCCAGCTGGATCGACAGTCATGGGACTTGCACTCAAAGGTAATAATTACAACGACGCGTCGGGCGCGATCGAATTACTAAAATGGAGATTTTGGAATGACGAAAAAATTCAGAGAGCGCATATTAGCGAACTACTGATGTTTATTGCCGCTTTTAGGGAAGAGAAAACGTAAAGTTACGAATCAAAGCTGTTTTATTCCGACGAGACACACGATCGCACTGAATACACTAGGCGTATACTAAGCAACGTATTGAACTATTTTCCTGCCAAATATACCCAAAAAAAATCGGTAAACCTTCCGATAATATGCCCGGGGTGGATATTAGAGAAAATACTAATGTTCTTGTTGGAAATTAAAATCGAACTGAGAGAAAATCAAATAATAGTACACGCAGTGTACAAATAAAACACCAGAGAAAACAACAAAGACTTAAGCAAAGAGTCACAAATGGAAGAGAAACGAGTCATCGAAAGAACTGGCACAGCTAGTGCATTGGTAACCTCGACTCAAGGGATGGATAAACATGAAGACTTCAAAATATCATCTATCAACAAAAGAAAACAACTGATTCGTAAGTAGAGGATATGTTCTATTTGTTTCAAGAAGGGCGATTAAACGAAGAACTGTAAGGAAAAAAATCGTGTGTCGATCTGCGAGGCAGAAAGCCATCAGCAATAATGAAAAACTGATATAATGGGTAGTAATGATCTTTATTAGTCAGGAAAACTAAACTCACGATACGTATTTTTCAGAAAGGTTCTGACAATTTATCATTACAAGAAACTAGAAATATTAAAAACATTACCTATTCAACATGTAACATTGTAATTCTTCAATATATAATGGGTAATGATGTAACCAGTTGTTGTACTAATAATTTTGTAGGTTTAATTCTAGAGCAACTTTACGGACAGCGCAGACAGTCATTGAAGGAACGAAAATTGATTCATTGATTCAGGTAGCCGTCGATCATTTTCATCAGAAAGAGCAGTCTCGCAGATAAACTTAAACATTGTTAAGAAAGTATTGATGGAGATTAGACCATTTCGACAGGCCGTGAAAGATGGTGGGTTGAAAGAAGTGTATAGAGTGTATATGAAGTGTATATATGCTTTACTTGTGAGTGGAGGAGAACCGGAAAGTATTTGAGGTGTATTCAATGCCTACTAGAATCTGACCAATGATATATAAGCATGTGGAAGATAGAAAGAAAGATTATTCTCATTTAAACAGGTTGTGGTTATCAGATGTGTGTCGAGATAGGAAAGTTTTGATCCTTTAATATGGACAGACTACTTTTGTTGTTCCAAGGTCGCAGAACAATAACGGGAGGAGAAAGGTGATGCTGTGGCTGTGGAAACATATCTAGTTTGGGTCCTATGAGGGACAATAATGGCAATTGTGGGTAACAATATGGTAAGTGTGAACCTTATTACCCAAAGTGATGTTGAACCTAAGAATGTGGACCTAGAATTGCTCACACAGAAGTTGTGGATTTTGGGGATCATGGGTGTAGGCGCACAAGATGAAGTGCGTGAAGCCGCGAATGATTGCATTTCCTTTAATATCAGTAGGTATCAGGCAAGTTTACCAGGGGCCTAGGAACTTTGCTGAGCAATTA